>JAUMJJ010000642.1:0-399642 GCA_033556795.1 Tapera naevia | reverse complement strand
GCCGGCGCGAAGTGCGAGGCGGGGTGGCGGAGCACTCTTTCCTTAGCCCCGTCCCCTTTCTCTCCGGCCAGCTCCCATTGGCCGGGGCGGGGCGGTGGGCGTGGTCTATGGCTGCGAACCCCCCCTCCCCCTCCCCGTTCGTCCCGCCTCCTTTCCTTCCCGTCGCTTCTTATTGGCCGGCGCGGAGCGCGGAGGGGGGGGGCGTGGCGGCTCGTTCTCCCCGTGGCCACGCCTTCTCGCCCGCCCTCCGCCTCCCATTGGCCGGCGCGCTGGGCGCGGGGCGTGGCCGGGAGCGCGCCGCCGCTGGCGCCGGGCGCGCTTTGTGCGGCGGCGCGGGGCGATCGCGGCGAGCGGGGCGGGCGGAGCAGCGGCTGCCGCGGAGGGCGAAGGGGCCGGCGGGGGAGCGGGGGGCACGGAGAAACGCCGCAGCATGGTCCTGGTGCACGTCGGCTACCTGGTGCTGCCCGTGTTCGGCTCCGTGCGCAACAGAGGTACCGCGGGGGGCCGGGGCGGGGGGTGGGATGGGCGGTATTGGGGGGTCCCCCCCGCTCGCCGCTTGGGGACCAGTCCGCCTCGCTGCGTGGCCACCAGGGCTCCGCAGTGCCCGCCGTGGGGTGTCCCCCCTCTTTTCCCCACCTTCCCCCCCCCCCCCCCCCCCATCCCGCACCTCCCGTCTGCGCTGCGGTAGATCCATTTCTCCTCGTTTATTCCTTAAAGTTTTGTTTTATCCTTTAATTTGAACCCCACACACACCTTTTCCCCTTCCCGCCTCGCCGTGTAGCGTAGCCACCAGGCCATCCCAGCGTAGCTGTAGACGATAACAGCCATTTTTGTACCTCCATCCTGTGTAGCTGAGTACATTGCACTGTAAATTCCTGTTAAGTGGATTCATTTTGCTGTGGTCGTGGGGCACAGAGTCTCCTAGGAGGGTTGGGGTGCTGCCAAATCGCGGCCAACCCCCTCCAAAAAAAACCCAAAAAAAACAACAAAACCAAAAAAAAAACCCAAAACAAACAACAAAGTGGGGAAGGGAAATGCACAAATTTGCTTGAATTCCCAAAATAAATCGGGACAGCTGTCTCCGGTGGGTGCCTGCACACCCAACTGCTTGCCCACGCTCCATCCCGCCAGCCACAAGTGTCCCATCCCATTCCCACACCTCCAGCCTTGCAGGCATCACCTCCCCGTGCCCCTCCATGAAATCTGATTGGGAAGGGAGATGGCTGGCAACCTGGTTTTCCATTAAACACCAGTGTCCCATCCCATTCCCACACCTCCAGCCTGGCTAACATCCTCCTGCCCTGAAATCTGATTGGGAAAGGAGGCGGCTGGCAACATGGTTTTCCATTAAACCAGTGTCCCATGCCATTCCTGCATCTCCAGCCTGCCTAGCATCCTCCATCCCTGAAATCAGACTGGGAAGGGAGACGGCTCTGGACTGGCAAAATGGTTTTCCATTAAACACAGGCATCCCATCGCATCCCATCCCCGCACCTCCAGGCTGGCAAACATCCCCCTTCCCTGCGATCTGATTGGGAAAGGAGACGACTGGCAAAATGTTTTTCCATTAAACAGGGATAACATATTTTTTTCTGCTGTGCTGAATTACTTCCTGTTCTTATTTTGTGGGTAATTTTCTGTACCGAATACCCTTTGGTTGTGTATCTCCACCTTTTTTCTTGTACTAAAACTAAAGCATGGTCTGTATTTTTTTACATTACCTAGTTTCGGATGTAAAATCTCTTTTTATCTGTAGAGACATACCCTGCTGAAATGTAATGTGCTGTAGCCTATACATCTGCTCAGTGTACGCTGCTTTTGTTCTGTTGCCCTTCCATAGCATGGTGGGCCTTGCCTTTTTGTATTGTGTGCATGATGACATTGTTACACACGATTCCACTAATACTAATATACGATCTCTCAATAAAGAAACTAGTTTTCCTATATTAACCTAGTGTGCTTTTTCTATTGCTGTTTTCCCATTTATTGTCGTATCCTGCTGTTTAGATTTTTTCCTTGCTTTTCCCACCATCGTGAGGTTGGAGTGAGTGGATTTCCCCACCACCACCACCCCGTAGCGCAGATATGGGGGCTTTTTGATACATATTTTTTTTTCCTCTTATCCCATATCTCCCCTCAGCATTAGTCTGTGTCTACATACTCCCTAGATGCACAGTCCCTATTACCGTTGTGCTGATGCAGAGTTCTGTTTTACTGCAGAATAGCCAGAAAAGGTGCATAAATCCAAACCCTCATTATTAATCAAAAAAAAAAAAGATAGATATTTGATGAAGGGTCTGCTGCTTATTTCTAGTTACAACATTACACATTCCTTACCAGACTGATTAAAAAAAAATGAGAGGGATGACCTCCAGATGGATGGGGGGAGAAATTGTGGGGTTTTTAACTGAGATAAATGAACCTGGAAAAAAAAAATTCCCTCTAATCTGTTGGTTGTATATTTAAACATCTAGATGTATGCAAGTGCCCTGCCCGCCATCTGCTAGGGGAGAAGTTGCCGTGCCTGGGTCCCGCGGCGACTGGCACGCTATAAATATCTTTTATCCAGACCCCTGCAAGGCAGGGCTCGTAAAACCGTCCCAGCTGCTAATGTTGTAACTACATTTTCCTGCTTGAACCCTCCAGGCCCACCGTCTTCTCCATAACCCAGTTTGGTCAAAAGAGCAAACTGTGGGGCTGGGAGAAAGTCACTGAGAATTGTAAAATATTGGAAGCGGAGAGGGATGGACAACAAAATTGCGGTCAGCGGGCACTTTTGCTGCAGGTGCAAAGCGATAATAATATCGGCCACCTCTCCTCCTTCCTGTGCCAGACCTCCCTTCCCAGGTCTGCAAAATGGTCCTCTAAATTCTCCCAGTTTTGGCTTGGGTGCCACCCGAAACTGAGGGAAGTCAGGGCTCCCGCGAGCGGGAGCTGGGGCTGGGATTGGGGCGGTGTGTGTGTGGGGAAGCATCTTGGCTTAATTGCATTTGCACAGAAGGTGGGGAGACACAGGATTGGTTATTTGTCTTTAATGGGAGGAAGACAAATTCAGCAGGTCGGGGGTTCCCACCGCTAAAATTCCAAGAGGAACCGCTCACAACCAAAACAAAGTGTCTCCAGCAGCCTGCCCTGCCTTACCCCAGCATCCCTCGAAGAGAACGCATCATTTTGCAAGGCCGTGCCTTTTCCACCTCCCTCCTAGCTTTATCCCGAGTTTGGTCGTTTTTTATTTTTTTAAAAAAACAAAACAAACCATCTATTTATTATTTCCTTCTCCATATTTCCTTTTCCATGTATCTTGGTGACTGTTTGGCCATCCTGTCCCCCCTCCCTGTATGAGCACAAGCGGGTTGCCCCCTGGATGTGGTGTATGCTGTGGCCCTTTGTTCTCGCTCCATCCTCGCCCCGGGCCAGCGCTGAGCTCCCTGCGTGACACATGTCCCCGTACGCATCCCGAGGAGGGAGGCTGTGCTTCTTTGCTTGCATGAAGGGAGACATGCATGCCTCTTGGGGCTGATCATTTTCCAATGTGATTTTTTTTTTTTCCCTTCCCTTTATTTAATTTAATTTTTTTTTTTTTTTTTAAAAAAAAACGTCAAACCCCACCCCACGTGAAACAATGAGATTTGGGTTATGGTGTGGAAAAAAAAATGAATTCCCCACCCTTTTACCCCACCCTGAAACCCTGACATGGATAAACCCAATCCCCTCCAATCTGTACCTCACGCTGCGGACACCTGCCGGCAGCTGCCCCTTTGTTTGGAGCAGTGGATTCACTGCAGCAAGCGTAATAACCCCCCAGATCTTATTCTGCAAATTAGCACTAATACAGAGCAGAACTGTTTGGTCAATATACTCTGAGGGTACCTCGGTAATCTAATCATACAGAAAGCTGCTGGGTTAATGGCAACTCATACCAAGCAATTTATCATCCGCATCATATTTTGACCTGTCTTGTTAGAAACACATTCTTAGGAGAGGAAACATTTCCCCCCACCCTCCACCTCCCAGCCTTTTTAGTCAGTAAGCACCAGGCTTTCATTGCTCATAATCCATCAAATGCATCCACAATTTAATGATTTAATTCCTTTGACGCTCTCAGAGTCTTGAAAAGCCACCTGGTACAAAGAAAATAATCTTTTTTGATTTTAGCATCGTGGGCTGAGGAAATCCAAGAGGAGTCATGTGCTGGTGGTGCTGCGGTGGGTGTGGAGGCACATGCAGTGATTTCTGTAAAGCCTGTGCATCTCTCCAGCACCAACCTGTATTTCTGGGCGGCTTTAAATAACTTCTTTCAATAACAGGGAGACAGATAATCCCAAACATGGACAAAACAGGATATGAGATTCATTTATAGAAGGTTTGTGTAAAGGTCTTACACACATCCGCATGCATTTAGTGATACCAGATGGGAGCTGGACCCATCTGTCTCTCACACAGGGCTTGGGGAGGTGTCACAATTTCCATTGTTTTTAAGAAAAAGGTAAACAAATAGTGGTCACATCTTGCTCATATTGGGAATTTTTGGCAAAGTCTAACAAAGGCTGATCTGGATTTACCTTGCTCTGTGCGGATCCAGCCCTGTGGAAATGTATTATTTAAGAACTGGTGAGTTGGTGCCCAGGCAAGAAAGCAAACGCAGTTGCAAAACTGGGAGGGCTTTGGGGGGGTCTTTGCTACAAAAGCTGGGAGCTGCCATGGCTGAGGGGGGCTGAGGCATTTGGGGTACGGTGGGAACACAGCCCAGCATCGCTGGGTGCATCCCGGACGCAGTGTGGGCTGCCAAACTGGGGGGCAAGACCTGTAGGTGCCAGAACACTGCCATAACCACCTCTGGCCTCGGTCCTCGCTGAGTTGCTGGTCTTGTGCCGAGTCCGTGGTGAACCACCTAGAAGGACTGTCCTAGAGTAAGTCTGAGCTTCCTTTCTTTTGTTGTTGTTTTAAACCCTGCTTGTAAGCTTGGGAGCCCCTCCTTAGCTGAAAGGTGGAGGATCAAGCACTGGTGGGGCAGGCATGGGAGCCCTGTCCTCCCAAACCTGTAGCAGAACCTCTCCAAATGCCATGGGGAGCACATGTGACACCCAAGACCAGCTCATCCCTCTCCTTGTTGCAACAGCTGGAGGTGCAGAGGTGGAAGGAGACGGGAGGATGGCTCTTTCAGGGCTCTGTGGAGAATGACGCCAGGTAGTGAGGGTACAGGCACCTCCTCCAGCCCGTTTACATGATGGTTGGAACCCAAACCACGCACTGGGGCTGCCTTGTGTTGGAACTGGAAGGTCCTTATCTCCAGAGGTGTTCCAAAGGGTTCCTGCTGTGGCAGATCAGCAGAGAAAAGCCTTTCCCATGCTCCATCTGGGAGCACTCATTTCGGGGAGCATTAAATAAACATGCCTGAAATGCAAGGGGAGACTTTTCAGAAGGTCTTCTGTGTCTAGATCATCTTCCATATCCATGACCTCCAGCACTAGAGTTGGTTTTGCAGTTGGGAGAGTTGTGATGGCTCTGCTAAATGTTCTGACTCTTGGGCATCTCATGGTGTTTGGGTGTTTCTATGTAAACCCACAGCTCCTGGAGCCAAACGACAGCGCAAGGCGTTTCCATTAATGGGCAGTACATGAGGTAAAGCTTCAAATTGCTGCTTATGGCAAACTCGGTGCTCAAAACACAACCAGCAACCAGCTGCAACACTTCAGGATGTTTTTCAGCTGACCAGGAGGTTTGGGAAGGAGAAGGGCGACATGTGACTGCAGTGGGGCCGGGACAGGGACCTGTAAGTGGGCAGTGAGAGTGGCACTAAGATCCAGTGGGGAAAATGTTAATTTTCTCCCTTTTTGGATTCAGTCTGGGGAGATGGAATGTGTCAGTCTGTGATCAGGGTTGGCACAGGGGTCATGGTTTCTGAGCCATGTGCTCATGAGTGGCTCCATACGGGACCACATGGGAGAACCTCGAATTTAATCCTTCTTACATCTTGTTTTACTCCTAAATCATCTTAGGAAGAAGCTCAGGTCTTTTGGGAGTGGCTAAGTTCTTCCTCTAAAATAAAAATTTAGCCCTCAAATCATTTTTTCAGGCAGAGCAGCAGATCCTGGTCTTTCCAGGGAGCAGGCTCCTGTGCTAGAGGGCTGAGCTGGGCAGAGCCAGGACATAGGGAAAGCAAACCCATGCCTGCTCCATGCCTCAACACCACCTTTGCTTAACTCTTTCTGCTCCTCCTCTGCTCAGTTTTGCAGTCTCCCAGGACCCTTTTTTGCACTCATTTTCCTGCCTGCTGGTCCTTTACATTTCCCAGCCCCAGCTGGGTTGGGCTGGTTGGCACGTGCTGTCGTGGATCCATCTTGGTAAGTGTCCTTTAACCACTGTTGTTTTCTCTCCCTCCTTCCCTCTGAAGGACGTAAAATGTGCCTACAGGAAAGTCATATGTGTATGGTTTGTAGCTCTTTGATGACCTTTATTGCTTTGGTTGGAGTGCCTAAGTCCAGTGGGGTCAGGAGCAAAGCGAGTGCTGGAAGCAGTGAAGATACAGATTATGGGAGAGGCAATAAGAGGCAGCTTGGTATCCGTGAGCTGGGACACTTTGAAGTGAAGGTATGGCTGTGGGGACATGTTTGGGTGAGGATTTCGGTAGCTCGAAGAAGGACCTGGATGTCTCCATCTCTTGCATCCTGTGCTCCTGGCCGCTCACAGCAGCTGTCCTGCCTGGGGGTGACACCCCAAGGTGTGGGTGACCATCAGCTTAGACAGAGCCACTGGCCATTGCTGTTTTTCTCTGGGCTGCTCAAGAGATGCTGGGGAGCTGTTACCACATGTTGCTCTTCTGTCTCCTGCCCCAAATGGTACAAGAAGCAGCTGTTTCCCCAAACAAGGAGAAAGCTAGGCAGAAATACCTTCTGGGACTTCTTTGATGGGACCTTGAGCAGGACTCTGATGGACTGGGACAGCCTACCAGACCAGGTGTCCAGACATTCCGTGCTTGATTTGGGTTAGGAGCTACTCCAAAAAACCTGCTCTCAGCTTCTCCAGGCTTGAGAGTCTCTAAAAGACATTCAGAAACTCAATCCCTCAGGTACCCACCGTGCTGCTGCTGCTCCTCACGTTAGAATCCTCCAATGGAGAGAGGTGTCAGGAAAAGTCCCCAGAGCAAATATGCCCTTCCCAGCAGTGCTTTTGTGTGCTGCCTCTAGGCTTGCTCATTCTACTGGTGGCATCTGATTCTTCCTTAGGTCATGCTGCCAGTTCATTGGCATTGAAAGGGATGTTGGGTTTCTTTGGAAGCTGTGGATGTGGGAGGAGTCACCACTCATGAGCACTTGTCTGATCAACCTCTTTCCATGATAGCTCTGCTTGAAAACCAGGCAACTACAGACAAAAAGAAGCTTTCTCCTCTAGTTTGTTTTTTTTTTTTTTGTATAAGAGGAGGTGCCTGTTCTTTTGCAGCCCTACAAGATTGCGTAGGACCTCATTTGTCTGTGCTCCTTAGGGCTGTGGAGGATGTTTTCCTGGTCCATTCAGGGCTGATCAGCATCAGCTGGTGGTAGATGGGGCTTAAAGAGACTCTGCTGTGAGACCTAAACCTCAGAAAGGAGCATCTGGGGTCAGAAATGAGCTATGGCTTCATGGTGAACCTGCCTGAATGTGAGATTGAACACCAAACTGGAAAGGTCTGAACTTGTTTATACACACATAAATCCAAAATATGTCCTCAACTGCCCATTTTGACTGGGATAAGTAAGATGATAATCTAATTCATTGTGTGGATTTTTTTTTTTTAATTAAAAAAAAAAGGTAATTGGCAGCAAACTGGCTGCATGAGGGCTCGGTGATGCAGTTATCTTCTCTAGACTATCAGTGTATTTTCAGCCCTGGCGTGGCATTTGCTGTTAAATTGGAGCAGGCGCCTATTTTAAATCTCAGGCAGCGTCTGAAGGAAATGAGGGTGCTAAAGCTTCAGGAGAGGTGTCCGTCAAGCCTGGCAGTTTCCATATCCTCCGGGCGGAAAGTAGCATGTCTCTAATTTGCCTGGCAGGAAAGGAGCTGTAAATCTCATGCAGATTATCACACTTGTTGTTGTGGTTTGCTAAATCCACATTTCTCTTTCTTGTAGCCTGGCTTTTAATATTAATATCTTTTAATTTCATTTATAAATTCACTTATCAGCTTTCATTAGTCATCCCACTAATGATCCCAGGCAAGAAATTTGTCATTTGACGTCAAAAGGCAGATTAAGAGACTTCTAGAGCCTTGGGAAACAGCTTCATGCTGCACCAGAATTATAGCGGTTGGTGTATAAGGCTAATACTATGTATAATTTGCATCTTCTGCTCAGGGGATGAGTGATTATTTTATATATTTAGCAGAAAACAAGAGCATTTCTTAATCATGAATTGTGTTATATTTCCTGCAAACTCTGCAGTATTATGAATCACTGGGCTATAAACATCTTGTCGCCGGCATGCCTGGTTTCGCATTACCATGGTGGTAAACCCTGGAGGGTCGGATCCTGACAGCTTGTTGCCTCCTTGGGGAGTTTTACTGCACGAGCGGCTAATTGAAATTACAAAGTTCCCTCAACACTAGGGACTGGAAAGGATGAGGAGTAGATTAAGCTTTGCTTGGCCAAAACTGAGCATCTTTGGTCTCCACTCTCCTTGACGGGGGGATGAAGGTGTTGGTAGGGTTTGGAGATGGGTGTCTAAGGCATGAGAATGAAGAAAACAAACCAAAATATTTACTCAAAGCATCTGGAATAGAGCATGATTGGACGGAAAACAGATGAGATGTGGAATCCTCAGGCACTGGTCTGTTCAGGTCTGTCACAAGGAGGCTTTGTAGATGTTAGGAGCAACCAGCGCGTTGTGCAGCTCTTGTTGGTGATATCCCACAAACCTCCAGGGACTGAGATAAGGAATGGGGAGGTTTTCTGTCAGAGATAGCATGACCTGAGTGGGTGTAGGGTTGTGTGGCTTTTCTTTAATAGTGGATATCTCAGTTGCATGCAACCCTATAAAAAAAATGTCCCCTCCTGCTGTGTCCACCTGCAAAACCCATTGGCAGCTCCAATATCCCTCCGTACGCTGCTCCTTTGGGCAGAGCCTCCTTTGTGATTCATGGGCTGCAGGAAGCTCTCCATGAGGCTGAAAGAAGAAAATCTTACCCATCGTGTGCCAGTATTTACCAAGCTGTTTCACTCAGCCCTCATGTTCAGTACAAACCTGTGTTGGGTTGACCATAGCTGGACAGCAGGTGCCCACCGAGAGGCTCTATCTTGCCCATCTTCAGCAGGAGAGGGGAGGCAGGAGAAAATAAGATAGAAAAGAACCTTAGGCAGTTTAATAAAACAAAAGCAGAGGCTGCAATTGGAAGCAAAGGAAAGTTAAAGATTTATTTTCTACTTCCCACCTGCCTCTGCTGTCCAGCTTACTTCCTGGGAAGCAGGGCCTCGGTACACGTACTGGGTTGCAGTGGGTTAACCTTGGACCAGTGCAGCTCTATCACTCCCATCCTCAGATGGGCAGGGGAGATAAAACAGATCTAAATGTTTGTGGGTTGAAATAAGGACAGGGAGAGATCACTCAACAATTACCACCATGGACAAAAACCTGACGAGGAAAAACTGGTTTAAGTTATTACCAATCAAATTGGAGCAGGATAATGAGATATAAAACCTAAATCTTAGAATACCTTCCAACTACCCATCCCCTCTTCCCAGGCTTAACTTCACTCCTGAGTTATCTCCTTCCCCACTAGGAGTGCAGGGGGATGCAGAATAGGGGTTGCAGTCAGTTCATCACACATTGTCTCTGCTGCTCCTTTATCCGCAGGGGGAGGGCTCCTCATACTCTTCCCATCCTCCAGCAGAGAATCCCTTCCATGAGGTGCAGTCCTTCAGGAATAGGCTGCTCCTGTGTGGGTCCCCTATGGGGTCACAAGTCCTGCCAGCAGACCGTCTCCAGTGTGTGTTCCTCTATCTACAGATCCACAGGACTTGCCAGGAGCCTGCAAAGGCTTCCCACAGGATTCCAGCCTCCCTTGGGTGCATCCGCCTTCTTGGATACGGTCCTTTATGGGCTGCAGGTGGATACCTGCTCCACCATGGACCTCCATGGGCTGCAGGAAATCTCTCATCTGGTGCCTGGAGCACTGCCTCACCGTTCTCCACTGACCTTGGTGTCTGCAGAGCTGTTTCTCTCACATGACATTACTCCTCTCTCCAGCTGCATTTCCACAGTTTTTTTCCCCTCCTTCTTACCTATGTTGTCCCAGAGGCACCACAGCCACTGCTGAAGGGCTTGGCCTTGGCCAGCATCAGGTCTGTCTTGGAGCTGGCTGGCCCTGGCTCTATTGGACATGGGGGAAGCTTCTAGCAGTTTCTTACAGAAGCCATCCATGTAGCTTCCCCACTATCAAAACATTGTCATGCAAACCCAACACAGAATCACAGAATCATCTGGTTGGAAAAGACATTTGAGATTATTGAGTCCAACCATACCTGTCCCCTTACTAAATCATGTCCCTAAGAAGCTCATCAACCATTCTTTTAAACACCTCCAGGATGGTGATTCAACCACATCCCTGGACAGTCTCTGCCAGTGCCTGACCACCCTTTCAGTGAAGAAATTTTTCCTAATATCCAGTCTAAAACTGCCCCAGTGCAACTTGTGGCCATGTCCTCTTGTTCTGTCACTTGGAGAGACCAACACTCACCTCACCACATTCTCCTTTCAGACAGTTGTAGACAGTGATGAGGTCTCCCCTCAGCCTCCTCTTCTCCCAACTAAACCCCAGTTCCCTCAGCTGTTCCTCGTAAGACTTGTTGCTCTGGAAGACAAATAAATGTACCCTACTCCTTTCTCTTAGTTGTTATAGATGAGCAGGCATCATGTGATATGGAATATCCCTTTGGTCATTTTGGGTCAGCTGTCCTGTTTATGTCCCCTCCCAAGATCTTGCCCATCCTCAGCCTGCTGGCGATGGGGGAATGTTGGAGTGACAGCCTTACTGCTTTGTGAACACTGCTCATTAGTAGCCAAAACACTGGTGTGTTATCAACACCTTTCTGGGTACCAATGCACTGGAAGAGCTGCTGGGGGGAAAATCATCTCCGTGTCCCAGCACAGAACCTGAGATAATGGTATGTTGTTCATCAGCTGCAGCTCTGGAAGAGCCTGGAGGTGACAACAAACCTGGCTGAGGGCTGCAGGCTGACCTACTCCATCTGGCACGATGATCCGTAGTGTATGAATCCCATGTAGGTGGGAAATAGCCTGGGTGAATCCAGGTAGGCATGAGGCAGCTGGAGGTTGAGGGATGTGAGGAAATGGAGCCCCTCAGCCTCCCATCTGCAAGGGGTGAAGGGTGACCCACAGCCTAGTGAGCAAAAAGGACCTGGGGGTGGTGGTCAATAGTGGCTGAACATGACCCAGTAGTGGCCGAGGTGGCCTAGAAGTCCAGTGGCATCCTGGCTGGGATCAGCCATGGTGTGGCAGCAGGAGCAGGGAAGGGATCATCCCCCTGCACTTGGTGCTGATGAGGCCACACCTCAAATTCTGGGTTCAGTTTTGGGACCCTCACTCCAACAAAGACATTGAGGAACTGGAGCATGTCTGGAGAAGGGAAAGGAGCTGGGAAAGGGGCTGGAGAACAGGGGTTATGGGAGTGGCTGAGGGACCTGGGTTTGTTTAGTATGGAGAAAAGGAGGCTGAGGGGAGACCTCATCCCTCTTTACAGCTCCCTGATAGGAGATGATGATGAGTTGGGTGTTGGTCTCTTCTCCCAAGTAACAAGCCATATGACGAGAAGAAATGGCCTCAAGTTGTGCGGGGGGGGGGGTTAGATTGGATATTAGGAAATGCTACTTCATGGAAAGGGTTGTAAAGCATTGGGACAAGCTGCCAAGGGAAATGATGAAGTCTCTATCCCTGAAGGTATTTAAAAGTTACGTAGAGGTGGTGTTTAGGGATGTGGTTTAGTGATGCAGTTGGCACTGTTAGGTTTACAGTTGGACTCAATGATCTTAAAGGTCTTTTCCAACCTAAATGGTTCTGTGCTTCTCTACCTTCCTGCTCTTTTCAAAGCAGTAGCAAAACACATCATCCATCCTTAACCTGTTCTTCAGCTCTCTGCCTGGCCCCTTTCTGCGTTAAATCAACTAGTGGTGGCTGGACTCTTGTCTCTGAGGTTGTGAGGTTGTGAGGTTGAAAATGTGGCATTGCAGGGGAATTGGGCCCTGAAGCAAGGGGTGTTGTAGTCCAGCAGCAGGGAGGTGGGTTGCGTGGGTGAGTGATGAGTGGTGGACTGGCAGCACAGCTGATGGTCCTTCTATTGACCTGAGCTACTGAGGAAACAGAGATATCTGTTCTGATGATGATTATTATTTTCCGGTTCACTGGCTGAGATTTATTTTCAAGGTTTTATATTGTCTTTGCGTTTTTCAGCAAAATGAGAGGGGGAAGAAAAAAGGCTTTTAAATGATTCATTTGAAGTGAGATGAAATAGGCCACAACCCCAGAAATGAAATGTTATCCTATGGCAGAAAATGAAACAGCATCAACTGGATGCAGGGAATAAAAGCAATTCATCATAATCTTTCAGTTAGTTTTTTTACATAGAAATGTTTCACCTCGATGTAAATTTTTCATACCCAAGAGATAGATCTGGTGGTTTTTTGCTCACTCGGTAAGCATGAAATGGTCAGGAATAGATTTCCCCAGTCCTCCATGTTCTTGTAATGTGACACAATGTTGTGACTTTAGTATGTGCAGAAATCAGATTTATTTCATTAGCAGAAAATGTTTTAATGCCTGAGATGAGTCTTGGAGAGGCAAAGGCTGTGTTCCCAATGTGGGAGGTCACATAGCTGGCCCTTAACAAAAGGAGGGAGGTCAAGTCAGCCCCTGACTCTCCTTCCTTCCCAGCCTTGTTGGCCGTTAGATTGGGCTTCCAGGGTTGTGGGGACTCGAGGCAGCTTTCAAAATGAAAATGAGAGCTGAGGTCTCAAATGGGATGTGCAACCTCTGCTTTGCTTCTCACTGGGCTCATCCACCTCAGTTACTTCATCCTACAGACACACATGGCCTTGTTTGATTTGATTAGGAAAATCCTGGCTGTTTTGCTGAAGGAAACCGTAGAAGTAGCCTGGAGACAAGGACATATCATGTTCCCCTGTGTCATCTTCATGATGAGTGTGGTGAGACATTGGCACAGGTTGCCCAGGGACGCTGTGGCTTTCCCATCCCTGGAGGTGTTCAAGGCCAGGTTGGATGGGACCTTGAGTACTCTCATCCAGTGGGAGGCGTCCCTGTCCATAACAGGGGGTTTGGAACTGGGTGGGATTTAAGGTCCTTTCCAACCCAAACCATTCTGTAATTCTGTGATTCTGTGATTCTGTGATTCTGTGATTCTGTGATTCTCTGATCTGTACTAGATTCCTGTATTGTATTGCCAAATCCAGATGTCTCATGATGCCATCCAGGTGCTTCTTCTACAGTGTGCAGGGGTGTCTTGGGGGAGGAAGGTATTACCAGGAGGTTACAGGCTTAGAAAATAGGACATGGATCAAAGGAAAGTGAGGTAAGATAAATGCTCTTGTCCCTTGGACAGAAAGCAGTTACTCCTGAAAGGGGTTGGGTTGATGTTAGGGAAGCCAGAGTATATTTATTAGGTGTCCAATGTGACTCTGTTCTTTCTATAACAAGTGACTTTAAGCCTCATTAATAAACTAAAGGTCAAGGCCCCAAGAATATCCCAGAAACTTGTAGCAGTTTTGTGGATATGTTACACTGGCTCATGCATTCACCCAGATGATGTAGGACAAGCTGTGCCAAACGCCTGTCCGTGTCCTAAAATTCCTTATCCACAGCCCAGTGCCTCTCACTGGACCTTTTTCTATTAGAAACTAAGAAGTGAGAAGAGGTCTTCTCAGCTGGGGCTTACTGTGGTGCTGGCAGAACCAGGCTTAGACACATCCTCTGGCTCTCTGTGGACACAACATTTGCTGCTCTTCAGCAAATGCATTATTTGGCTGGTTATAGGCCAGAGGAGAAGCCCTCCTGGCAGCCCTACTGCTCGTATTGCCTTCGCTTGATTTCTTCACCTTTACCTCTTTCTTTTCCCACAGTGTCTTTAAATATCTGCCATGTTTTCTGCCAGGGATGGGATGCTTTTTTCTAAATTGCTTCTTCCACACGTTCATTCCTCAGACACCAAAGCCTTCCTCAAGGCCGGTGCTGACTCAGTGTCTCAAACCTGCTGGACACAGTTGAGGTGTTCAATCACACTGGCCTGGTGGGTGTTGGTGGAGGGGAAGGCACTGCTGCTTGTGGGATAGTGTGTCCAGAAGATGGAGAACTTCCTTGGGAATTCTGAGTGGTCTGAAGGGATGAGGAGGCTGAGGAACAGGTGGTGTCCTCTGCATTGTGAGATGGCTGTGATTGATGCCGTAATAACTGGTGTTGGGAAAACAGTGATGGGGAAGTCTAACTCACAACCAGAGAGCTATCTTTAAAGCATGGTCACATTGATCATTTAGCTGGGGGAAGGGAGCATCATGGTGTGGTGCTGAGTGGGCTCTAGGTACATGCTGCTCACCTGGATTCACTTCTAGAAAACTCTGCTTTTGGTGGAGTGAGTGGTTTTGATGGATGTTTTGCAGAAAGTACTCGTGCAAAAGGGCTGCTGCTCTTTCATTATGTTGAACAGGGAATGCTGCTTCTCCACCTCCCTTTTTTTTGACCCATCAGCACAACTGGGCACAGCTCTCTGTGCCAACAGTGGAAATGGGGAGGCATCAAAAGCCCTTTCCCAGTGCCCTGCAATTCAGATGGGAATGGAGGGATGGATATGCTTTGCAGCATCCCTTGGAGGGAGGTGACATCCCAGCCAGTGAGAGAGTCAAAGGGCATCAGAGAGGTGCTGGAACCCTTCTGCAAGCCATGTGAGGCAGATGGTGCAGGGGAGGAGGGAAGTACCAGGGCACCCAACAACTAACCCCACTTGGAGCTGTCACCTCTGCAGAGGACTTTGGGGAGTCCTCTTTGAAAGCAGCCTGCTGGAGGTAAGTTTAATGGAGCAAGTGGGTGTGTGGAGTTGGCAACCCACTCTCTGAGCCAAAATGCTCTTCTCCAGCCCATGAATAGACCAGGTTCCTGGTTGCTTTTCTTTTTTTTTAACTTAAAGAACAAGTCATTTTCTGGAGATGCCGTGACACACACACTTTGCATCATACCAGAGAGCTTGAGCTTTGAGAAAGCCAACAATTATAATGAGACTTTGTAATTAAAAAAAAAATAGAAAAAAAAGAATAATAGCCCAGATCACAACAGTAACATTAGACCCCAAAATATTTGCCAAGGCTTAGACACCAAAAAAGTCAATGAAAAGTTGCTTCATTCTCATCGATGCCTGGCACAAGGGGTCTGCTCCCCACATCTCCTGCTGTCTGGAGTTGGCTGTGGTGGAGTCCTTAAGCTGTAGGGGTTGCTTTCTCTGTCTGTCCACAGGCATACCACCTTCCACAGTGAGAAAGGTGGCTCCCACCTCTGGGCTTCTGCTCTCTCCAAAGAGCAGGGCTTAAAAGTCCTGGCAAATTCGCATCTGTGGGAGAAATTTTAGATAAGTTGTGGTGTGGAAATGCTGGGTGATGGTGGAGGATGGAGGGCAACATACAGCAGTAGGGCTGGAAGGCTCTCAGGGCAGCAGGTGAAGGACCAAAAGGTCAAGGAAAAGAAGCAGCATACCAAGAGAGATCCCACATTGTGGGCTGGGGTTGCTCATCAGTGTGGCTCGGTGACTGTAATAACCTGTAGGTCAGGAAATGCTTGGAGCTGCAGCTTGGCCGGTGTTTCAGAAGCACCAGACTTTAATTAACATCACTGAGAAGTTCAGATCCCAACTTCAATTCCATTTTGCTTGTAACTGGGAGCTCTGAAGAGTCAATGGATTTTCTGTCTTGAATAGATATTATTTTTTTTTTTTCCCCAGAGCTGGGTTGAATCTGACACACATTTATAATTGTTGCTTTTGTCTTTTCTGCTTGATGTCTGCCAGGACCAGTGGCCAGTAGACATTACATGGGCTAAGGTTACTGATGCTGTGTTATTTCAACTCAGGCAGAAGTCTGCTCCTGGATTCAGTGGTTAGCACTGTGAAAAAAATCTTGTAATCTTTTTTGGCTTTCTCTAAAGGCTCAGTTATTTGTGAGCTGATGATATAAATGGAAAACACAAACCTAGGATTATTTTAAGTTTGTTCTTTGGGTGAAGTCTGTGCTCCTCATGATGCAGAAGTGCTGTGCACAGCACCACTCTGTGTATGCGTGTTCCTTTACGAGTGCACCCCTTGCAAGAGTGGAGGATGTTTTTCTGTCTTATTGGTGCTTTCAGAGCTGTAACATGGAGACACGTACCCAGCTGCCACAGATGATGCTCTTTTTTATTTTTAAGAGCATCTTCCATTGGCTGGTAGAGTTTCAAAATTGTTCAGCTGGGAAGGGACCTCTGGAGGTCTCAAGCTCAGAGCATCTCTGCCTTCACAGTTATTGTATCTGGGAATTGCCTGGTGAATCTAGGATATATTCAAGGATGGAGATGATGACACTTTGGAGGTGCCTGCTCTCTGCTCAGCAGTCTCTGGGTTTACACCTGCTCCCAGGGCCGAATGGGCAGTCCAATGGGCAGTCCAATGGTACAGAGGTTCTCTCCCTTGCTGTAAGATCCAGTATTGGACATTTTCTGTCCATTCTGCACCTCGGTCAGCCTCTCCAACCAAGGTGATGCTCCACGGGAAGGGATGTCCACTTTCATGGCCACATCTGCAAGGGGAAGACTCCAGACCACCATGGGTCTAGTCCAAGGCAAAGCAGCTGGGCTGTGTCCAACACCCAGAGCAGAAACCAGTTCTCCCCAAGGTGCTGGACCTGCTCTTGTCTGCCCAAATGGCATTTGTGGGTCTGGGGAGGCATTGGGCACATCATACTCGCCCCTAGCTCCATGGATCCTCACTTGGTCCCTTTGGTCTTCCCCTAAGGCTGAACAAATGCTTTTGGTCTCACACCTTCGTTTCTCCATCTGTACAATGCACCATTGCCCATCTTGCAGGCCACAAAGTATAAAATTCAGGGAACAAGGGAAACATATTATTTTGTCCTTTTTGTAGGTAAAATTCCTGGCAAAATGTAGATGTCCGTGGAGAAAAGTATATCTCTGGTTTTCATCCTCCTTTCTGTGGTTCTTATTGAGGAAATACGTTACAGGAGATGTCTGAGGAATCTTAGCCATAAAAGCTTTGTCAGATGTCTCTACTTTCTTCAGGAAACAGCTTTAGAAATGAAAAAGAAAGCTGACAAAGTTGAGGTTTTTGGATGAAAAAATAAAAACATATATAAATATGTTATTTTTATTTTTAAGAACTACGAAAGCTGCTTTAAAATAATGAGCTCGGGAAAACCTGACTGCTGACACTAACTGTACAACTTCCTTATCTAGCTGCTCTGATCAATAGGTTTGCTTTCCCCATGTAGTTATAGATCTTGACTTTGAGTCTGATGGAGACTTTTTTGCAATACCAGCTGATACAGGACCATGGAGACTCGTGGCTGCTTCTCAGTAGCAGGGGATTTGTCAAAGTAAATCAGATCTGGAGTCATTGAGATGGAATTAATGTGAAATGCCTTGATATTAGTTTTACAGTTGCTTTAACAGGCATAACTACACTATTAAACTGATCTGCCTGTATTTAACTCTTATTTGTACTTCAGTGGAATAAATGTTTTCCTTTAGGATAGATGAATTTTACAAAGTAGAAGCGCTATTATAAAACTCCCAGTGCCTCAGCAATAATGATGTGACTGCTTGTAGCCTGTAACCCAGGCTCATTATACTGTGGTGGTCCCATTTCATACCCTTCCCCACCTCCTCTTCTCACTGTATTCTCCATGAGAATTGGCTGCCCTTGGCCTGGACAGGCACAGCCTCTGCTGAGTCAAAAGCTGGCTGGACAGGCAGCCACAGAGGGTGGTGGGGAATGGAGTTAAATCCAGCTGGAGGCTGGTCACAAGTGGTGTCCCCAGAGTTCAGTGCTGGGTCCAGTCCTGTTCAATATCTTTATTAATGATCTGGACGAAGGGATCGAGTGCACCCTTAGCAAGTTTGCAGATGACACCAAGCTGGGTGGCAGTGCTGATCTGCTTGAAGGAAGGGAGGCTCTGCAGAGGGATCAGGACAGGCTGGATCCATGGGCTGAGACCAACAGGATGAGGTTCAACAAGGCCAAGTGCCGAGTCCTGCACTTGGGACACAACAGCCCCATGTGGCGTTACAGGCTTGGGGGAGAGTGGCTGGAGAGCTGCCGGGGGGAGAAGGACCTGGGGGTGTTGGTTGACAACCAGCTGAATATGAGCCAGCAGTGGCCTTTGTGCCCAAAAGGCCAATGGCATCTTGGCCTGTATCAGAAACAGTGTGACCAGCAGGACCAGGGAGGTGATTGTGCTGTACAGTGCCCTGTACTGGGCACTGGTGAGGCCACACCTCCAGTACTGTGTGCAGTTCTGAGCCCGTTGGTACAAGAAGGACATCGAGGGGCTGGAACACATCCAGAGAAGGGGAACGAGGTTGCTGAAAGGGCTGGAGAACCAGTCCTATGAGGAGTGGCTGAGGGACTTGGGGTTGTTTAGCTTGGAGAAGAGGAGGCTGAAGGGAGACCTCGTTGCTGTCTACAACTGCCTGAAAGGAGGCTACAGTGAGGTGGGTGCTGGTCTCTTCTCTCAAGTGACAGCTGAAAGGACAGGAGGAAATGGCAGCAAATTGTGCCAGAGGAGGTTCAGACTGGACATCAGGAAGAATTTCTTCACAGAAA
Organism: Tapera naevia; assembly: GCA_033556795.1. Lineage (NCBI taxonomy): Eukaryota > Metazoa > Chordata > Aves > Cuculiformes > Neomorphidae > Tapera > Tapera naevia. The sequence goes on along the minus strand of JAUMJJ010000642.1, from coordinate 380,790 downwards.
GGTTTCTCAGGCAATGACAGAGGCTTCCCAGGGAGGTGGTTGAGTCACCATGCTTGGAGGTGTTTAAAAGACAGGCAGACAAATTTCTCAGGGATCTGGTTTAGTAGTGCACAGGTATGGTTGGACTAGATGATCTCAAAGGTCCTCTCCAACAAGTCAATTTTCTATGATTCTGTGATTCTCCCTCACCCCAGCTGCACTTCCAAAACATCACTGAAATGATGGTGTCAAGCAGACAGCTGGTTAGATCTTGGAGAGTCACACAAAAGGGTTGCTTGAAATGTTTCTTAGGCACTGGCAAAGGCTGTTCAGAGAGGTGACTGAGTCACCATCCCTGCTGTTTAAAACATGGGCAGACGAGGTGCTCAGGGACCTGGTTTAGTAGTGGACAGGTACAGTTGGACTCAATGATCTCAAAGGTCTTTTCCAAACAAACAATTCTATGGTTCTATGAAAAGTAAAATAGTTGTCTTGCTTCAACAGAACAACTACTGGCTTCAGCCCATATCAGCATCTTCTCCATGTTGTTGTGTTATGTGGTGGAGAATAATCTTACTTTAATACCCAAATGGGACTTTTTGATAAATTAAGGCTCTCTAAGAAGTTGCAGCTTGTACTGGTCTGGTATAGACATGAGGTGGCTGCACCTTCAGGTTTGGTTTAAATGTGGTAAAGAGTAGGAAAAATATTTTCTGATGCTTTTTAGTGATAGGCCCTCCTTTGCCCACGTTTGACACTAGATATACCACTGTTTTGTAGAAGCAAGGCACAGGCAGATGACTGGGTGGGCACTTACATTGGTCATTTCCCTACTGTGTTGAGTGCCAACACCTCAAAGCTGCTTCCCAGCTGGGTGTAGAGACCATGGTGGGGGCCCATTATTGGTGGCTGTTGGACTGTGAAAAGCAGAAGGAGGGATAGACCCAACAGACTGATTTGAGCTTATCCAGATGGTGTATCAATGAGCCCAGCAGCAGAGTGGGGATTGTAAACTCTTTAGACCCTCCACAGCATCTTTGTGACGGGCAACAGGGTGAAAAACCTTTAATCTTGCTCATAAAGAGAGGGGTAGGAATTCATGGTCGGAGGTGAGGGTTGGAAACTGAGAACCCTGCTGAAATCTGTTTCTTGCTCTGGGGATTTTTTGCATTTTTGGTTGGGTTTTTTCCTCCTCTTCTTGGGTCTATCTTTCAACTGAAGCTCGTGCAGATTTGTCACAGGTCAGAAAAACTTAAGCTGTGATTTGCAGAAGATGAATGGACTTTCAAAATCAATTTTGTGGTCCCCAGTGTCAGTGGGGTGCCAATCACTGTGCTGGTGCTGCCTGGTTCCTCTGCCGGTATCATTAGGAAGCGCGGGCAGCATTCATTACAGGGAGGATGAGTCTCACCGCCTGTTAATGGAATTCAGCTGCCTGACCTTAATGTGTGACTGATATTTAATTTCAGGTTTCTCTGGACACCAGCAGGCTGTAACGGAAACAATACAGGCCAGCGATGCGAAGCCTTAGCTCTGAGAAGACAGCAAAATAAATTAAATTTAGCAATTAGTAAAAATCCTTGGGGCCTAGAGGTCACACGTGGAACTAAAAGGAGTATTTTTTTCCCCACTTTGCAGCTGCACAGGTTCTGGGTAGTGTTTTGTGTGCTGTGGAGAGCAGCCTGGCACAGTCTAATTGTGCTGGACTGGCGGGAATTCTTGTGATGCTCCTGCCCCTGCTTGGGTGGAATCATCTCCAGCCCCGCAGCCATCACTATCACATTCCTGGTTACGTTTGCTTTGCTGAGATGCCCAGTCCTTCCACCCCTGAGACCCCATCCACGGGGTCTACATTGATGCACCTATTGCCCCATGGATGGGGTCTCAAGGGTGCAAGGATCCAGTGGTGTGGTACCTGCAGCAACTAAGTTGTTTGAAGTCCCCATCTGGTCTTGGGCAAGGTCACCAGATGCCCAAAAAGGATGTGGTCTCCTCCCATCCCTGGTGCTCTCTGCAGTCTTTGCTCCACGGGGAAGTGCAGGCGGCAGGTTGATTTGAGATGATATCCCTGGGGACTGGGGAGCTTGAACTCATCCGGGATGCTCCCTTGGTGAGGTTGTCCACTGTCACGAACATCTACGCAACTGGGTCACAAGTTGTTTTCCTTCCTTCCTGTGTGACTTTCGAAACAGTGGGAAGAAGAACAAACCTCTCTCTGTGGCTCAGGCATTTGGCCTCTGCCTGGGAATCCAGCACCATCCAGTTCCTGCTCCATGAGTGTCAAAGATAAAGGGCATGAGTAGGTGTTCCCCTCTCCACACGAGCAGCACTTGACCCCTGGTTCATCAGGACAAGCAGGTGAGGTACTGGCAAGGGGTCCCAGAATGGACCTCTCGCAGTAAAAAACAAAATTGAAGAATGACCCCACCATCCCAGCTGTTTGGCAGGGAGAATTGTGGAAGCAGATGAGGACATCTCTCTGGGGCCAGGAGGAAGGTCTATGCTGGTGCACTGGCAGCTAAATGATAGAACTACACTTTCCTAAATGCCTCCTGAAAGTGGAGGGCCCCAAGGCTATAGAGGGTGCCATGTCATCCTTTGGGAAGGACAAGTTTCCACTCCCGAAGATGCAGGAGTGATATATATAGACAAAGCTGAGCTATCTTACAGTCTGTAAATCTGTTGCCCATCTCCCTGGGGCTGACCCAGTGCCCTACAGGACGAGTCTTCCTGCTCCTGGTCATATGTGTCTGTGGCTTCAAACGTAGAACAACTGTCTGCTGCTGGGAAACATGGTTCAAGTAAAGCAAAAAAAGAAGGTACCTAGGCTGCTACTGGTAAAAACTCAGCTCTGTTGTTATTCTTGGGTTCATCTTACTAGCAATGACAACACCCTAAAGGCGTGGGAGGCCTAGGTGAGATGGGATCTGCAAATGCCCTGCAAGCAGGGGGTGCTGGTGGCTGCGAAACTCAACATGAGCTGACAATGTCGGCTCAAAGCCCAGAAAACAAATTGAATCCTGAGCATCCAAAGCAGTGTGACCAGCAGGGTGAGAGAGGGGATTCTGCCCCTCTACTCGGCTCTGGTGAGACCTCACCTGAAGTCCAGCTCTGAAGTCCTCAATACAGAAAGGATACGGGTCTGTTAGAGCGAGTCCAGAGGTGCTGGAACACTTCCCATGTGAGGAGCCTGGAGAGGGCTCTGGGGATAACTTAGAGCAGCCTTCCAGTACTTGAAGGGGGTCTTCAGGAAAGCTGGGGAGAGGCTCTCTATCAGCGGATAGCACAAGGAGGAATGGTTTTAAGCTGAAAGAGGGAAGCTCTAGATGAGATATTAGGAAGAAATATTTTCCTATGATGGTGGAGAGGCCTTGACACAGGTTGCCCAGGAAAGTGATGACTGCCCCATCTCTGGAGGTGTTCAGAACCAGGTTGAATGGGGCTTTGAGCAACATGTTCCAGTGGGAGGTGTCCCTCCCCATGGCAGGGGGGTTGGAATTGGATCATCCTTAAGGCTCCTTCCAACCCAAACCATTCTGTGATTAAGGACTGGGTGATGTAGGAGACCTTGTCTGGTCGTAGTTGAAAAGGTGGCTTCAGCCACCAAAGCCTCACCAAGAGGCAGTTGGAAAGGGAACAGAATGATAATTGTGCAAACACCTCTTCATGGGAGATATGCAGAGGAGAGGTCCTGGGTCCATCATCCACCATTTCTGCTGCTCAGCTCTCCTTTGTTCTCTCCCCAGCCCCCACCTCTTCCTCTTTAAGATAGGGTGCATTAACCAGCCTGGTTCTCACTGTGCTGGGTAAGTGTCCCTCTCTGCCATTTCAGTACAGAAGCAGCTAATTTGGGTGTGCTGTGATTCACCACAGCACAGAAAGTCTTCTTGAAGGCCCTGTAGAGGAACAAAAATCAAAACAAATTTCAGACAGTCTCACAAATGAAGCTGAAAGGTCAGAACAATATCAAGCAGGAGGTCGTGTGCAGCACTGCAAGCCTCTGCTAAATATCAGCCAAAGATCAGTCCATCCTCTCCAAAAGGCCAAGAGCTGTAAAGGCTCTGATTTCCTTCCACCACATGTTCAAACTCATGGCATCTAAAAATGGCACAAGACCCCTCTGAAAGAGACATGCAACTTCAGGAACAGCATATTTGAAGGAAAATGCCAGGCCAGTGGGGTATGGGAAAGTGAATTTGGAAAATTCTTGGATTTTTTTGTTTTTTTTTTGGAAGCCAAAAGGGACACGTAGATCATGTGGGTAGCACTAATTAACGTGGCTTTTTGCCAAGCATCATCATCCCAGTTTAATCAGCAGCTGCGAAACAGACCATTGTCCGTCTGCCAGCCTCCTGTCCTGGCTTCTGGGGATGGTCTCAACGGACAGACAACTGTTTTGAAAGATGAGTTACTGGGGGTGGAGGAAAGCTTGAGGCAGCCTGAGATTGATTAACTGCTTGTTTAAGCACCCAACAAGCTGGGAACCGTCAGTCCTGATGGGCTGTGGTGGTTGCATATGCGTGGCCATTTCTGGATGTCCCTTTGGCACATTACCACACCCTGCATTTATTTGAAAATCTGGTCTTTTAAAGGCTTCATCTTACATAAATGTTGCCCGAGTAGGAGCTGTACTGGAGATGACTTTCAAATGGGAAATGCAGAGTCAAAACAACAGCTTAACCAAGGGGTTAGAGTCTCCTCGAAAGAGGTCAATAAGGCTACAGGCTTCTCCCCAAGGCCACCAGATTTCTAATCTAATTAACTGGCAAATTCCTCAGTTCTTTTTCTGGCATGGCTGGCTGGTCTGGGTTCGGTAACTTTTCCTGGTGTCTGACATTGGGTATCCCCCAAACTCCAGAGGCCCAAGAACAGGACTTTGAGGAAGAGATGAACTTCAAACCCATTCAAACAATTAAAATCCTGTATGGGATAACCAGAAAGTGTGAAATAACGTATCTGCATAAGGGAAATCCCACCTCACGCTTGCCGGGCAGTCACTGATAGTGAAAACAGATGGGTGGAGGTTGAATGGTGTGACCAGCAGGGCGAGGGAAGTGATCCTTCTCCTGTACTCGGTATTGGTGAGGCCACACCTTGAGTATCGTGTTCAGCTCTGGGCTCCCCAGTTCAAGAAAGATATTGAGGTACTGGAGCGGGTCCAGAGAAGAGCAACAAAACTGGTGAAGGGACTGGAGCACAAGTCCTATGAAGAGAGGCTGAGGGAGCTGGGATTGTTCAGCCTGGAGAAGAGGAGGCTCAGGGGTGACCTCATTGCTCTCTACAACTATCTGAAAGGAGGTTGTAGACAGGTGGAGGTCGGTCTCTTCTCCCAGGCAACCAGCAACAGAACAAGAGGGCACGAGTTTAGACTCTGCCAGGGAAGGTTTAGGCTGGATATCAGAAAAAAGTTCTTCACAGAACGAGTAATCAGGCATTGGAATGGCCTGCCCAGAGAGGGGGTGGATTCACCATCCCTGGAGGTTTTTAAAATAAGACTGGATGTGGCACTTAGTGCCGTGATCTAGTAATCATGAGGACGTTGGACAAAGGGTTGGACTTGATGATCTTGGAGGTCTCTTCCAACCCAGATGATTCTATGATTCTATGATCAGTTTAGTTAGAAAGTGCCTGGTGTACAGAAAGCCCTGGGGACACATGCTTTCACTGCCGCAGCATCCCTTTTTCCTCCCTACAGCTGACAGCTCACCTGACTCCAGTCATTGAGACTATTTGTATTTATGGGGCACTTAACCAACACTATAAACAACAATTTACAGGTTATTCTGCAACCTGCAACTGAAAACCTCTTCTTTATTGTGCTGTCTCTGTTAAGAGCAGCACCAGCAGCCCCAGGAGCTGAATTCCCTCTGAATGTCAGTTCTGTTTCTCAAAAGCAAGTCTGGCTTTGGAAAGCAAGGTGCAGTGGCAACCTGGTGCTGGTAATGGTCTTCTCCAAGGGATTTGTTGGCCCACAAGGTCTGAGGGCTGCGAAGCCTCCCTGTACCTGCTGTGCTTGCTGGTTATGCTGCATAGCAGTGTGTAGGTTTCCAGGGTAGCTGTAATAAAAACAACATCCACGTGAGAGAGGAGAAATGTTTCTGACTGAGTGGGCTCAGCAAAGCCACTGTCAGGAATGGTAAAAATCATAATGAGAGGTCAGCTCGGGTCCCAGCTGGGCTGTTTGCTCCTGTGTGAGATAGGAGGAGACAGTTTTTTAAAATGATTAAAGGAGATAAACTCATCTCTTCGTGTCTCTTCAGGCCACCTGGTTGGGCTTGTGTCCTGCTTGAGAAGAACTTTCTTTCCCAGCAGCTCCCCCAGATCCCCAATTCTCTCCATCCCGTGACGTGCCCATCATGTCCAACCAAGGGGTCAATGTTGTGCAAAGACCCTGACCTAACTCCTTTTCCCATCCTGTGATGCTCAGTTCAGCTCTGCCTGAACCAATTTGATGGGGAACAGACTGTTGGAGGTTGTGTTTTGCTTGAAGAAGAGAACAGGCTTTATTGCAGAGGTCTCTCTCCTTCTCCCCTGCATCCTCCTCGTCTGCTCAATCCCCTCATTCCTTTCTCAGCAGCTGGTCAAGACACGAAATCATGGGCTGAAGGTTTCAGTTGGATCTCCCTCATCATCAGGCTTGGTTCCTTCTGGAATTTTCAGTAGTTTCTGGGGCTTTGTTATTCACTTTTTTTAATCTTTTGGTTCTGCAAACATCTTTTCATTTTTAAGTGGTTGAATTTATTTCATCAAAATTTTTCATTATGGCCTTTAAATATAGAAGGCAAAAAAAGCCATTAATTGGCAGCAAACACAGGGAGTGCAGATCCACTGCGCAGTGCTGTCTTTCCTGCTGACAGAATGAAGCCAATGTGTGTGGGGTTTGCAGAAGACACAATTGGTACAGTCCTGATGTTAAGCAAAAACTTCCCAAACATGGACCACGGCTGGTGTTCTCTCAGAGACCCAACTGTGGGAGCTGGCGTACAGCTTACATGAATCACAGGCAGGAAAACCTTGCTGTTGTTCAATTCTAGAGTCCTCAACACATGAAAGATGTAGATTGGTTGGAGTCAGTCCAGAGGAGGCCACGAAGATGATCAGAGGGCTGGAGCACCTCTGCTATGAGGACAGGCTGAGAGAGTTGGGGTTGTTCAGCACAGAAAAGAGAAGGCTCTGGGGAGATCTTAGAGCACCCTTCCATTAGTGAAAGGGGCTGCAGGAAAGCTGGGGAGGGGCTCTTGATCAGGGAGGGCAGGGATAGGATAAGGGGGAATGGTTTTAAGCTGGAAGAGGGGAGACTGAGATTAGAAATTAAGAAGAACTTTTTTACTGTAAGGTTTGTGAGGCCCTGGCCCAGGTTGCCCATGGAAGTGGTGGCTGCCCCATCCCTGGAGGTGATCAAGGCCAGGTTGGATTGGGCTCTGAGCACCCTGATCCAGTGGGAAGTGTCCCTTCCCATGGCAGGGGGTTGGAACTGGATGGGCTTTGGGGTCCCTTCCAACCCAAACCATTCTGTGATTCTGTAGTTGGAGGTACCTTTGGATGCAGTGTTGCAATTTATCAACATAAACATTCCTGTAGTGGCCTCACTGCAGCAGGAGGATACTTATTCCTTGGGTCCTTTTCTATGCTGCATCACAGTGGTTTCACATGAGTGGTTTCATGCTGTGACATCTCCTACATGCTTTATAATGTGACTTGTAACTAATGTTGCACAAGGGCAGATGGCCCAAGGTCTATCTGTGTTTTTGGGAGTTTTCCTTCCAATTCACCACTCCTTCATTGAGTGAGTCTCCTGGACCCCACACCACACGTAGGCTACCCCATCCTGCCTGGGGACTCCACGTACGCAGGGCTGATGGCAGAACAGGACCTTCCTGGACAAGGGGTGATCTCTGCAGCAGGAGCCACCTGCCTTGCCTCCAGATTCCCCGTACCTTGCTTCCAAGTGGTTCTTCTCTGGGTCTACTGGGATCTGAGGAGGCTGAGACATGGGACCAGTGTGTGTGGAGGCTCTGTGCGTGCGGTTGGGTTCCAGGCCTGGCACTGAGATGGAGAACTTGGGGGGAGGTTGTTTTGTGGGAAGCCCTGTAAGGCTGCCTTCAATATTCCTTCCCAGCACATAACAATGTGGCTCAGATGGGTAGATAATTGGATCCTCACCCCAAGAAAAGGGCATTTTCCCAAAGTAACATCTCCATAGTCCTCCTTGGGCCATGTTGCATGACCCTGACCCAGCATCAGCCCAGCTGCCCATGCCAGTGCAATGTTCCTATACCCAGCAGCACCCCCACAGCCTCCTGCAAAAAAATCCCAGTCATGTAGATAATGGCACCATCTGGACAGTAGCCCAGTATCCCACTGGGGACCCTCTGGAGTCTGGAGCTGGCCTTATGGGCGAAGCAGTTGCTATTCCTCTCTGCTACAGCTGAGGTGGACTTTTGAAGGGCAGCCAGGTCCTAGGGCCGAGGCCTTGGGTTTCAGGGCTTTTGGGCACTGACCAGTAGTTGGTCTCAGTAGAGCAAACTCTGTGCTTGGGGTACATCACAGAATCATAGAAAGGTCTGGGTTGGAAAGGACCTTAAAGACCACCCAATTCCAACCCTTCTGCCATGGGCAGGGACACCTCCCACCAGACCAGGCTGCTCTGCTCAAAGCTCCATCCAACCTGGCCTTGAACACGTCCAGGGATGGGACAGCCACAGTTTCCCTGGGCAAACTGCCAGGGCCTCACCATTGTCATTGTGAAGAATTTCTTCCTAATGCCCAATCTAAATCTTCCCCCTTCCAGTTTAAAGCCATTCCCTCTCATCCTATCATTACAGGCCCTTGCAAAATTCCCTCCCCAACTTTCCCGTAACCCCTTCAGGTACTGGAAGGCCACTGTGAGATCTCCCTGGAGCCTTCTCTTCTCCAGGCTGAACAATCCTAACTCTCTCAGCCTGTCCTCATATGAGAGATGCTCCAGCCCTCAGATCATCTTCATGGCCTTCTCTGGACCTGTTCCAGCAGTTCCATCTCCTTCTTTTATTGGAGGTTCCAGAACTGGACAAAGGACTCCAGGTGGGGTCTGACAAGAGTAGAGCAGAGGAGCAGAATCCCTTCTCTCTCTCTGCTGACCACACTTTGATGCAGCACAGGACACAGTTGGTTTCTGGGCTGTGAGTGCACATTGCTGTCTCATGTCGAGCTTCTCATCGACCAAGTCCTTTTCCACTGGGCTGCTGTACATCTGGAAGTGATAAATTCTGGTGGATAGCTGACAAAAGAAACGCTTATCCAGGGGCTGGTCAGATAGTGCTGGGCTGAAATAACTGCCTGAACTGTGGAAAAGGTGGTATGTCACAGGGGTGCAATTAAAGCACCAACTCCTCCTCAAAATATTACAGATATCGATTAAAGGACTTGGGGAATTCTGCTGTGTTTTAGTTCCTCCTGCATGTCAGGCTTAATGTGCCAAAGATCGAATAATCTGGCATCACAAATCACCCCACAAGTCTTGGGCTGGGATGCTGGCACTGTGCTGGGCAAAGGACATCATTGATTTTGTTAAAGAGCTGATATTAATAAGACAAGATATTTGAGAAACAGCATTGAGGAATGTATGTATCTGAAAAAAGCCTGCCATTATTCAGTATATGCCACTTTTCCAAGATTATTGGAAGGTAGGAATAAAAATCCCACACATTTTTTTCATTCATTTTGCATGTTTAAGCCAACCCCCCCCCCCTTCCCCCAGGCTTATGAGATTTAAGCTACTTATTACCAAATAAAACTGCATCTGCACCATGTTCTTCTGTGCCAGGTTTTGGCCTCGCGAGAGCACGAAGATCACGAGTTATGAGCCTCTTGAAAGTGAGGTTGATGACGGAAACATTGACTTAGTCTTAACTCTCTCAGGGATGCCAGATGCTTGTTGAGCTATTCCAGAAGCCGGTTGTGGGGAATTGAAGTGCTGCCTCTGACATGGAGCCGTACATGCAACGTTCTACCTGGTTGCTTTCAGGCCACTTGCAGACTTGAGGAATAACCTTGATAGAATAATAAGGATCAGAGTTCCTGACCACATTACAATCAAAAAGCAAGTCCCTTGCAGTCAGCCTCCTTAAACTTCAGTAGGAGGCAGAAATACCCATTACCATACCAAATATTTTCATGCTAGAAAGGACAGCTGCTGTCACCTCTCCATTCCACATCCCCAGTTTAATTCTTACCCGAATGAGGGAATGCTCTTTAGGAAACCACCCAGCCTGGGCTTTAACAGCCCTGGTGCCGAGGAGGGGAATTCAGCCATGGGTATGTAGTGCCTGGTGTTTCAACCTGTGTTGGCTGCAGGTCATCTCATGGGTTTTGTCAGGCTCATTCTCTGGCAGGTGAATCTCATGCCACCCAACCAGGGCAAGGTACCATTTTAGTCTGTGCTTAGCCACGTTTCCATCTTTGTCCTTTCTGATGTGGAGATGCAGGTCTCTGGCAGTGCCTGCCTCCAGGGTGCATGCATGGCACCTTTGGGCTCCTCTCCAAGCCTCCTTCCTAGCTTTGACATCAATTTTGTCCCGAGTGATCCCACCCCCCGCTTTTTATATAGCAAACACTTGTGGCTTCAGATGCTGCAGGAGCTCATGGTTTCCTGATTCCCAAAAATCACTTTCCCTTGGATAGCCTGCCACCTGCTAATAGGTCCCGTATGTTTTTCTTTCTTAGATGTATGACTTTACATTTAGCCCTATAAAATACATATTTCCTGCTGTCTGGTTAGATTTTCCTTTGTATGTTATTACAGCAGAGTTTAGCAACAATAACTCATGCCAGGACCTCATGCAGAAATGTAAAGTAAGAGCTATTTCCACATCAAGAAACTGGTGTTTTACTTTAAACACAGCACTCTTGATCCTTGAGTGACACCTGTGTATAAAGTTGGGGATATTAAGTTTAATAGGGAACAGGCTTTCAGGATCTTTGATTTTTAGCTACAGACTTCTCTCATTCATGGAGTAGAAAAGGAGAATTGCTGGGACGCAGTGCTCCAGGATTCATGGTAGCTGGTGTTTTCCCAGACCTGAGTTCAAGTCAGTTCAGTGTGAAGAGCCTCTGAGCTGCCCTGACCCACAGCACCTTGCTGCCAGCACCCACTTCATCTCACACAGCTTCACTTCAGCCTCGGTCCTTGGCACAGACCATGTCTCTAGCTGCCACCGTGGTGCTGGGGGTGCAAACAGATCCTTGCACTGCACCTCCAACCAGAACACAGTCATGGTCTAAACCCCAGAATACTTAAGTTTAATTAAGTGGAAGGTCTGGCAACTTGCAGGAGCTCCACAGGTGCAAGTCCCCATGCTAAAGCGCTGCCCTTGGACCAGGGGCTGAGCTCTTGGGCTGTGGATGGGACCTTATTGTGGTTTACTGGGGACTTGCTAACCTTGTTGCATTTCCTACATCCCATGGACCCATCTACCAGGAATGTTTCCTCTCTCTCTGAAGAGATAATCTCCTTTATTTTTGTACCCTAGCATTTATAAGGTGCCTCAGTCTTCTATATGTTACAGTAAAGAAAAAGTGCCAGCTGCTGAATGGCTCCTGACTCCTGCCTTGTGGTTTCAGGAGGAGCATTTCTTTGGTGTGGGTTTTGGGTGGTATCTGAAGAAATTGAGGGAGACTGTACAGTATATTGGCTTCCCTGGGCAGCAGGTACTGTATGTGCTGCGGTGTTGCCCTCCTGGCCCTGCTGAGGGTCTCGTGCAGCCCAGTAGATTCTATGCACTATACTTGGCATGTCTCTGCAAGGTTTAGGATGGAATCCAGAAGATAATCTGCAACATGGGACTGACCAGTCCCTCTACAAGTGGATGGATCTCCCATATTCTGATTCATATCCTTGCCTCTCACCACTATGAACCTTATTAGCTATCAGCACTAATATTACACCCAGCACTTGCCACTCTCCTTTCTTTAATAGTTAGCCTAACTTCTTGCTGCTTTCCAGTGCTCTGCTTGCTCTCAATTTGGTGGCACATTTCTGCAGGTGCTAGGTGAAACGGAACTTGGAGCTGTGCTTTGCTGTCAAAAAGTTCTGGATTTAGGTGTGGTTTGCCAGAGAGTTAGCAAAGAAGAAAGGCTGGACTGCAAAAATATCCCCCACATAGTTCATCCACTGTTTCCAGAAATGATGAAACACTCCACTGGTTTCTCAAATCCATCTCCAAATCACTGCCACTCACTCTGGAGTTGTGTGCATGTGTTGGGTGGGATCTCCCACCTTTGTGCTTAAGTTGCAGATAAATAAACCCAGCAGAAAACTCCAGCTGTTTATTACAGTCTCATTTAAAACACAGGGTGGGGGAGGAAATGAATGCATGCAATGTGGAGATGGGAGGGACTGATGGAGAATAACAACCCCAAACAGACTCCTCTATGTTTTTAGGACAGGTTTCAAATGCTATTCTGACCTCTCCCTAGCAGGGAACTTTAAAGCAGGTCTGGCAGGTGTGCCTCAAAAAGCATCTTTTTCCTCTGTGATTATAAGGGCAGAATGGGATGGAAATCGCCACTGGAAATCCCTATGGACAGGAGAGAATATGTGTGTGGAGAGGAGATGACTGGCAGCAGTGTTGCTGCTCCCCACCCAAAAGCTGCTAAAGAGGGAGGGGCTATCAGAGTTGGCACAGGATTGGGGTGCTGTCACTGCATCCCCGTGGCCTTGTGGAACAGAACAGTCCCTTCTCCTAGGCTGTACTGGGACTGTGGATAAGCCCTGGCTCCCGAATGCTGCCCATGGGTTGCAGGTCTAGTGAAGGACTCTACTCCTGTTTGAGCTGTTCCAGCACAGCATGGGTCGACACAGAGCAAATGTGGGTTTGAGGGGGTCTAGGAGAACCCTTCACAGTCAAATACCCAAAGCCACCTCTCTGTGGGATGCTCCTACGCGGCTGACTCTCCACAGGAACAACTCTGTGCAGGAAGCCCTGAGCACCCGGCAGTGAGTGGTCTGGCACATGCTGCCAGCCTTCCAAGCTTTGCAAAGCCCTTGAACATCAGAGGGGGGCTCTTCCCCCCTGCAGTTGACCCTGTGGAGATTTGGCCATGCAGAGTCTCCACAGAGAACTAGCCACTGCAGAGTTGGCTGTGGAGAGATTCTGGGTTTGAGACTGGGTAGATCATGAAGTCTTTTGGTTAAACAGGGAAACGAGACAGCTGAGAGCTTTGGGTCTTCCCATTAATGCCTTCGCCAAGGAAGGGTTAAGGTAGAATTTGGATTTCAAACCCACCAATTTTGGTAACGTTTGGGTGGACGGTTTATTTTTTGTGGTCTTGTAGAATTAAGAGGCTCCATGAGCAATGCAGCACAGCACTTGAGATCCCATCAAGTCCTTGAAAGGACTAGCTGGAGGATTTTTTTCCCCTGTGGTTTTGGCATTTTGCCTGTTGCTGGATGTCCTACATAACATTACTGGTAGGAGTGAACTGCTGCAAGCCCTCCACCCAGTCATCAGGAAAAGTTAAGGATATTTTAAGGCAGGTGTTGAGCACTTCCAAATGTCTGGGGAGGTCTTTGGACACTGTGAAAGAAAGGCAAGATTGGAAACCCAAGTATTGAATTTCCCTTTCCAAACAACTGGCTGCAGCGTATCGCTGCCTGTCAAAGTCAAGGGCTCTTATGTGCACAAGTCAGCATATTTTTACATTCCCAAGGGTAGATATAGGGTTTGCTCAAGTGCTTCCCCATTTCTCTCTGCAGGCAGAGCCAAATAACACACTTAATTTTTTTTTTTAAGTCAAGGACAAGTTCCCTCTCATGGATAGTTTTCCCGTTTCCCAGTAGGGAATAAATTCACGTGGATATAACACACTACTAGTCAAGTATAACCAGAAAAAGACAAACTCTCTTGTCTGTTTTGACCCAAGGGATCCCTGGTCCCTTTCTACATCATTTTCAACATTTTTTGTTTTTAAATTGGGCTAACAGCCCAAACCCTGGAGAAGAACCACCAATCCCAGATACATGCCAATGAAGTGGGAAAAGCTCCGATGCTGTTTATCTTCCCCATGGTATGGCATGTAAAAAGGAATTGGTTTATACACAGGAGCTGGCGGGGATGATGACGGGGGGAAGGGATGGGTGAGCACATCTGGTTGCATGGGTGATGGACAAAGCCCCAGTGGTTGCTTTGCAGTCTGGATACCAACCAAAGCCTCTCTACCCTCAACAGCACTGGAGTTTTGCTCAATCATAAGCCCTGCAAACATGTCAGACCAGAGAAATGACCCTTGTTTTTAGCACAGCTGCTGAGCGTGAGCAGTTCCTGCCAGCCCTTCATTCTCCATCATTTCTGATGCATTCAGACCAAACAGAAATGAGAAGATTTACTAAAAAGTTGCAGAGGGATTTTGCAACTTCCTCAGAGACACATTTCCTCCAGTACCCTTTCCTGACAGACATGCAGAACTGGGTCCAAACTCATGAGAAACGGGGCAGTTTGGAGAGGAAAACCTGGGCTGGGTGGAAAATATCATGCCAGGCTGCGGGGGCCACCCACCCCTGCAGGTACGTGAGATCCTGGGAGGGGAGGACTGAAGCTGGGATCATTAAATCTCAGCAAACATTTTCTTTCAACGTGATTTGGCTTTTTCTAATTAGTGCGATGATCCAAAAAACCATAAATATACCCTTGAAAGCTGTACATGGGAATAAAGCTATAATTAAAACATAGTGGGAAGTATAAAAGCAAAAAGACAGAGTTAAGTGTAGCAATGCTGCTGAAGTGTTTCTCCTTCCTCCTCAGAAATTGTTGCTGAATTCAACAAGTTCCTGTGAAACATCTTCAACAAAACTTTTTTTTCCCCTGAAGCAAATGGAAAAGGGTTGCAGGAAAAAAATCCACAACCAGCACTTTATAAATAGCTGTCTTTCTCCTGTGATGGGTCCAGGCTGCCTGGCCATGTCCCATCACTAGCTGTTGCTGATCCACATCCCCAGCACTCAACACCGCTTCAGCTTTGATACAATTCTGCTGATAAATGGGGATCATTGCCATTTGTGTGTTTTTTTCTTGTTGTTGGATGCTGGGTCTAGTCTCTGGAAGGAGTCCCACCTCAGCTTTTTTTTTGGTAGCATCAGGGCTGCATGTAGTTTCAAGCCACAGTGTACAGGAGAGGAGATGCTCTGCCCTGTGGTAAGGGACCACAGGTGTGCGTAGGAGGCTGAACGCCGGCTCATGTCACTCAGCAGTTAATGAGGGATTTCGTTGGTGAGAGAGGGTGTTAAATGAGGATTGTACAAGCAGTCAGGAACAATCTGCAGTCTCAGAGGTCTCTGCTTATGTGTTTTTTCAGATGAGATGAGCTGTGTTTGGCTGTGCCTGCATAGAGGTCCATTGAGATGGAGTGCAATAAGAGATGTTGGGTGGTAGTGACCATTAGATGGTGACAAGGGAGCCCATCTCATCCCTGTGCCCCTAAACTCCTTTGTAGACCTTTTCCATCACATGTACAAGACTGAGCAAGAGGATGATAAACCACCAAAAACATTATGTTTCCACCCAGGACCCACCTATGCTGGAACCTAAAGGAAAGTTGAGAAAGGGCTTTTTGCAAGGGTTTGTGGTGTCAGGATGAGGAGGAATAGCTTTTAACTGGATGGGGGAAAGGTTTAGGTTGGACATTAGGAAGAAATTCTTCACAATGAGGGTGCTGAGGCACTGGCAGGGGTTGCCCAGGGAGGCTGTGGGTGCTCCATTCTTGGAGGTGTTCAAGGCCAGGCTGGACACAGTCTTGAGCAGCCTGGTCTGATGAGAGGTGTCCCTGCCCATGGCAGGGGGGGTGAAAATGCATGGGCTTTAAGGTCCTTTCCAACTCAAATCATTCTATGATTTTGCAATTCTATGACTCTACAGTTCTATGATTCTACGATTCTATGCTCCACCAACCACCACAGACCAACCCTTTGCCCACCACAATGGCTCCATCCTGACTCATTCCCTGGTACTGCACAACCTGGCCAAGCAAATAAGGTGAACAAAAATGTTATTTATTTGTTGTTAACATGTGCTGGGGCTTCTCCTTGCCCAGCCATGGGCTGGAGCTGGGTTCTGCTACATGCTGCACCACACTAGAAGCATGGGATGGCAGGCTGCACCCTGGGCTGGATTTGAACTGGCTGCCTATTATTTTTGGCATGGTTCTTCCCATTTGCTAAATGACATGAGAAAGCTGTTGGCGAAGGTGTTGAAAGTGAGACAGATTCCTTCTCGCCTTATAAATTCTTCTCAAATTCTTCCCACCTTCTCTTCCACCCTCCCCACCCCAGTCTCCTTGCCCTGTAGTTTGCTATCCTGTAACAGGAGTGAGATGGCATGATACCTCCCTTTGTGCAATACTTCTGAATTTTTATGCAGCTGAATATACCATGGGTTTGGTCTGGGAGGTTATTGTTTATTTTTTTTTTGTTGTTTTCCAGTTTCATTGTCACTCCTTATTTCCTATTAGCAGGTAAATTTAGCTCATTTAATAAGGGTAAATTCTGTGGCTGACAGTGCCTTGCAATTGCCAGCTTGTTTGAAAACGCAGTCCTTCTCAGTGTGCCATGTGAAGCTGGAGCTGCTTCCACAATTTTAGCCTTTACTCACTATATGCTGTCTAAATGGATGCTAAATTCCCACTACATTCCTGTTTCCAAGGGGAATTTTAATGCATGTCCAGGGAAACAAGATGCAGGCGCATGGGCTATTTAAATCCTGGTGGGCTCTCTGCAGAGTCTGGTGCTCACAGAGGCATCCTGCATGGCTCTCGTTTATGGGGTTTATCTGCCATCCCAGGGCAGGAGGAGGGGTTGGGGGGGTTCTAATCAGGGCCAAATGGCTGAGACAGCATGTCTCCAGTCCCCAGTTCAGCTGATTGCAACAGGGAGATCTTCCACAGCTGCAAAATCTGTCAGTGAGCGAAGCCAGGGCTCTCCAGAAGCTGCCATCTCCCTCTCCGCTGCGATGGGATGGAGATGTATAAATAGCCCCAGCCTCCCTTCCCACTCCCCGACCCCCACACACTTGCACACAGACCATGAATGCCTCAACAAGCTGGCCAGGTTGCCTTACCCAGGGGAAAAATTCACATGCATCGCAGGCAGCTTAACAGCATAAGACAGATTTTGTTTTCCTTTCGAAGACGGCTGCGCTCCCTGGGCTGCAGCTGTCTGCTCGAGATACCAATCCCCTGCTCCAGCTCTGGACCTGATCCTGAGTCCCTTACCAGTGGCCTGATGGCATCAAAAATATTCTGCCATGAGGAAAGGTGGTAGAAGAAAATTGTTTTGCTTTCTGTTTTTTTTTTTTCTTTTCATAAAGCCTGTAGCACCTCTTGCCTCTCTGCAGGGAGAGGCAGACTACCCCTACCCATCCTCTAGATGGGTCAAGTGTTTAATTAGAACAAAGATCCCTTGAGCCTTTCTGGGTGAAATATTGGTAGATGGATAAATTTGCACATGCATAGTCAAATCTTGACCGATGCTCAAGGAGAATCTCAAGTGACAGAAATATCCAGAGTCTTACCAGTACTTTTCTGTGACTTGTTGTCACACACAAACCTGCAAAAATATGTAAACTGATTGTTTGCAGGGTTTTCCTGGGGATGCAAAGGGAGGGGGGGCATTTATTTTAGTGAAAGAAAGTCCAGGCTGCTTCAGATGAAGTATAGAAACAATAAATATAACTGTAGAACTGTGAAAAAAAATAAACAAGAAAAGGCCGTGGAAGTGAGAAAGCGACGGCGAGGAGGAGATGATGAGTTTCCTCATGGGTTTCTGCTGCGTTCAGAGCCTGTGTGAGCGAAGGGTGGAAACGGCGTGGCAGCGAGCGGCTGAACGGGTTCAGCTATCCACGTGCCTGCATCATCTGTTGGCTTTCTAGAAATTAATCTATACCTCCGTGGTTTGAGGCTGCAGTCTAAAATGCCATCTTCAGCCAAGGGGGTTGGGTGTTTGGGGTGCTTTATACATAGCTGTGAAGGGATCTTCCCTGAGGGCTTTTTAGATGAAGATTGTCTTCATGGTGCAGGTCAGGAGATGGGGATCTGGCATTGCAGAGTAGCTGTGGGGCGTTGCAGGGTAGCTGTGGGGAGTGTGGCAGACCCAGATCCATGGTGGGCCCTCAGCACCACAGTGTAGTGTCCCTTGTGGTACGGGAGGTGAGCCAGGCCAGCTGCTGATCGGCGCTCAAAATCGGTGACAAGAGTTAATGAAGTGCCGATTCCCCAGGCTGGTGATACGTGGTGCTAACCTTGGCTTCAGGACTTGACAGAAGAAGCTGAAGGGGGAGTGGATACAGTGGTTGTCAGAGCATCACATGAGGCTGGTGCTCACCCAGCTGCACAAAGTAGACGGGGCATCCATGACCACATGGTCCTACACCATCGTGCTGTGCCATAGCCTCTTTTGGGCCAGGCTTGGATCGAGGCACATCAGAGGACCACATAGGTCCTCTTCCCCACTCTGCAGAAAGGTTACTGAAGACCTGTTTCACATCTCAACTGGATTCTATCTTTGCATCCATATGCTACAGTTCAGTATTTTGTAGGGCGTGTTTTACAGCTGGATTAGCCAGGCTCAGCCATTAGCTGCTTTTTGTGGCTTAGCTGAGGCCAGGGTGGGTATGAGGCAACAAGGGCTGTCCAAACAGGGAGCTTGAGTGGGTGGTGGCTGAGAAAGAAAAAACCTTGCAAATGCATATGGTTAACAGAAAAGTTTGAGGAACTAATATAGAGAGCAAGAGGAAAGGTAAAGAAGGGAAAATACCCCCTGCTTTGTTGAGAAATAATTCTATTTAGATACTTGTCTTGAGACAGAGGTCTCTGATCTCAATGACATCTGGTCTCAACCAGTTAATGAGAGGCTGCACAAAACTGGAGTGGGTTGTGTGCTCTGCTGACACAGATGTGATGCATTGCTCATCTCAGAGCTGTTGATCTGATGTTGCTCCGAGCTGTCATCATCTGCTACAGCAACAGCGTTTAAATGAAAGGTAGAAGAAATAGAACAAGGAAAGAAGGATTTCTTGCTGGTGGGCCAGAGGAATCAGTCCTCCACAGCTCCAGCTACGAGCCTCTGGAAGCTACTGATGCCAGTGAGAGGATCATGTCAATGAGTCTCAGAGTAGGGTGGAACCTCTCCTCCTGACAAGCAGGCTGGGCATGGAGGCACATGTTTCTAGATTGGCCTTGGGTCAAAAGCCTCTCAGAGCTAGTGAGAGCTACACTGCCTCTGTAGCAAGGATTCAGAGCTTCCCTCTCCCTCTTCAGCTAGAGCAGGCAAGCGTTTGCAGCAAAGGCCACTGAAACCAATGAATCTGTTAGGTGCCTTTAGGGTAGACCATAAAAAGCACCCAAGATCTGATTGACCACTCTTCCTGCAAAATCAAAGTATCCTGATGGGGAAGGATAACTCTGCCATAGGATAAGGACCCAAACTCTGCAGCCCACTGAGTGTGGAGAGGGTCTCTCTCTTGCCAATCCCAGAGCAGCACTGCCTTCCTGTAGCCACCGCTGGGGCAGGCATGGGGAGAGTGGCTCATGGTGGATGCAGTTAACAGTTCTGATGCTTAATACGCACAGTTTCCAATGTCATTGTCTTTGCTGCAGGAATGTCCTCAAATTTAGCTAGTGAAAATATCAGCCCTGCTCTTGTTTTGAAGAGTAAAAACAAAAGCTGGAGTGGAGTATCTGGACTCGCTTTTAGTTATGGAATGTTCTCTGCTGTGACAGATGTGAGTGTCCAGGAAATAAAGCAGATTAAATCCTTGAATCAGATTTTATTGAAGCATTTTATAGGCAATGCTTGCTGGTTCCAACGCAAATGTGGTGAAGGATCAAACTGTGGCTCGGGAAAGAGATGGAAGAGGTGCTTGCTGAGTAATCATTAAAAGACACCGCTAATATCAGATCCTCCATTGCTGAGTCCCTGCGAGCCAGACCCTGGTGTTGATCATAAGGCTGCTCAGCTGATGTCAGCAGAGTGACTTTGGAGCTTGATGGTCTCAAGGGGGGTTTAGGCTTGATATTAGGAAAAAATTTTTCACTGAAAGAGTGATTGGCCAATGGAATGAGCTGCCCAGGGAGGTGATGGAGTCATCATCCCTGGAGGTGTTTAAAAACAGGTTGGATGAGGCACTTAATGCCAAGGTTTAAATGACAGGTGAGTGCTGGTGTTGGGTCATACGTTGGACTGAATGATCTCACAAGTCTTTTCCAACCTTGTGATACAGCATGTGTATGGATAATCAACACATGGACTTGGAAAGCAGTCTCCACCAAGGCCCTTTGTGGATAGGTATGATGAACAGCAGAGGGTAAACTTACATATAGATTACCTGGAGATACAATGTTCTGTTTTACACTGTTATTTTTTTGCCAGGGCTTTCTGGGGTCCACCAGTACCATGTCTGGCAAGGACGAGCTCTTTTGGTGTGCAAGTGGGTTCAGCTATGCCAGCTGTGTGATTTGATGACTGCTAATAAGCATAGATTTGCTGAAGTATTCCCCAAAGTCTTTACTTCGCAGTCAAAATCCTCATCAGCAATTGGATTAATTGTAGGAAATGAACAATTACAACACAAGACAGTAAATTATGCTAAGACAAATTGATGGGTTTTATTTAATCATACAGTCCCGGTCACATCCTGATAGTATTTTTCCTATGAAGGGAAATGCATCATTGCACCAGTGGGTACCAGAAAAAAAAGCTTGATTTAATTGACTAGTGCCTAAAAATAAGACAAATTAACTCTCAGTACCGAACCAAAATGGATTAGGCTTTTACTTTAGGTTATATTGGCTCTTCACGGGCCCTGAATGCCTTCCTGCCGAGACATCAGAGATAAAGTTCACACTTTCTGGACTGCAGAGAAGTATATTACCAAGTCACTCTCTAGGACTGTCCTGGTATGGGAGGAAAAATTCAAGTCAAAAATTCTGATGATGGTCTGTCTACCTTTTGCTTTCTAGTTAATTGTGACTCCGGCGTCAAAGTTCCTGCAGATGTTTTGCTAAATCATATTAAGGTCTCCCAAGATGCAGTAAAAGGCTGGAAATCCTTGGCTAAGGCTGCACCAGACATCAAGAGACAAGAAAGGCACAGAGGATGAGAGACTGGATTTTTCTGTTTTACCGATGTGCTACAAAATTTGTGCCAGTAAATGTGGGGGAATATCACTAAGCTTCATTGTCTTGTGTCACCATAAACCAGTTTTGTCTGAAATATAGGTAGACTGCTGCCTGGTGCTGCAGGCTGCTGTCTTTGAGTGTGCAGAAGAATTAACACTTAAACCTGTTCTCGCAGCTTTCCTTTAGGCCCCATGAAGACGTGGATGTGTAAAATGTCTCACTCGTGACTTTGTTGTAGTTGTTTTCTGTTGTGAGGACTCATGGCCATTAGGAAATGAGCAATTCATCATGAGTTGCACCATGAGCAGTTAGGAGGCATCTCCTCATGACTGCAGTGTTGCTCAGCTGGAGAAACAGGCCAGGACAATACAAGATCCCTGTTTCATCACTCAGCATTTACCTGTATGTTGGGGTATGGTCAATTGAGGCCAAGCTGGCAGCAGCAAATACAACCTGGATTACCAGGGGGATGAGATATGTGGATGGCTCTGGGGTCTGGGTTTGCAGCTTCATAAGTGAGGAATGGTGGGTGTGATTCCACCCTCTCCAGTTTTAATTAATAGGGTAGTTCAATTGTGCTGTTACCTGGCAGGATCAGAAATTATCACCTTTAGAAGTTCTGCTGCTGGTGGCACAAGGATTTGCTACCCACTGTCTCTCACAGAGGGGCACTACAGAGGGTTAGTTAAGAAATGGCGTATGCAATTACTTATGCAGAGCTTTGCAAAGCATTAATTTCTGCTCAGCCCTCTCCTGTTGTTTCTTTTTGCTGGTGTCTGGCTTTCTTTGTGAATCTGCAGTTTCCACATGGCTGTGAACAGAAAGGGCGTGGGGCTCCCAGAGCTGCGGTGATGGACGGGCTCTGCCTGTGGGCAGAAGGGACATGTGAGCAGAATGGATATGGGTCAAGAAAGCATCATGCATGTGTCTGGTCTGTGTCTCGGGATGGCACTCATTGTCTCTTGGTGCTGTTTTTCCTGGATATTTTGTGGCAGTCCCAAAGACTAAATATAAAAAGGAAGATGAAATATTCAAAAGGGTGGGTGTCCTCTCCTGGGGCTGTTCCTCAGCAAAGAGCCATCTCTAATAGCCTTACTGAAGTCTCACTTCGCTTTTCATCTCTGAGCTGCCTCTCTCCCTACTTTAAGAGCTGAAAGTTTTGCTGTGATCAGTAAACACTCTGGGAATGCAGGAATTAACATGCTGGATTGGGACGAGGGCTCATCCAAGCAAGGATCTTAAGGGAGGTGCAAGCAAGTGCCAGATGTTTTGCAAAAATCCTCCGCTATGGATATCTTTCACACCTCATTTCTTCATCATCATTCCCACTAGTTTCATGGCTGGTCTCATAGCAGTCTGTGTCGTGTTTCCTGCAGCCACTCTCTCCCTGCGGGCAGCTCACGAGGCCAGGCTAACGAAGGATCTCAGCAAAGATGCATGGTCTTAATCCCAGCTCTCAGAGGTGGAAGGTGTCTCATTCACGTCCTGCAGTCAGGGAGAGACAGTTTCTTAGAGCAGAGGTTATTTCCTTGCCTGCAAGACATTTTTAGGCAGGCAAAGAAATACTTTGAATTGCCTGGAAAGTCAGCAAGCTTTATTAACTTCAGTGAGTTCATAACCCATGGAAATATATTTTAGAAAATTGGTTTTTTTCTCCCTCTTTTCTAAAAAGTTCAGGCTTTTTCATATGCTCACAGAATGATTTGGGTTGGAAGGGACCTTTAAAGGGCCCATCCAGTCCAATACCCCTGCAGAAGCATGGATATCTTCAACTCGATAAGGTTGCTCAGGGCCCCGTCCAACCTGACCTTGAGTATTTCTAAGGATGAGGCATCCACCATCTCTCTGGGCAACCTGTGCTGGTGTTCCACCACCCACAGCATAAAGAATTTCTTCCTTATATCTAGTTTCAATCTCCCCTCTTGAAGTTTAAAACCATGATTTTTTGTCCTATCACTACAGGCCCTAGTAATTTTTTTGTTCTTTTTATTTCTAAGACAGGAAAGCGAAAACAAGCTTAAGAAATTTTCATCAGTATACACTTCAATTTGAAGCCAAAAAGTCACTTTGAACACAAACTCATGTTTCAGTTCCAATGTTTTTTCAGAGAGGAAAAAGTATTAGTTAAAAGCCAACATTTTTGCATGTAATCAGCATTAACCGACATGTTCTGTTTTTTTAAACCCTTTTGGGAGAGAAACAGCTGTTTGCACAATTCTTGCCCTGGGTGGGCAATGACTGAGCTGGGGTGCCCCAGCTGCCGCTGGCCCCCGTGATGACTACGCTCTTCTCTTCCAGGTGCTCCTTTTCAAAGGTCTCAGCATCCCCATGCTACCTCCTGCCGCCACTTCCACCTGGGTCCCCAGCCTCAGCTCTCCACTGACTTCGCCCTGTCTCACGCGGTGCAGCCGCAGCCGGGGCTGACGCCCCACATGGCCCCCGCGCACCAGCACAGCGGCGCCCTGCATCAGCCCCTGGCACCGGTGCCGGCCCTGCCCTTCCAAGATGTGGCCGGACCCTCCTTCCTACCTCAGGCGCTACACCAGCAATACCTCCTCCAGCAGCAGCTCCTCGAGGCACAGCACCGCCGACTCATGCCCCATCCCAGGTAAGGGGGTCTTACTCATCCTGGACAATGCTAAGGAGCTACATCAGCCTCGCTTCAGCAGAGAGGCTTCTGCAGAGCCCTGGCAGCATGTGCTTTGGGCTTTTTTTCACAAGTCCGAGTCATAGAATCATTAAGGTTGGAAAAGACTTCTAATCTAGCTCAACCCAACACCACCATGACTACTAAACAACGTCCCAAAGCGCCATATCTATGTGTTTTTTGAACACCTCCAGAGATGGTGACGCCACCACTTCCCAGGGAAGCCTCTTCCAGTGCTTCACCATTCTTTCAGTAAAGAAATTTTTGTAATATCCAATCTAAATATGCACTGGTACAACTTGAGGTCATTTCTTCTTATTTTATTACCTGTTATTGAGGAGAGGAGACCAACACCCACCTTTCTACAACCTCCTTTCAGGTAATTGTGGAGTGTGATATGGTCTCCCCTCAGCCTCCTCTTCTCCAGATTAAGCAACCCGAGTTCCCTCAACTGATCCTAGTTCACTCCTAATGTGCATCCACCAAAAGGAAAGCTGCAGGACAGGTTGCACCCACACATACCCTTCCCATGGAGTTCCATACCACTTTCATCTAGTATCTCCCAGTGTCCCCTGTTGTAGTCACTCGTAGAAGAATCCTGGTGTTAACTCCTCGGTGTTGCAGTGAGCTTGTCCTGCACAGCAGAGAGAGCGATCAACTGTGTGCACAAGGTACCTATCTGTGGCTGCTGTTTCAAAACCACAGAAGAGCTTTCATCCACCTGTCCTGTCAGGTTTTGCACATGGAGAGCTTTCTCTGCTGGGTCTAAATAGGCTTCCTGGCTCTACGAGGGAACAATGCTGTTCCGATTTATCCACAGAAAGCAGCCTAAATTCAGACTGGGCTGGTGACTGCAGAGAGAATTACTGTATCTTGGCAGTGATGGGAATGGATACCTGGCCTTGTCCTGAATGTGCTTGTTGAGAAGTGCTTTTTTTTGGAAATATATGGAAGATATTTGTGGGGTTTACCCATGGATCAAGAATTAGAGGATGAGTCTTTGCAATAACGCTTCTTTTGGACAGAATGCTACAGACAGAAAACACTTTCTTTCTGTACAATTTCTGTTGAATATTGTGTGTTCTTCTCATCCTTGTTTTGTTTTGCATAAGCTGGATTTTACGTGGATTTAATGATTAGTTAATAACTGGGTAGCAAATATGTGCAAGGCTGAGGCACTGATGATACAAGTGTTTATCTCTTAGGCATAAGCAGAATGCGTATAAAAGCATGGAACACAATTCAACGCAGAAGATGCTTTGGTAAATGCTGTTAGTGTTAAATTTCCAAATCAGTTCTGTTGCAGAAAGGGCAGGAATCCCTTACCTGGTCCCAAAGCCTGTTTCTGAAACCACAGCTACATCAGCAAGAGGGTGTCAGGAACCTTACAGGCATGGGGCATGAGGTCCCAGTGTTGGCAATCTGTGTCATGCCTTCAAAAGAGAAGCCTCTGAGCTGCGGCTGCATGAAAGATTCTTTATCTAGCAGTTCCCTGCTCCATTTACTCTTTCATTTTCTGTAGATTTACTTTGCAATGGCTCCACAGATAGACAGGAACTCTGCAGGGAGCAAGAGGTGTGAGTCTGTTTGTAGTGCAAATCCTGCTCATGCATCCACCTTGTCTCTCTCCAAATGTGGACACTGATCATGCAGCACATGCTTTTCCCCTGAATATTTCAAGCAGGCAATAATCACAGCAAAGACTCAAATTCCTAGAAAAACCTTGTTATATTTTCTACCATTTTCCTTTCCCTGTCTGAAAAGGCAGCAGAGCTGGGGGACAAGGAACTGGATCCCAGCTGGCCTGCTCATCATTCAGAAACTTGTTGGCAAAAGCCAGCAGGAGTAAATTCTGCCTTCAGTTACTCCTTGAGTAATCCTGGTATGAATGAGGCTCTCCAGGAGTTTATGGACTGCATGGGGAGACAAGACAACCTGCAGCTTTTTTGTGGTGATGGATAGCAGCTGAACCGCGCGTTGTTCATGACACTGATAGTGAAGAAAAAGAAAGTAGAGCAAATGGCACAAAACTTCCAAGGAAGAAGTTGTTTGGTTTCCTCTTTTTCTCTCCATGCACCCACCAGATGACATCTCTTGTAAGTTGAGCGTGTGTGGATGCTTTGGGAGGTGAGAGTGGGGGTCTGCACTATGTCCATGGTGACCATGAGTAAATGATGTAGCTCTGCGTTCCTCTTCCCATTATCCTTGTCCTTTGCCTGGACTCTTTTCTCTTGGACACGTAATGACAAGCTGAAGAGCCTCGGTTTTCCCCTGCTTTACCGACTCAGCCTCAGAGCAGGAGCTGTGTGTACCAGTGCCCTCCAAAGGGGTAACTTTCTCGCTGTTCTCCTCCTCCCTGCAGGCGGGCTCAAGAGCGCATGTCAGTTCAGCCTCACCGTCTGCACCCCAGCTTTGACTTCAGCCACCAACTACAAACTCCACAACCCATGGGGGCCCAGCCCAGGTATTTAGCCGAAGGCACGGACTGGTAAGTTTTCCATGATTCACTAGTGCATTGAATGAGGTGTTTAAAGTCCTGGGAAGGCTGCAAGGGTTGGTGAACATCATCACGGGTCAGAGCTTCGGTGAAAGCTGATGGTGCAGCTCAATGGATAAAATGGGGGAATGTGCAATGGGATAAACCATCCCTGGGAGGACCATGACTCTGTGATAAAGCCTTTATGCACATCTATGATAATATCATAGAATCACAGAATGGCTTGAGTTGGAAGGGACCTTAAAGCCCACCCAGCTCCAACTGGACACCTCCCATTGGATCAGGGTGCTCAAAGCCCCATCCAACCTGGTCTTGAACACCTCCAGGGATGGGGCAGCCACAGCTTCTCGGGGCAACTTGTGCCAGGGCCTCCCCATCCTCACAGCTAAGTATTTCTTCCTGATGTCTTATGTGAACTTTCCCTCTTTAATTTTAAAATAATTCCCCCTTGTCCTACCCCTGTGCTCCTTGATCAAGAGCCCCTCCCCATCTTTCATGGAGCCCCTTTCAGTACTGGATGTCTGCTCTAAGGTCTCCCCAGAGTCTTCTCCTCTCCAGGCTGAACAAGCCCAACTCTCTCAACTTGTCCTTGTACAAGAGGTGCTCTGACCCTTGGATCATCTTTGTGACCCTCCTCTGGACTTACTTTAACAGATCCATGTCCTTCCTGATATCGAGGTATCGATATTGCCCATAAACCCCCACTCACGGATGCAGAGTGCAGACAAGCATTAATTTTCCTTCCTGAATTTTTCCTGCTGCAGGGCATGTCCAGGGTCTATATTCCTGTAAACCAGCATCTCTTACTGAACTAGATCTTCTGCTGTCTAACGAGCACTCAAAAAGCGGACACAACTTCTGTAGCCTCAATTAGAGAGCATGGAGCTGTGGTGCCCTACCCCACGGGGTGGTGTGAATGGATTAATAGTTGATTAATAGAACAGGATAATTCTCCCACTGTAGTGTTTGATACCTCGGAAAAGTCAAGTAGGGAATTGATTGTTTCACTTTTGGAGCAGGTTTCAAGACCTTGTACAGTTAATAAGGTATGGGGCCCTACTTGGAAGAATAAGAAAATAAAAACATACTTCTGAGTAGCTGCTTGTTGGGTGAGGAAAGTCCATTCTGTGCACTGAATGGTAAAAATAGCATGTGAACACGTAATTAGAGACAATGGCAATGTATATGCACAAGGGCACTGAAATGAGATGCCACAGGAAATCTTAATTATGGCGTTTCCTAACACTTTAGCACTTCACTCTGCAAATGGATTGTCCTTTTAACACAGGGGGAGGGAGGGTGTTTCCCCTCTGGGGTAATAATATACAACCTAAAATATGGCCGGAGCCTTCTGCCGTTTTCTTCTCAGGTTTTTCCATTATCGGCACCACTGTGAGCTGAGTTTGGCCAGGATGACATTGTTCAATCACTTTGCAAGGCGTTCACATATGATTTGGATAGAATCATTTCTTCTGCCTCTCTGTCAGTGCAGAGTGTTTAATTATAATCATTGGAAGGATGTGATAAATCTTCGCTTTTTGTTCCCTTCCTCCTTTTCCCACCCTGTGTTGCTCTGTTACCTTGTAAAACCTAAGGAGTGGGGATGACAGAAATCCTATACTGTGTATATATATTTGGGTGACTCACTTCCCCTCGGGGTACACGTATGGTTTTGCTCAGTGGAAGATATAAAAACTTTCCTCTAACGTGTTACCTCGCACGAGCAGCAGCGGCGCTCGTTTGGAGGTGGTAGGTGTAGGCTCTGTCACAGGAAACGGGGATGGAAGGAAGATCTCAAATTGATCAGTCGTCTCTGACAGCCCAGCTTCGATTAAAATCTTCTGGTGAAGAAGAAATAAGGTCCCATTTGGTTCTTTAAACCACCTTCTGCAAATGCATTGAATGATGACTTTTTAACCTGTTATATGGAGCCTTATCCTTTACAACTTGGCTGTTGACCCATGTACCATATATCTCAGAGCTCTTGAGCAACACATCTGGGCATCAGAATGCTGTATAGTTGTTCACAGACCACAAGTTAGAAAGAAGGTAGTGTTTGGTTTTGGTTTTCTTCAATTAATCTACTTATTCACCCCCAAACGCTGGGAACATGCCCTCTCATGCAGTATTCTGACTTGGACCCTTCTGTAGACCCACAGCATTGCTTCAAGAGCCTCAACATCTGATTTTAAGGCTCTAGATGCACCAAAGCACAGAGATTTCAGCAGTGCTGTTGTTGCAATTACTTCTGGAAGCTAATAATGACCGTTCATCTTTGAGAGATCTCTTCGGTTCTTGATCTTAAACCACTCTGCAGATTGTAGCACCTAATTTGTGGGCAGAGAACATGGAAAGAGGGAGAGAGAAAATGGTCGAAGTCATGCATCAGGCCAGTGGCAGGGCTGGGAATGGACCCAAATCCTCTCGATTTCCCGCTGAGCTTTTCATCCGCCTTGGATCGGTCATTAACAATTGGATAACTACCTAGAGTTGGTACATGCTAGCTGGAAAATGACCAGGACTGTGGATTCTCACCCTGGTTGTGTTCTGCTAGTCGCCTGCTGTGTTTTAGCCTCTGACAGGTTTTGTCTAGCACAGGGCCAGCATAAGTAGTCCCTCTCCTTGCTTCAACTTAGTGTCCTCTGCACAGGAGAACAAAGAGAAGTTCAAGGGTGAAACAGGAAGTCACCCCTGTGTTCTAATTAGCTTTGCTTTGGCAAATGTAAAAACAATGGTTGTTAGAGCATTGGCTTTTGTAATTACGATAAAGTAAATGATGTTCAAAGTACTTGTTTGTTGGGAAAATCTTTGGCTGTAGACACGAGGGATCAGCTAATTGGATTATTGACGGAGATGCCGTGTTAGGTCTCCTCCCACCCTCCTCATGTGGTGCAAGGATGGGGTTGCAGTTTGGATTGGGAAGAGCTGTGGTGTTTGAGGAGGTGCCTGGTCATGTCAAATCCCAGGGCTGAGCTGGATTGTTTTTCTGGAGGGGTAAATTGCAGAAACTCACCAGGAGGATCCCAGTTTGTTTGCCTGGGTCAGTGGGAAAGAGGGACCATCAGGGATGTCCTGCTTCATCGGTGTTGGCCTGCTGGTTGTGTGACACCATTTCCTACGTCAGTCTTATTCAGAAGTTTCTTAAAACCCTTTTATTTTCTGCACAAACAGCAGTTCTGAGATTCCCTGAAGCTGATTTTTGGTGAGGTACAGACTCCCTTGTCCCCTCAGGTCCTCCCGTGACCGGGCTGGGAGGCTCCAAAGAGAGTACAGGCATGTCAAGAAGCCCCCAGATGGTGCCTAGTCGGCTCCTAACAGCTCCCAGAATGGTACATTAATGGGTGCCCTGAGGCATTAGCCATATTTCTGCAAAATGTTGAAGGCAAAATGTAGCTGCTCGTCGGAAAGGTGGAACAGACTGAGTTAATGAATCTGTGGATCTATCAAAGCCACCGAAACAGTCTTACTGTGAAATTAACAGGCTGCTGTGCAGCTCTGGACCACGGCTAACACAAATGCTAACTAGCATTAAATCAACCCTTAATTCCTTCGTGCTGCCCTGGTGGTTTGTTGCCCAAATTGGAGGAAAGTTCTTTCTCAGTAACATCACCGCTGCTGAGGTGCCCACAGCAGCCCAGAGCCCACTGGTGGAGGCTGCTCTCCACTGCCAAGAGCATGACCTGACCTGCTGTAGGCTGTGCAATAAAACCACACAGTTAAACCAATATGTTCACCCTTGTGCCCACAGGGACCTCAGTGTCGATGCAGGACTGGCTCACACCCAGTTCCAGGTCCGACCGGTCCCTCAGCCCTATCAGCATTACTTAGCTACACCTCGGATGCACCATTTCCCCAGAAGCACATCCTCGACACAGATGGTGAGTGAAATGCTTTTACAGAGAAATGTTTTATGCATTGTCTGCCAGAAGGCAGTCAAAATAAAGGCTGCTATCTTTCTATCACCTGTCTTCTGTGAATCCCACTTATCTCCGGCCGTGGGAGGGAGTGTCTGAAAGGATAATGTTGCATCAGTGCACTCTGGATTAGAAAAAGGAAAGAAAAGCTCAGCTGCTCTGGGAAGAGTCAGTCCATCATGTGCAGCACCACATTTACAAGCTGGTCTGCAAAACCTGAGCAGGATGTAAGAGACTCAGTAGTTATTGCTAGCGATACGATTAATAATGGAACAAACTGGGGGCTCCCAGGACTTCTTGTGTGCAGAAGGACCATCAGTAGGTGAGCTCAGCCCCATGGACCACCCCTTATCGCATCATTGCTGTCTACATCAGCCTTGATGCCATCTGTAAAGGTTTTGCTAGACCTCTTGCACAGCTAGAAATGGGGTTTGACAAGAAGGTGGGCTGATTGGGGTAATTTTCTGGCCTCTCTCCTAGCAGGGTTCTCTTTTGGGAGCTGAGCTGTGCCAAGCACTACTAATCCTTAAAGTATCCTCAGAAATCCCATGAGGGTGCTTTTTGACTTGTGGCCACAGTGAGACCCTGATACCTGTGTACTACAGTGAAGGCAAAAAAAATCAAAGCTTGGATGAAGAGAAATCCACTCATTTAAAAATAAATAAAATAAGACCTCTTTTGGGGCTAATCTGTGTTGAGAGTTTGGGATTGCAATATTATAGATGCAACAGGAACTGTTATAAATAGTTTGTCCAGAAGAATTGCATGTTCTTTGTTACCATTTAGAAGAGATCTATTTAATAAAACCTCTTTTTTTTTTGATTATTAAAAGGCTTCCATTAGAGAAGGTGTCAATATGCTCTTTCATTTTGAATTTTAAAAGCACTACATTTAAATTGGGGTACACGAGGGATTTCTATGCACAAGTACAGGTAGCTTTATGTTTCTCCCTCATTTCTTGCAGGTTGTTCATGAGATCAGAAATTACCCTTATCCTCAGCTTCAGTTACTTGCTCTCCAGGGACTGAACCCAAGCAGGCACACGTCTGCTGTGCGGGAGAGCTATGAGGTACGTACCTGGAGGACCTGGAATTGTTATCAAATTTTTAAGTGCTAGGAAACTGTACAAGATATAGCACAAACTTGAATGATTGTTATGTGGCATGGTAGTTGCATTGAATTTTGAAGCAATTTCAGTAACAACAGGGAGAAAATGGGTTGCGTAGGTTTGGTAAAAAATGGTTTACTCCAGGGTGCCTGGGTCTGGCTCAGGTTGACTCTGGCTCACTGCATGTCTGTGTGCAAGGTGCTTTGATTCTGTGGTGTTTTGCTTCCCAGCCTGTTAAACAAAGTTCAAGTTCCACCCTAATTTCTGAAATACTGGATGCCCAGCTCTCTGCTCTCTGCCTTGAAGACTTAGTTATTCATCCATAGGTTCAGATCCATTCCTAAATCATGATCAATTTGGGTTTAATGAACATTTCCACCAAGGAAGGACAGGAGAGAGCCTTGGTCTCCAACAGGTAGGGTGTAGTGTTGGGACCTCATGTCTCAGGAGCAATGCTGATGGCACTTTGTTGCTGTTCCTGTGCCTTAGGAGCTGCTGCAGCTGGAGGACAGACTGGGAAGCGTGAGCCGGGGCGCAGTCCAGAACACTATTGAGAGGTTCACCTTCCCCCACAAGTACAAGAAGGTGAGTGCCCTGAAGCCACAGCAAAGCTGCCAAACCATCTCTGTTGGTCAAAGGTTGTGGGCACAGAGTGGACAGAAGGAAGGACTTTGGTGGGTTGCAATCCTTAGGGTTGGAAAAGCCACCAGTCAAAATATTCCCCGAAAAGAGGGAGGAATTCAAAGTGCAGAACTGTTTTTTTAATATCTTGTGGGGCTCCTGGGCTGAAGTAGTGGTGTAGCTCAGCTGGCTGTTTCTCACTTCTAGGCTAGGAAGCTGCGGGCCAAATTTTCAAAAGGGTCTCAACCTTCTCCCACCCAGAGGGTGCGATTTTCCCCCTGTCCGCACCTGGTAAGAAAGTGCACACACCAAGGGGGCTTCGTGCATGCAAACCAACCCCATTCTGCATGCAAGCAGTGCTACCACACGCCCCACCATGAGGACACTGGCTCCGTGGTGTAAGGAGCTTGTCCTCCCCTCATTTTGCAAGAGTTGTCTCCCCTGTTAGAGCTGATCTCCTGCCCAGAAGGAAATGGATGCCATGTTTTTGGCCTGTGCTAATTAGAAATTAGGAAAAGTGCTTGTCTGCATAGTAATTTCCATGTTGGTCATTCCCAGCTGGGCAGTAACAAGCAGGGACAAGCTTTGCCCAAGTTGGAAGTGAGTCAGCTCCCGCTGCGCTTGTCTCTGACCGCTTCTCCAGTGGATCCAGAAAAATTAAGTTCCTGGGAATGGATGTGTTGAGGGAAGAGAAGAGGGGAGAGCTGACAGGCTGTCCTGCCCCGTGACAGGTGGCCAGCCTGGCATGGGGCACAGTGGTTGCCCTTCCTGACAGTGGTGGCCCCACGTGCTTTCAGGTGCCCATAAGAAACCTCCAGCAAAGGAGACCACAGGGTTATCCCCACTGCAAGGAGGATGGAGGATGTGGGTGGGGGGCTGTATTAGGGCAACTGAGGACAGTCTGATCCTTGAGGCACTGTCACTGGCCTCACTGTCACCAGCCACGAGAGGAGATGTGCTGACCAGCTGCATGTTGGTCGCATCCTCCCTTCACTGACTGTTTTGGCTGGGCTGGCTTCCTCAGGCTGGAGGATCTCGCTGATAGACAAAGCTCTTATTATTTGCCTTTTTGCAACCATCCAGGCTTGGGAGAGCATTGGGCTTGGGAAAAATCAACTCCTAACCAAATTATGTCTTTAACCTTGCTTTAGAGAAGACCGCAGGAGGGCAAAGGTGAGCAAGACGATGGAGAGGAGTCAGACACAGATGAGAAATGCACAATCTGTCTGTCCATGCTTGAAGATGGAGAAGATGTCAGGTATGATCCTTCTATCTGCTCCTCTTCCTCTTGATGTTATCTGTGTTGTGATTATTGGGATTAATGGCACCACACACCGGTGGAGTTGTCCCTGCTGCTGTCCTGACAAACTCAGACTGTTGCAGAGTCTGGCAAACCAAATGCCATTTAGATGGACATTGACATGGCCGGTAGCTAGGAAGAGGTCTGCAGCAGCAGGAGTGCCAAAGTTTTATAGTACCTCCTGGGTCTGGATCACCTGGTTCAAGGGTATGCCATTGGTTGGCAATGGGCCAGGTGGCAGATGTGAAAGGAGGATGGGTTCCAGGTCTCAGGCAGCCACTTGGAGCTCAGGGACGTCAATATCTGAGCTTGACAGAAGACTAAAATACAATAAAAGTTAGCATGGGTGTGAAGTCCAGGGGAGTTTGGATTGTGAATGGGCCAGAGCTGCTTTTTTTTTTTTTTTGTAGATTAAATGAGATTACTCAGCCTTCACTGCCACAGGGAGCTGTCCTGAGCCACAATAAAACCCCAGTTATCTGTCAAAGAGGTCCCCAGGCTCCTGACTAGGTCAAAAATCTCTGCTAGCGACAGAGGAAGGGGACAAGCAGTTGCAAGGGGTTGAGCTGCCATGGCTATGCAGCTGCAACACCTGGTCCTGCTCTTCATCCTATAACTGCCATCAGCTACCAAGGATAACTGATCCTCTTGCTGTGGGTCCTTGTGGTTTGAAGTCCCTCCAGTTTGTGAAGGTTAATGAAGAGATGACAAAGGTGGTGTAGATGAAAAACAAACACACTCCTTGGGGTACACAAGACAGTGGCATAGGAGCAGTGGGAACCCACCTGACCGCTAATGAGCCACAATGATGGAGAACCAAGAGGCTTTGATCCATAAAATAATACTCCTGAATAATGAAAAAGCAGTAGCCAAGGTAATTAGTAACTGGAACAACTCAGTTCAGGAGGGAGTGGGGTTTTCTAAAAGAAGAAGAACACCATCTCTGACCTCCGGCACCGTGTGAGCTAACATTGCTGGGGGAAGATGTAGGACCTCGACAGCACTGATGTCACTACTTTGGTGCTTCCCCACATTTGAAGCAGTTCCAGCTGCTGCTTTTTGGCTCTTTTTTGGTCTGCTGGACATCCTCCATCTTAACAAGATATTTCTCTCTCTGCAGGCGGTTGCCCTGTATGCATCTCTTCCACCAAGTGTGCGTGGACCAGTGGCTGGCCACCAGCAAGAAGTGCCCGATCTGCAGGGTGGACATTGAAACACAGCTCGGCTCGGACAGCTGAAAGAACTGGCTGGACACACCATTTCCCTTACGAGGTCACATGGCCATAAACCCTTGCAGCAAAATTTTTTGCCTTCTGAGCCATTTGATTGAGAGGAAAAGTCTGCAGGCACGTTAGTGAGGAGGAGGAGGAGGTGGTGGTGGTACAATATCTAGTGGTAGGAGATATTGCACATACGCAGAATACGGGCCCGGTGAAAGGGAGCTGGCATTCCCGGAGCTCAGAGACCCCGTGCTGCAGAAGATTTAGTGTTGAACATGAAGGAACTAGTTGTGTGGTGATCTGGCCTGTCAATCCTGCATTTCATGAGGATTGTATATATACCTCTCGAATACGTAGAAACATGTTAGGGGTCCTTTAGCTATTTCTATGGATGGCAGCTGGAGCATGTTAGCTTAAGAAATGTTGTGTTTGATGCCCTACTCATCTTGTGGTGGACATGTTGCTGTTACCTATTTTGCACCAAATATTTTTTCATAGATTCCTTATTTTGGTGCCTGATTAATACATTGCAGATGGGGATTAAAGACGTCAAGCTTTCTCACCCTTACAGGGGAAGAGGCGAAAAAGCAAAATCCTGTTTACAGTCAGAAGGGTTGCGCTCTTTGCCTCAGCCGTGTGTGCTTCCTTTCCTTGTGTTTACAGTGTGTTGCATATTTAGAGAAGCTTAAGAAAATAAAAATTGGGAATGAAAATGAATGAAGCAATAGGGAGAAGCTTCGTTCCTGCTTATCTGCTGGTGCTGGACGCTTTCTGTAGGGGTGCAATATTGGAATAGATGCTGTTTCTTTGCTTTCCATATCTTAATGAAGTAGCTTAGCATATCAAAATCCAAGGAAAGGCTGTCTTCAGGATTGCCATTTCCCATGATGCTTTCTCCAGTGAACTGCAAGGCTGATTGGCTTCAGCAGCTATTGGCAGCACTGGTCCAAAATGATGGTTACTGGAACTGGTGGCTTTAGCTGTGCTTTGGAGTATAATAAAGGCTGGAGAGGTGGTGGAATATGCATGCTGCCGCCTCCTCTCCTGTGCAAAAGCATCTCTGACAGTAGGATGGGAGAAAACTCAATGCTCACAAGGTACTGCTGGAGCCGTGAGTACTTTGGCACAGGAAGAGAAGGCATGTTGGAAGGGAGGGTTTGCTGTTTTCCAGAGGGGTTTGGTTGTGACCCTGCCTCAAAACACATATACCCACACCGACATATCTTTGGATACCTGTTTCAGAATGTATCCATATGGAGAACAGAGTGGTTGTTAAAATAAATCCTAATTGTGTTAACTCTCAACACAGAATTAGGAGGTGGTCCCCAAAGATGTGAGCTGTTGCAGTCCAGGCTCCCACTGAAATAAAAATCTTCACATGCCAGCCACAGGGACCTCGCTAAGAACCCTCTGGAGAACCAGCATTCACAACCAAGATATTTTTTTTCATTTGTTTTAAATCCTTTTTTTTTGTTTGTATACTAGGGGAGCAAAAGAGAGATGCGAAGGAGCAAGGGGAATTAGTCAGGAATATTATACATTGAAAATATTGATGTAATGGGGATGGTTTCTGGCTCCCCTGAGCATCCATTTTGCTGGAGCCAAGCAATGCTCTCCAAGTAGAAACAACCATAAATTACCATCTGAGAGATCATGGCTTTCCCATGAACTCTAACTGGAAAACACCAACCTCAGAGGCAACTCAGAGATCTTTTTTTCATAATTGCAGACAAGAGGAGAATGGGGAGCCCTGTGGGGTGCAAGAATGCAGGAGCCCCTCTCTTGCTGTGCCCATACAGGTAGGAGGGAGTGGAGTAGAACATGTGATGGCATCTAAAAACACAGAAGGAAGGAATTTTTTTGGTGGTGAAACACTAGCACAAGTTGCCCACAGAGGTCCCCATTCCTGGAAATATTCGAGGTCATGTTGGACGGGGTTCTGAGGGGCTTGGACTAGATGACCTTTAAAGATCCTTTCCAATGCAGAACATCCAATGACTCTATGATACATTTGCTGCCCAGCACAAGCGATGGCTTCTTAGGTGAGGCAGCGGTCCTGGGCGCGACTGAAGGGCTTTGGACACCTTGGGTCAAGGAGTGGTCCACCAATACCTTTGGAGCTTGCTCCAGCAGCAGCAGATTGAAGCAGCATTGAAAAGAATATTGCTAATAAATATGGACAAGCAAAGCAAGGCTTTGCTGGTAAAATACACTGTAACCTGGTCTGGTTTGTCCAGGCGTGAGCTGTGGGCGAAGCAGAGGGAGGAATGGGGCAATTGGAATCCTGGCTGGGTAAGGAGGGAAGGAAGAGCGCTTCCAAACTGCGAATTTTCTTAAAGTCTATGCGAAAGTGTTACTATTTGCCTAATAAACAAGCACAGTTTTTAAAAAAAAAAAAAAAAGAAAAGAAAACAAAAAAAACCTTGGTGAAGAAAAGCACCAAACTCCCGTGGTCTCGTGTGAGTGACTGATCCCGAGGTGCGTGCAAATTTACAGCGTTTGGAGTTGCATCGGTGTGTCAGGTTCCTTTGAGTTTAAATAATTTGTACGAGTAGGTTGCGATAATAGGGTGAGTCTGAAAACAAAACAAACAACAAAAATTCTCTAGGAACAAAACATTGATAGTTTACAGGGTTTTGTGAGTTTAAATGCCTTATATTTAACAATCATAATTTATGACTAACTTGTAGATATTGTGGGTTCTTATTTAATTATTTTTATAGTTGTTTTTTGCATTTTTAATTATAATTTATTTATTTAGAAATTACTACTAATTTTTTTTATTACTCCTATTACCTCATTTTTGCATTGTTTCTGGGAATGGAATGCTTTGCATGCGTCGGTACTTTAAACAAAATAAACATAGGATGTGGGGGATAATGCTTATCTTGTCAAAAAAAGAGAAAAAAATCAGGGTGTGTGATTACAAACTGTATTACTGTGGTGCTGTTACCTTGGATACATTCCATAAAAATGCAAAACTTTGATTCTGTATGCTGTGACATAGTGGAAAACTGCAATATAGTGACTGTGTTTAGCACATATATATGAATATTATTTGCACTCATAATCAAGCTCTGGTGATCCTTTCACTTGTGTCCTTGTGCATTCAAGGTGATTAATGGCACCCTGCAAAATTGAAATGTTTTGGTTGATTCTTGCCACAGCCCTTGTCCCCAGTGGTGATGCTACTGCTCTTGCTGCACGTGTTACCCTGCAATAATGCCCGGTGAACCCCTGCTACAAGGCTGTGCTTGGGCACTGCATGCATTTAGTGCAAGACTCTGCAAATTGCTTCAAAAGCTGAGGAAGTAAGCCCAGGCATGGTGGTCCTGTTCAGTTTTTGATGTCTGTCAGTGTCTGGTCTGGCTCTTTTCACCCTCTGTCTGTGCACCCAGCTGGGCACTGCAGGGAGGACGAAGGAGGTAATTGATTGAGCCTGTGTCTGGAGGCAACAAAACTGAGGGATTCACTGCAGTGTCTAAGGACTGACCCTGGTGGAGCTGTGAGGAGTCAGGATGCACACTGGAGTGATTCAGCGTTCCTTTGCAATACCTGGCCATGAGCATTTGCTATAAACCAGCTGTAAACCATGCCTGGAACAGAGTCCCTCTTCTTGAAAACCTTCCAGTTGCTTTTGTCCCCCCTGTTGAAGGGGAAATCTCAACTTGAAGGTTTTTGATCCACTGTAGAGCCGGGAGCAGCACTGAAGCTCTCCTGTCCCTAGAGAGGAGGTCAGCCCCAGGTTAAGGTCCTGCTCCTGCAGTGGTGGCCAAGCATCCCCATCCCCATCCATGGCCACGCCATTCTCACAACACACTGCCCTTCCCTAAAGGCTCTTGAATATCAAGCTCTAGAGCCTCACAAGAGGGTTGGAGCACCCTTGGTAATATTTTAAGCTTTAAGCCATAACTGCTTTTGGTCAGCAGAGATGCTCAGCCATGCATAGACGGAAATGAGGCTCGATGCATGAGCTCAGGCAGCAGCCTTCCCCCTGAAAGGCTTTGCATGCAAGTCTCTTTTGGGTTAGAAAGGCACAAAATGACTGTACAGTGATTATTTCTTTCTGTCCCTTCAGGGTGCTGCCCTGCTTTGTTGACTTTGCCTTACCCTGAGTTTAAAATCTGTGGGTTTTTTTCTTTGCTGCCCTGCCACGCTCCTCCCCTGTAACTCAGAGTTGTGGGTTTGAGCTGTGCAGGGAGAGGAGTTGGGTTTTCCACCCCAAAATGACACTGAAAAAGGGATCAATAAAAGAACAAGTTAGCAAACAAAAATCATCTCCTTTAATGACCTGGGCTCGTGAAAGGATCACCCACATTTTTGTACTCCTACTGCTGTTCTGTTGTGCTGTGCAACATTTTGCTACATAGACTATTTTATAGAAGAAAGCTAGAAAATATTTATTATTAATATTAAAGCAATAGTGCATTGAAGAAATGAAAAAACATTAGAAATTGTGTAAATGCTTAGATTCACTTTTGGTGGATTTTTTGTACTTTATTTATAACTAATAAAACAAACTGCATTGCTAACTATAAACCTGTGCCACTCAGAAGTCACCTGGCAGGATGATGGCTTGGTCTTTATTTACCTCTTGTTTCTTTGGGTCAGAGTCAATTCCTTTTTCGTTGCTTATGACTTCGGATTTTGAAGTTCAAAAGAGACACTGATGGGGTTTAAAATACTCTGCCCAACTGGTTTGCAGAGTCTGTTGTTGCTCGAACTCCATGGCAGAGTCAGGGTGAGGCTGTCCACACTGGGCACACCGCCATGCGTGATGTCCTATGGCACCAGTTTTATCATTAGCTTTCAAAATAATTTTCTAGTGAAAATTGCCTGTTTAAGAAACATTTTGCCTCTTCACACAGCCCATGGTGCCTGTAGGATATCCCTAGTGAGTCCTGGAGAGATAGCAACGCGTCTTCCACCCTTCCGGTGGAGAAGCATCTCCCTCCCTGTTGATATTTTGTTTAAGGAAAGAGAAACTCATTGGAACTAAAAAAAAATCCTTCAAGCTAATACAAATACAAGGGTATTTTCAATCCTTTTTTTACCTGTTGAACGATCAATCTGCCACACATCAGCCTTTCCATCCTGCATAGCTTATTTCAGAGGCCCTCTTACAATTTTATTTTTCCCCAAAATGAGTGGTGCCAGTCTCTGCTCCCACCCACTGTCAGTTTAGCTGGTCTTCCTCATGTGTTTTATGCAGAAAGGCGAAGACCAGTCCCCAGCTTTGTCTACCTGATTAGAATTAAGTAAACCTTGGAGACAGGGGGCTGCTGATCATAGAGATTCGTTTTCTGTAGCCGAGAGGAATTGCTGGCTCCTCCAGCAGCCAGCAAAGGCTGCAAAAGGGATACACCACATTCAGCCAATATGAAGTTCCCATCATAGGCAGTTTTTTTTTTTCAATTTCAGAGTACAGATTAAAAATAATGGTCCAGCTGGGAAAAATCTCAGGTGTTTGCTGAGATCTTGCTGATGTCCTTCAAAAGAGTAAGGATACCGAGAGAGTTGCTTGAGATGGCAATCGGTTTCGCTTCAAAGCTGCCACAGCAAACATCTGATAACAGCCCTGTGGAGCGTGGCAACCAGTGGCTGTGCTGGGGAGGAGAGGGGTTGTGCCCATTGAGGTATAACAGCACAGGCCAACCTGCAATGTCTTTATTCACTGCAAGTATCTGCTCTCACAACACCTGCTTGGGGTCAGGAAGCTTAGCCCTTCTTTGTATTTTGTAGTATCTAATTGTAGTATCTAAATCCTCAGCTGGCCCACAGGCTGCAGCTCAGGGTTGTTACAACCCCATCAGTAAAGGTCAATATTTTGCCTTTTTTTTTTAATGAGGCTTTTTTTAAATGTCGAAATAGGCCTCTATGCACAACAATGGGACCTGGGAGATTGTAAGATGGGTACTTCACAGCCCTTATTTGTTCTGCCTTCAGGAACATAAGGTTGGTGTAGATATATGATGCTATTAAAATGTTTCACAACAATTTCATAGAGATGTTCATATAATTCTTTGAGTTCTGCAGAGAGACAACCAGTCCCTCTTAGCTTCCAGGGCTGAAAAGGAGTCCTTGGTTTTATTTACTTTCACTGGCAGCACCCAAGTTCTTTCATAAATCATAGAATCATAGAACTGTTAAAATTGGAGAAGACCTCTAAACTCCTCCAGTCCAACCATCAATACAATATCCACATACCTAGTGGACCATACCCTGCAGCACCACATCTACACGTTTTTTGAACACCTCCATGGATGGAGACTCCACCACTGCCCTGGGCAGCCTCTTCCAATTTCTTCACTGCTGTTTTGGCAAAAAAAATTTTCCTAATATCCAACCTAAACCTCTACTGGCGCAACTTGAGGCCATTTCCTCTCATCCTATCACTTGTTACTTGGGAGAAGAGAACAGCACCCACCCACCTCCTTTTAGGTAGCTGTAGAGAACAATAAAGTCACCCCTCAGCCTCCTTTTCTCCAAACTAAACAATCCCAGCTCCCTCAGCTGCTCCTCAGAGCACCTGTGCTCCCAAAGCTTCACCAGCCTTGTTGCCCCACTCTGGACACACTCCAGCAGCTTAATACTTATCTTGTGCTGAGGGGGCCAATGCAGTACCTCACTGGGCTACTAAAAATGACAAGGATGACAGGGATGATAGGGTAGCCTAGTTCTGAAGACTCCTGCTGGATGGCACCATCCTTGTCCTTTGCTCTTGCTTCTTGCCTACGTTCATGGCTTTGGCTGAAGTCACATGCACTGAACCCACATCAGTTAAAAAACAAAGAGCAAAAAATAAGGTAGATTGTGGCAGGGGATGCAAAAGCTGTGCTTTGTCCCAACAACCTTGGGGTGCTCTGCCCCAGCTGGCAGAGATTGCCTGAGTCCTGCAAAAGGCACAGCCTTAGGACAATGTTGGCTTTTCTCCTCCTCAGTTCCCCACTTGGCCAGGAAAGCATTGGCTTAAGCAGCTTAAAGCAAATCCAGCCCTTGGAAAACCTCTGCTCTCGCCCTATTGCTTTTGTAGTGTTAGTTGTTGTAGCAACAGAATGACTCCCCAGAGCTAGGGTGGAGTTGAGTTTTGCACAAACAAAGGGCGTTTTTTAAGTCCTTTGAAGAAAAATGCAGTTTTTTCATGCTTTGCCAAGGTTGCCTTCCTGGGAGGGAGTGAGGTTGCTGTCCCCAAATCAGCGAACTCCCACTCGCCCCTTTTGAGGGCAGCATTGCCTGGAGGCCAGCACAGATTTTGTGCCCATCCAGGGATGGCAGGTCATTTTGATGGCAACCCAGGTGTCTGAAATGCCATCTCTCACCTATGCAGTGATCTGGTGAACCTGGAGATGTTCACTCCTCCTTCAACAGGACCTCAGTCCATGGCTGTAGCTACTTGCTACATGTGATTACTCCCAAATGTGGGCACATCTCTTTCCTTCTTGCCTGATGCAGGAAGGGTGTGTGGATCAGGAGCTGCCTCACTGCTCTCAAGGTCTGGACACATGGAGCAGTACAGGTCCCACAAGCATCACAGTGAATTGTCTCAGGGTTTGGCAGGAGTTAAATGTCTGTGGTGCAGCAATGCTGTAAAACCAGTATCTCTGGCATCTCAAGTGGGTCCTTACTGGAGCCACCAGGAAACTGGGACTACAGCATTTTAGTAGGAAAAACCTCCCATTTCACTGCAGCACACCTTTGTCTAAAAATGGAACAAATTACTGACAGGGAGGAGTATTTTTCCATAGCCCTGGTAAACTGGGGTGGGAGGCAAAGCAGAGAGATCAAAGGCCTGACTCTTATTTCTTTCCAAATGTGCTCTGGGGAACCACTGCTTTGCAAGAGCACCACACAAGCTTTGAAAAAGCAAACACTCCAAACTCTGCTCCTGTCCAGGGAGCCCAAGTCCCATCCCAGCAGGGTGCAGGGGATGCAACTTGTCTGCTCACCCCAGCACCCACCTTCATCCCTCCTGAGGTCCATCTTGCTCCTCCTGTGAGCTCCCAGTTCCTGGCCCAATCCTTGCTCGGGGCTTGGTAGCACCAGT
The DNA here is from genome assembly GCA_033556795.1 of Tapera naevia. Lineage (NCBI taxonomy): Eukaryota > Metazoa > Chordata > Aves > Cuculiformes > Neomorphidae > Tapera > Tapera naevia. Next base: position 338,316 of record JAUMJJ010000642.1, on the reverse strand, counting down.
CTGCAGTGGGGAGGGAGAGTACAGCCAGTAAAGGCTGCTATTATTATTCCCGTCAGTGACTAGTTGATCACTGATGAAGTTGATTACTGGGCTCATTTAAGCAACTTTCTTTGCTCCAAAACCATTAATTGCCATAAAGATTTCTAAAATGAATTAGTCTGAGCTATTATTTGCGAGCTGGCACAGACAGCCAGGAATAAGATCAAGTCTCTTCAGTGGTGCCTGCTGCTGAAAATAGAGAAATAGCACATCCTTGGCAGGGCTTTGGTGGGATGCAGCATCTTTTAAACATCCAAGAAGAACCACCAGCACCCACAACATGCCCCTAACTCCTGTCTCAGCATCACTGGCTTTTTCAGGGGTGTCCTTTTCCCATGACCAGGCAGTGGGACAGTCCTGCCTTGTAGCTAGGCATATCCAGGTCATGACCCAGTTGAAGATTTGTCCCCAGCCAGGAACTGATGGGGTGTGTGGGCTTAGCAAGTTTAACCCAATCTTGACTCAATTGATCCCCATTTTCACAAAGTGCTTATTAAAAACCAGCTTCTGGGTCAGGAAGAAAAATCTCTCCTGGGACATAGGTAGGTCAGGAGTAAGATTGTCTCCTTATGGCATCTCAGACATCTCCTTTTCCTTCTGAAAGATGTGTTTGCTCCCTGGAGAGCGAGATGGGGCTCCGGAAGTAATAACTGGTCACAGTTTTTCCTATTGGTACCTGTAGAGATGCAAGTAGCTGGGATGAGCTCAACTAGAGGAGCACTTGCCCTTGTTGTGGGCAGAAAATCCTTCATCCACCACAAAAAAATGAAAACAAAAATAAGCACAGCCCCACCCCCCTAAAATGAAAAACAAACCCCCAAACCACAAATCCTTATTAAAAGAAGAAATGAATAACAGCTGCTCTGAAACAGGGCTGTCATTCAGGCCATATAGAGTAAGATTATCTTGAGACAGCTTTTAAAGTAGCGAGCACAGCTTCCTTGGAGAGGAATTGATTATCCAGTAGGTCTTCTGCTCTGGCTGTTGTAGAGCTCTCCCTTGGCAGACTCAGATGAATAGAGCCCAGGAGCTGCGTCTGACATGGGGGAAAAGCCCACGGGTGGAAAAACAGCAACCAGATCCCACCACTTGAGATTTAGGCGGATAACGGGTCCTCCCCAACCTTTCCTGCAGAAATCTCTGCTGAGTCCACTGATTTCAATATGGTGCCTTCTGGAAGGGGGCCTGTGTGTATGGGCATGCAATATTTACAGTTGCCAGAAACAGGAAAGATTGGGATCTACAAGCTCAATTTTCTCAACTATACAATTACTCATCAATTATTGGCTCTTTACTCATCTAAATTGGGAGCCTGACAGTGGTGGAGGCTAGTGGCCTTTCCGAGCCTTGGCAAGGAAAGGTGTTGAAAGCAGAAGATGGCATCTGAGCTGTTAAAGGATAGTTATGAATTCGCTGTTTTTGGCTTTTAATAATAAATAAGTGAGAAATGCATTTATTTATTTCACAATTCCATACGTGCTTTAAAAAAACCAGCAGTATTATTTTTACAAAATGTTAACCCAGGATGCACATCTTGCTACTAAAAATCTGTCAATATGAAAGGCAGCATTTTAAAAAGCAAAATGCAATATAAAACAGAATACAGAGAAGAATGCACGTGCAGAAAGGACCAAAACCCTCCTACCACCCTGTACGCTTCAGTACCTAGGAAAAAGTTCCCTCCATATTAACCCATCACCTCGGTTTTCATCCAGCCACTTCCCACAGGGAAATATGGTGGTCACGCCTGTTGCTGAGTTGGTGATCTCCACCCTCTCCACCAGCCAGCCCGGTGCCAGACCACTGTTGTCATGCTCAATACGGACTTTTTTTAGCTCCCCCATGTCCAGTGTTTCCAGGTAAAACCTGTTGGTTTTGCCCCGCTCGAAGAGGTTCCGGAACTTCTGCTTCAGCGCCCGCTTCCCCGAGTCCCCGTTCAACCCGAAGATGGTGATGAACACGTTGGCATCGGTTCCTGCGCCCTTTTCAAAGCCTGTGACCACGATGGTCTCATATTTGACTGGCACCAGGCTCCGGGCTTTGCTGGCAAAACTCTCAGTGACCTTGGCACACTCGAAGACTTTGTAGTCCCGCCTCTTGTAACGCAAAGGGATTTTCACATTGCACCTGAAGAAGTATCTACCAAAGGAAAATTAGCAAAATGTTAAAGGCATATGTGGCCACATTATTGGGCCACTGAACTGCTAATTATCGATGCTATTCCAGTACTTACATGCTAGCAGTGGAATTTCTCTCTTGAAAGAAAGCCATACCTGAAGGGGGCCTCCAATAGAGCTGGGGAGGGACTTTTTATAACGGCATGTAAGTGACAGGATGAGGGAGAGTGGCTTTAAACTGGAAGTAGGAAGATTTAGATGAGACATTAGGAAGAAATTCTTCACAATGAGGGTGGGGAGGCCTGGCACAGGTTGCCCAGGGAAGCTGTGGGTACCCCATCCCTGGAGGTGTTCAAGGCCAGGTCGGATGGGGCTTTGAGTAGCCTGGTCTAGTGGGAGGTGTCTCTGCCCATGGCAGGGGGAGGGTGGAGCTGGGTGATCTTTAAGTCCCCTTCTAACCTAAACCATTCTATGATTCTAAGATTCTGTAACCAAACATTGCAACTGGAAAATGCAGCATCTTCCTAGAAAGCCATAGACACCCTGCAGGAGTGAGGGTTACTGTGGGGCACCTGTCACCTCTTTTGCCTGTGCAACAGGACATCTGTTCACACCCCCACTGAGTCAGGATCACCAATCATCCCTGCAGCTAAAGCAGCCCAGAGCTGCTGAGTTTAACTGTTCTGAGAGCAAGGCCTAATCCACACAGCTGTGCTCGGAGGGAGCTCAGCAATTAACCTCACTGATGATATGGTTAAGGTTGGCTAGGAACAAGAAAAAAGGGAAAGACAGGAGCAGGAGGTTTGCATCCTTTTTTTTTTTAGTGTTTCTAGAACACCCAATCCATCCTTAGCAGGCAAAAAAAAAAAAATAAAAAAGCATCAAGTACAGAAATGATAGGCACCAGATGCTGAAAGCCCTTGGCTCTGCAGTGCTGCCTCTGGTGACGTGCAGGGAGCACACAGCACATCCATAAATTACTGCATGCCTGGCAGCTGGCCAGAGGCTGGAGCACTCTGCTTTTAATGATGTATTTCATTTCCAATGGTGCAGATCATTTCCAAATGAGTTTTCCCCCACCTCCTTCTCCCTCTTTGCCAAACCCTCTTCCTGGAGAGATTGTACCTGGACTACAATGCATGTCCATGGAATATACACCTGGAGAGGAGTGACTGCAGTTGCAGCAGCAATGCTGTGCTTCTTAAGCTCTTCCAACACTTCTGACATTTTCCAGAGTCAGGGTAATGCACCCATTTCTCTGGAATGCTTTGTAAATGAGAAATTATGGAGGGAACAAAATTTTAGGCTCAGAGACAGAAAAACTGGATGAGAGTGGAGTGGAGTGGTTGCCTGATGTTGCAGTTTTATTTCCTGGGCTGTGTAATATCTCGTGGTCTGGAGTTACAATGAAGCATGCCAATCTTCACCAGGGGCAAGAAGGAAAAATGACCTTTCTAGCTGTGGGATTTGCAAGAAATACCTTCTAAATGCAGCCCTTTCACACAATAATCTGTACTGCTAAAAGGCAAAAATCCCAGTATAATTCAAAACTCCTGCTGCAACAATCTCTTAACTCTTTCAGTTTGGTTTGTGGCTTGACTGGGTGTTTTTTTGGGATGTTTGGGATCAGGAATACCTGAAGTGAGAGCTTACTCTCATGGTGAGGTCTGCTCTTGTGGATCATTTTCAGAGAAAACACTGTGTCTGCAGAGCTGGAGCCCTGCTTCAGTGCAACAACAGGCTGCAGGCTTCAGCAGTACCTCCTGGCTGCCCTCTTTAATTAAAACCAGCTTTAAAAAACCTGATGCTTTCTGAGGAGATCTTTGGCCCTTTCAAAACATACTGTTTCAGCAGTTTCATTATGCTCCCAATGAGTTCAGTGCATGGATTTGATTGCACAGCTGGACTTGAAGGATTCCAGGCTTTTCCCCACCAGGAGAAAAGATCATGTTTTAGTATGTAATTGACTGAGTTTTCATTCAGCAAATATTATTGTGGCTCTTCTGCTGGCTGATTAATTTGCTAGGAGAGACTCTTAGCTTCTAAAAAAAACACCACTTCAAGGATTTCTTCTTAAACACTCAATTGTTTCAGTTGGAACAACCTCCTTGTTAGTTAAATTCTTTAGCAGCAATGGAAATATCATGGAGAAGAACAGAAATCCACAGTTAACATAGTGGATATTTACTCTGAAGAGCAGTTTTTTCTGCAAATGGATGATCTTCTCTGGTTCCTGCATAGTCCCTGAGTTACCTGCTCCATGAGTTGTGAATATGACCCCCTCCAAAGTAGGGGCTCAGACCAAAACGTGCAGGACTTGATGTGCTCAGAGCTCTTCAGATTTGTTAATTTTTCAGCTGTGGCATATTTCAGTCATATTCTAACCAGAGTAGCTGAGCTGCATGGACTACAGCCTTTCCTGTGGGCCTTTTGGACCTCACAACAGAAGGATCTCTCATCCAAATCAGTCTGAATGGGAGGTTCTAGTTCAGTCTTACTCTCAATTTTTTCTAGGATCTGTTTTTACAAGACTTACCTGAAGGCCAGCCTGCACAGGGCATACCACAAACCCCTAAATTTTCAGTCTAAGCATTTTCCACAAGCTGAGACATTAATTTGTCATGGAGTCAAATGCTGTGAGATTCACCCAAGCCATCTTGTTTATAAACTTGCCTGCTCATGCAAACACCCTCTCTAACATTGCATAGGTAAGTCAGGCAGCTGTCCCTCCCTGTAAGTCAGGTAGATGTGTTCTGTACCCAACACACCAAAGAGCTTGTCCATTCCTTACAGGAAGGGATCAAGATTTGGTAAGACTTCCTGCTACTGCTGAAGTCTGAAATGCTTAAGGAGTATGTGGGCAGAGCTGCTGAGCTTCTCTCTGCCCTCCTGGAGTGGCTCCTTGCAGATGAAAAGGCACTTACTTGTTGCAAAGCTCCATCTCTGTTATGATAATTTCTTGGACATGCCAGAAGACATCAGCTTTTGCAGATGACTTCTTCCCATCTTTTGGGCAGTGGCCAACACAGATGGCTGCAATATCACCAACGTTCTTTGAAGAAAACTGAAATGTGTCTGTTGCTCCCCTACAGGAAACAAGGAGCAGTTTCAGTTAGTATCTTTAAGGCTGGAAGTGACTTGTCTCATATGGACTCTAAGTAATTTACACATAGCCATGGAAGATAGTAGATAAGCCTTCATTTAGAGTAATTTCATTTAACCTACAATCATTCAACACAAAGCATAATTTCCAAATTCAAATTTAGTATTTTCACTGATTAGGGGTGACGCTTTAAATTGTTGCCACTAGGACTTTCCAGGATAAACTTGAGCTATTCCACATACAAAATCAATTTGCCTTAGTATAGATAAAGCTAAAGAATGACTAATTTCCCCTCCAGCACTTATTCATTCATCCTTGGCAGATACTGTATCTGTTACACATCTACCCACCATAGCTGTTTTAAATTTGCTGGTTCAGCCACCCTTCTTGAAGCTCAGCTTGAAAACAGTTTAGAGAAACAATAGGTCTCTGTCAAACCCTTGGCTGACTCCCTGTCATGCCCCCTGTGTATCTGTTAGGTTGGACTGGTCCTTATTCCATCCTGCCTCCAAGGCTGGACTGTGACTAATGCTTTGGAGAGTGGTGTGTTTAACTTCACTGTATACACCAGCAGCTGAAACTTGGGAGGAAGCTCCTCCCAGTCATTCATGTTTCACATGAAATCTCAACATAGAGTTTGCATCAGCTGTAATTTCACCTTCCTTTACAGAGCCGCAAGAAAAACCTTTCCCCTCTGCAAAGCAGAGTCCGTGACTTTGAAGAGATCCCGGTCTCCTAAGGGTGTGCTATGTCCTTAAACAAATTAGACAGCCCACCTCACATCTGGAGCACTTTTTCCCCACATGGCAGAAGGAATCTGCCCCACGTTACACAGATGTGCCTCCAGCTTGTCTGTGCACAAGGATATTTGTCTTCCCTCACGCGACACTGATCTTCCATCCTTACTGCCTGGATTCAAAGCTGAGCAGCTCTGACAACATTTAGCCTCCAACTATTTTTACTTTCTCTCCGATTCCTGCTGCCAGTGAGATGCTGCAAAAGGAACTAAAAACACCTTTAGCTTCCTTCTGCTCCTCCCAGCTCAGAAATACACAGCATCCTTGCAGACTCACCAGAAGGCCATTTGTATATACTGGTACCAAAGGACACACACACACACACACACACAATCACACTTTCACCATCTACATATCCTTCAACCAAATGTGATTTTCTTATGATTTTTAAACCTACTCTGTGTCTGCCCATCAGAAATTCATCTCATATCTTCCTTTTACTCCATCTGAGAAGCCATTAGGCTTTTTGGAAGTGGGGAGATGATAAACAGCATGACACACACACACAACTCTGTAGATCATCCTGGAGAAGAGGTGGTATTTGTAGAAGCCACACATCTAGTGAGGAGTTCCTCTAGCCCACCATCCAGTCCCACTACCTTTCAAATCTTCTTTTCTTGGAGGAGTTTTCCATAAGGAATTCTTTGGAGCGGCCCAACTTTCCTTCTAAGATGATCCAGATGTTTTCCTTTGTTTCTGCATCCTCTCTGTCGCTTGTTACCGTGACAATCTCATAGGCTTTAAAGCATAATTAACACACATGTTAACGAGAAAAAGGAAGAGCAGATGGCTAGAAAGATCTCTTTATTTGGCTGTCACTTTGCTTAAAAATTCTCCGGCTAATATTTATCTCAGCACAAAAAAAAGTAATTTTCAAAATAAGGATGGAGCCACACTGAAATCTGTGGGACTTCTGACTTCTACTTGCTTTGGATTTCATGCAGGAATAGAGAACAGGAAAAATATTAGTACAGTTCCATCAGCTAACGAGATCAGATGGAGCTGCTCTTGAACAAGCTGTGACCAGCTCCATGCTGTGCCAAGAACTCCCTTTTTAAAACAGCCCAAATCTTATGGGTTTTGCACCACCGTTCCTTACAGGGACATCCAGGTACCCAACAGTACGTGCTCAGATGCTGCAGTGGCATGTAAGTACCCAAAATGGCAATCACAAGGCTGATTTTTTTTTTTAGCAGGGGCAAAGGGAAATCACACTGACATAATGTGATTATTGACTCTCCAGGATTCTCCTGAAGAAGAGCACCGTGATGCAGGAGTTCTGAAGATGCGCTTTGCATATCATCAATGCAGTTTATGGCTTGCTCACTCACCACATCAGAATCCAGTGTGATTAGCTCAGACTCAGTGGAATTACCCACAGTAGACCCAGGGATAAGGGATGTTAAGCTCAGTCATCAAGTTCAGCTGGAATGCTTGAGTCAGTAGCCCAGAACGTGTTAAGGGGAAAGGTAGAGCCATGCTATTTACAAAGCTTTAAGGACTGGAGTTATTTTCCACCTCAAACACTCAAGCTCATTATTTCTAATGAGACAATAAGCATGTGTCCTTATGGCTTGCTGCTGGATTGAAGTGCTGCAGATGGGGTCCTTTTAGGTTTCAATCCAGAATGAGATCTTTTTCTTCCTCATAAATCCTGATTTGTTTCCTTCTTATCACCGCATTGCACTTAAGAACTAAAGAGTCCCTTAAATAATCCAGCCATTAAAGCCTGAAAATACAAATGCCTGTTGCATGGGAACCCTTAGTGGAGCAGCTTGCAGGAGGTGTGGCCTTACAACCTCTGAGGCTCCTCAGCAAACGTCACATTAACTCCAAACTTACTGGTCCGTTCCTTCAGTTCCAGGATGTCATTATTGGCACAAGCCAGTTCCCTTATGAGTTGCCCATCATCTTCACCTTTAGCCAGCCAACGATCACACTGGAAGCGAAATGTCTTGTCCATGGCAGAGTCACTCACATCAATATATTCCAAATGCCAACCTGGTGCAATTCCTAGTATAAAAACAAACAAACAAACAAAAGATATGGATTTTTTCACATATTTTGGGTAAGGAGGTGAGATATCTCTCCTCAGTACCACCCTGCTAGTGCTAGAAATGATTGGTATTTGCCACAGATAATATTACCAGTGAAGATGACATTGTTCTGTCACCAAAAGCAGCGTCAACTTGCTCAACACTGTAAGATGATTCCTCTTCCAGAGTCATGCCACAGTTTTGAGGGAGTGTCTGACTTTTGATCAGATATAAGGATGTTGAAGCATGGTCCTAGATAAGCTAGATTTCGAGGTCCCTGGGAAAGGGACCATCACTTGTCCTTGCCCAGCACTTTGCAGAAGATAGGGCTTCTGCAATTCCAGTAGCAGCAGCAGTGAGCCTGGAAATCCAGGGCCAATGTGCCTCCTGTCATGATACCAACACCGGAGCCATCCAGGGAGAAGCACTACTGTGGCTTAGGGTCAACAATGCCTTGCAAAGCTCCAAAGAAGTCAGTGCCCTGCAGAATTGTTTGCCAGAGCCAGAAGCATGAAATCTCCTGGAAATCTGAGGGTGGAGTGGCAAAAGTTAGTTGGAACAGCTTCTGTCACAGAAGCTGTTGCTGATTCTTCCTTCTGTTTTAGAGGGAACAGAAAGCTTAGAGCCCAACGAAAGATATGAGTTCATGTTCCACCTAACACCCACCCCTTCACCACATGTGCCTGTAGCTACTAAAAAAAGCATAGCAGTGTGTACGTGGTTTGTGGAGGTCCCTTCACGTTTTGGGAGTGTCAGTTGCCCACAAGTTGTAGCATTTAGTGTCTTTCACTATGGCCTGTGTTACCCCCAAACCCTTCAAATCTGGATTTGTAGGTCAGAAGGTAAATTACAACCTGTTCCTTAGACCTTGCCAGCTTTCACAACCAAAGGAATCACCCATGCTATCCTGGCTTTGCCAAGCAGCCAGGATGCACTTGCTGATGATGTGCCTGGCCATGAATGTGGGATGGACTAAAGTGATTGATGCTTCAGGGGGGACCACCAAATCATTGACTTTTGCTCTGGGGCCTTCTGAGGAGCTGCAGCTCCCTTTTAGTTGTCTTTTTTACCTTTCAGTTTGTTTTTTTTTTCCACTGGAAAAGTAAGTTGAAAATTAAGAAAAGGACATTTGTGAACATTGTCCTGATTTCTTTGTTGAAACAGAAGAAGTCCTTGTTGAGCCTGGGGAGATGAGAGGTTCTGACATTTCTACTTACAAGTCCTGTTATTAGTCAGACAAAGAAGGGTTATGTTCATGATGACACATCTCTGCTGACTTATTATTTACATCTCAGAGACATTAAACAGTTCTTATTCTTCCAAGAACAAATTGCCATGTGCCTACTTCCTTAGTCTGCAAATATTAATCTTCCTTAACACTGAAAAGAGAATGATGGCACCTTTTTGTGTTATGTCAACAATCAGCCTGTGCCTGTGGATTGCAGTCCCTTCCCACTATGTGCTGGTAATTCTCTACCAGCCTCACAGCCACTTCTATTTTATACTTTGGCTTCCTGAACCTTCTTCAAGCTAAGAAATCACCTGCTACAAAGCACAGAACTCAACCAAAGATGCCACTTGCCCCTTTAAATTTCAGGGGCACAGAAGTGTAGAATCATTGTGACAGGAAGGGAACCTCTGGAGATTGTCTAGTCCAACCGACTGCTTAGAGAAAGCTCAGCCAAAGCAAGTTGCTCAGGGAAGAGTCCAGTCAGGGTTTGAATATCTCTAAGGATGGAGACTCCACAACCTCTCTGAGCAAGTTGTATCATAGAATCATCTGGTTGGAAAAGACCTCTGAGATCATTGAGTACAGTGCCAGTGTTTGTTTACCCATGCAGAGAAAAAAGCTTTTTCCTTATGTTAAAATAGAATTTGCTGTAATTTAATTTGTGCCCATTGCCTCTTGCCCTGTCACCAAGAAGAGTCTGGCTCCATCTTCTTTAGTCCTGCCATTAAATTTTTGTACACATTGATAAAAATCCCCTGAGCACAGTCCCAGCTCTCCCAGCCTCTTCTCGTACAAGAGGTGCTCCAGTTCCTTAACCATCTTTGTGACCCTTGACTGGTCTTTCTCCAGTATGTTCTTGTCTTTCTCAAACTGGGAGGACAGAGTCATGTGCCAATGACAATACCTGTGCAGATACCACAGGAGCACCACCCAGACAGGGGAGCTGGAAGCACCACCCAAACCTGCACAACCTCCTCCAGGCTTCAGCAGCACAACGAGGTACGAAGCAGGGTTTTCAGGTTAGGCTGGTGTGCAATGACCTCACCAGTTTACTGCCTCCTGGGCAGATTTTTGAGTTCCCCACGGCTCCCACCACTCTACCTGAAGCAACTTGCTCTTTGGGGCTGTTTGAAAATGTATTCTGAACATGTTGGCAGTGTCAGCTGTTAATCTTTTTGGCAGGCTCATTTCCATTTAAGTTCAAGGAACATCTCTGCAACATATTCAGAAGGCGGTTCCAGTTCCATCAAAACTTTAGTCAAAACAGTACAGGATGAAAGAAAGAAAACACCCATCCCTCTCCAGCAAGACAGATCAATGACTACAGACTGGGCTAGAATAATTTGGTGATCTTAGTCCTGTTGCCAGCAGTGAACAGCATGACTGGGACAGGATCAGTGCTAAGCAGCAGCATCAGAAAAGAGACTGAATGAGATGCAGATATCCTCCCTCCCCTTCTCCAGCCGGATCCCAGCAGCCACTCACCAGGAGAGCTGCAGCGAAAACCTGTTCTTTTATCACAGGGGGAGATGGGCCAGAGTTGACTTTCCAGCATATGTTGGAGTTGAGGGAAAGGCAAGCACAAAGTACAGATTTTCCTGGTGTTCCCTGAAAAAGGTATATTTATCTCTGGGCTATTTAAAGAGCAAGCTCTGGGCTCTTCAGGGGGTTGACACTGAAAAGCAAATACCAACAGGGTGTCCCTTAAAGCACCAGGATATCTTAAATCAAGGAGCTGGCTGGTCACTTCAAAATAAATTGCTACTATCCCAAAGCATCCGTCTACCTGCTCTAAAGAGAAGAATATTCCTCTTCCCTCTCACTGGAACTGGTCTTTCCCTTTCCCTGTTTTCCTTCCTGATAATTAGCAACTTAAATGAGATTAGGAGACATGGAAGCTGTAGACAAATCCTACATTGCGTTTCATTACTCAAGATAAATAATTGACCCCAGGTGAACGCTGTACAGAGCAGCACATCTTCCCACCCTATCCATGTTCCTTGGTGCCAGGAGTGGTGTCATATTAAGGTTTTCACTGCCCCAAGATTAAACCCCATTTAAAAGCTGATATGGAAATGGAAGGATCTGTTCAGGGCTGAAGTGACTATTCGGCATTGCCAGATGAAATATTGTTTTCCTCTTGTTTCAGACTAGGAAAAGATAAATTAAATTCATTTTTACATTGATCTGGAAAAAGAAGGACGACGTTCAGTAAAGCACAGAGTCTAAATGTGAGACTTCCCCTTCCCTGAGCTGACTCTGTGTGTTGGAGAGCACGCTGGTAGAAACTGTGTTTGCAAAACCACTTTCCAGGACATGAGATCCTTGTTTCAGGATACTACCCCGTTTACACCTCCTGTTCCTGTGAAGTTTTTGCAGAACACTGGGCTCAGAGATACTACAGCACCCAAGAAACAGCAGGAAACTGCATCCCATATGGATATATACCCAGAGGCATCAAATCCTCAGCACAAGCTTGTTTGTGGAGTGTGCATCAGTGAGGAAGTGAGGAAGGGGAACCGGAAGAATTGTGAGGATGTAGCAGGGTGGAAGGACTTTCCTAGGGCCTGACCACTGCTCTCACAACCTGGATGCTCAAAGGAAACTGGAGGATCTCTGCAGAGATGGTTTATCAGCCTTTTCCCTGGAAACTGTTGGATAGTGGATCCTGATCTACCGCAAAAGCCAGTGTTGCTCCACCACTCAACTTTTGGTGCTTGCAGAAGATCCAGGACAGATCTGTTTTTATCCCAATGGCACTTTGACAAACAACACCAGGAGAACAAGGACTCAGCAGCAAATCAACTGTACGAATGCCTTTGAGAGCATCATGGGCTTATCTGCAGTGATCCCAGCACAAACCAGGACCACTACAGTTGTCTCCATTACTGCTTTGGGGTAGAAAAGCAGAAATGGCATTTCTCTGTGCAGTTTCATCTTGATTACGCAGGTCTTGGTCTTTGAAGTAGTTTGGCCACCACTGTGCCTTTGTGGAAGATTCTCTGCCACCGCAAAAAAGAGTTCAATATTTGCAACAAAAGGTACTTCATTCCAGGCCTGCTTTGCTGCCATCAAAATCCCCAGCAGCTAACCTCCCCTAATAAAACTGGTGGCTGTTCCGTGAAGGCTCCCTAATGGTCGGCAGCTGGAAGTGACATTTTCAATAGCAAGCAAAACATTTCAAATGTAATTAGAGGAGGAGAAGAGCTTTGGGGAAAACAAAATCATTTGGCTTGCTTGATTCTGGCAGTTGTAAAATTTAGTGTCACGTAGGGAAATACATTGTTTTCCCCAAGTGTCATTATCCAAAAGAGCAGTTATTTGTCCCATTTATACTCCCTTCCAAAAAGGCCCAAGGTGACAATTGGGTGGTGCTGGATGAGGCCCCCTCTGTGTACACCTGCAAGGTCTTTGCAGGACCATCCTTTTTTTGCCTTTTTCCCAGGTGACACTAAGAGTCTGTGCTTTCATGATGTCGGACAGACAAATTGGATTGTAAGCTCCTTGTCATGCATTTCTGCAGTGATTAGTGCAATCGACTCTGACTTTAGAAGCAGTAGATGTAGCACAGATAAAGACATTACTGCTCAATTTAACTAAAACCCCAACCCACAGGCCGAGAGTCTCTCTTTGCTTCTCTTGGGAATAGCTACTACTTGCCCCAGCCTTTATTCACACCTAAAATATTAAGGTGTTCTGGAACATGCAGAAACGTGGGAGACTGGAAGAAAAAGGGTGAGAATTACTCAAGGCTGATGGAGTCAACAGGCACCAGGCACCTGGTCCTTGGCCGTGCTTCAGTGAATATCAACTATTCCTTGCAAATTGAGAGCGGGTGGAATAAAATCTGTGTTATCAGAACCACTTTCAAGCTCTTATAAGCACATATCCATGCAAGTTTAACTGTCTCCACTCTTTGCAGCCCTATTCACTGATCTTCTTTTCTGTCCCTTGCCTATCTGAAGCAGATTCTCTTGGTTTAGTTCTGAAAGCAGCCGATGACTGATCAAGGATAATGGTGGTAATTGCTGGTGCTTATGTTCCCACAGCAAAAAAAGAAAAACCCTGCTTGGGACATTGACTGCTCAGGGGCCAGTGAAGAATTGTTGCTGCCCAGCCATTCACAACCATCAAACAGCACTGCTTAGCCCCCTAATTGCATATTTTTTAAAAAATTTTCCCATTTTCTAAAACATAAAGTGATGATCATTGCAAAACAGCCCATCTGTATTGAGTCCTCTGACCCTATTTATCCCCTGCCTGGTCAGAAGACTATCCATCCAAAAACCCCACCATACAAGACATCACCCAGAAAGGGGTGGGAGTTTTGATAGCAGTGCCAGATCATGAGAAGTGCAGCATTAATTGTGAGATGTTAAAATCAGAGCATCTAGCTTTGCATCAGTACATCTCAAAACACTTTAAGAAGGTGAATAATTTTTATTCCTAATTTACATAATTGAAAATGAGGTACAAGGATGTGATTTACACAAGGTCATTCAGCAAGCCAGTGGCAGAATAAAAATAGATCCATTTTGTATATCTCTCCTTTAGGATCATGTTAGTTCACACCACAGTATTTCAGAGCAGACAGGCAATGCAGAACCTCTCACAACCTTTGACAAAGCAAAAGCTTAACATTTGGCACAGTTTTAGAATATAGGTCCCCTGTCCCTCCGCCTCTGTTGTCTGTGCAACTTGTTCAGGATTTGATTCAGGTCAAAACCACCCATAAATCACTCTCAGACAATCCTCCCCCTGTCCCCATATTACAGATAAACTACTCCTGTGCAAAAACCTTAACAGCTCGGAATGAAGCTATAACAGATTCTCAAATGATTTTCTTATGATTGAAGCATATTTTGTGTTTTATTGAGGCACATTTGGTGCAAAAACATTTAAAAAGGGTGCAGGATAGTTTGTCCCCAAGAGGAGCAATGAAGGCTTCAGGAAAAGAGAAGCATTTACAGAACTGATAATCCTACAGCTGTATCTGGTCTTTCGGGCTCTTTCAGCTCTGTAGTATTCTGCATTTATAGGGAGATTGGGAAGAAATTAAGGAATTTTGGGGTCTTTCAGCTCTATAGTGAAGAGTTCTGCAGTTATAGGGACTGGGAAGAAATAAATGACTCTGCAAGGTCAACACTGAAGTCTTTGCCTTCTCTCTAGGTCTGCTGTTCATTTGCTTATGCCTTTTTGTTTGTCTTATGCCCATTTGTGCCTTGTCTAAGGTTTGACTTCTATTCATCCAGAAAGATGAAGGAGTTGGCATTGTCTTACTCTGTTCTGAGCTCCCAACAAAACAAAGGCAGTAACGGACTCTCCTCTCCTTGGGTAGTTTTACACAGTTATAGCTCTTCTCTCAATTTTTTACTTAAAGTATAAACTATTCAACAAATCTGTCCCATGGATCAACAAAGTTTGTGAGGCAACAGTCAAGCACTGAGAAGAAGACTTAAAGCCCATCTTAACTTTGATAGCTGAGCAAATCCTCACAAATGGCTAAAGAGCCAGATCTTTAGGTTTCTTTCAATTATTTATGTCCTGCAAGTGTCTGAAAGGCTTAGAATCATGTATTTGCATTGCAGAAACATGTCTCTGGAAAAGGCAAGTGCTGCAGGTTCAAGGGCTGGGTAATTTAAGATCTGATCCAAGGTACTGTTCCTTAAAAAGGTAGTTCCTTCAGAGAAAGAAAAGGGTGAAAGAAAGGCTGAGCTATATTCTTCTATTTGGTCCCAGATCATGAAAAGGGAATGAGATACTTTATCCATTGGAAGAACCATTCAAAAGGAGTCACTGGGGAAGTTAGGATATTTAAAACTCTATTAGACAACATCATAGCAGTTGGTGTAACTGAAAGCAGGGTCCGTTTGAGGCAAAGAAGTTTTTGGGATGCATAACCTTGTTATTTACTTCTGTCTTTGCTCCTATAACAACACAGAGAAGTCTGGTTTATCTGTAATTAGACCCTTCCTGGCTTCCCTTGGCTAATGGCAACTGGGATATAATCAAGTATCTGAAATTAATGACCTTAGAAAGACTGCTTATCATCAGGGTTCAAATCTACTCAAGCAGATGAGGGAGCTAAATCCAGATTTCCTGTATCTCCTTGTTGCAAGGAGAAAAAAGCAAAAAAAAAAAAAAAGCAAAAAAAAAAGCAAAAAAAAAAAGCTTTTTTCTAGGTAAATAATTCCATTACTGAGATACTGAGGAACTTTAAGTTATTCTTCCAGAATGGTGATTTATTCCTTAAACCAGAGAAAAAATTGAGGCCTATATTTAGAAAGCCAGTATTTCTACAGCCCTACAGATACTGATCTTGCATAAATGTAGAAGTAAATGAACTGAGATATGAGAAAATACACAGTGCCTATCTGAGATCAGGAGATGGGGAGTCTGGAAATGATTAAACTTGCTCAGGGAGTCTAAATATATTAGGTCGAACATCAGTATCTCAAAGTAAACAGTGACAAGATAAAAATACATAGAGCAAAACTTAAAACTAAATTTCATTACAGCAATTCATTGTTGCCAGACTCTCACTGGTGAGCTCTAAACACCTAAAAAATTAGGAGTAGGTACCTTGAAATTGCAATTGCAAAGTCTCTAAACTGCCTGTTTTCAAATGAGTGCTGACTTTCTCTCTAATCAGTTTTACTGAAGTCAGAGGAATTAGATGGGGGTTTCATTCCCCCTTTATATCTCCTATAGAGATACCACTCATCAGTTTTTTTGTGGGGAAAACAGCTTTTAAAACCGTTAAAGTGGGACCATAAAACTGACATGCTTTTCCAGAGGAGGCAAACACCGTTTGTAACTTAAACACCTGACAGTCTTTGCCATTGCAATTACTTTTCTTCAACTCTCAACACCCCACTACAGCCAAATTTCAATGAAAGGACAAACAAAAGTGGAATGTGAAATGGGAGCAAAGCCACTGTATTAAAACTTTGCTGATGGTGGCAGATGCTGAGCTGGTCTTTATGGCAAAGTAGCCACCTTGGGCAAGCCATTTCAACGCATTTTGTTTCAAAATGGGGGCAGGCTGTATGACTTTTGGTGCAGGATCAAGTGATGTTTGGAAAAAAAAAAAAAGCCTTGTGATGGTTAGTGATTCTCTTAACTATCCCACAGGTATTAAAGGCACCTAATGAAAATTAAATGTGAGTCAAAATGACTCATCTAATGGGTTTTCTCCCAAGTAACAAGTGATAGGATGAGAGGAAACGGCCTCAAGTTGCACCAGGGGAAGATTAGTTTGGATATTAGGAAAAATTTCTTCACAGAAAGGGTTCTCAGGCACTGGCAGAGACTTCTCAGGGATGTGGCTGAGTCACCACCCCTGGAAATGTTTAAAAGACAGGCAGATGAAGCGCTCTGGGATCTGGTTTAGTGGTGGACAGGTATGTTTGGACTCAATGATCTCAAAG
Source organism: Tapera naevia (assembly GCA_033556795.1). Classification (NCBI taxonomy): domain Eukaryota; kingdom Metazoa; phylum Chordata; class Aves; order Cuculiformes; family Neomorphidae; genus Tapera; species Tapera naevia. Next base: position 321,563 of record JAUMJJ010000642.1, on the reverse strand, counting down.
GTCTTTTTCAACCAAACAATTCTATAATTCTATGAAAACAGCATGATGCTGTCGTTGAGTCTGATCATTAAGAACATTAGAAGAACATCAGCCATGCTCCAAGTATTCAGCATGGGAGGAGCAATGGGGTAGGCCAGTGTGAGGCTGAGTCTTCCACAGACCATCGGCAGGGAGCTGTTTAGTCCAAAAAATATTAAAAAAAAACACCTACAGAAAGAATGTTCAGCATCTGATGCCTTGAAGAAATGATAAATACAAGAACATTTTTATTTAACATCAAAGTCCCGCAAGCATCTGACAAAAACCATACAGAATCCTTGACCTCTGGCCCCACTACTCCTTCCCAAAAAAACAGAGCCAGGAATTCTAACCAGTGGCACAGCCAAATTATATAAATTATACAGAGAGAGCAGGCATATATGTGAAGGATAGCTATAGCCTGGGATCCCAGCAGTAATAAATACTCTACCCGACCAACAAACTGTCAAGTAGCATTCTGCAAAGTTTTAGATAGGATATGCTTTTCACATGACTAATGCAACAACAATGAAGACAACATATGTTATGATTTAAACTACATTTGTCCTTCTTTCTGGGGGAAAAAACAAGTACAGTTTTGCTGAACAAAACCTGAGAATGTTGTTTGGCCACGGCTTAGCTCTGCAGTCAGCTACATCTGGCAAAAGCCCTATTAACTATTACTTATAAATGGAAATATGAAGGTAATTAGGTTGCAATGTGTATTTATATTCATAAATATGAAGTATTTTTTCAGGTTCTGGACACGTGTTTTACTATTTTAACTGACTTGTGGTGGTTATCTGGGTGCATACTCTTATCCCACAGCAAATTTAAAATTACTGAGCCTACTGCTTAGCCTAAGGCTGAAGTCTGTTACTTCCTTTTGCCACCAACCAAAAGCATGGAGGTAGCAATTACCATAGCTCAGCTGCTATGTGGTAGCTCCCCAACCTGTATCAACGACCTTATCAGCAGCACAAAGAAGGAGAACTGTGATCATTTCTGCAAGAAGGAGAAGGCAGAAAAGCCACCTAGATTAATAGGATTCACTTGTAATGCAGTAGAGCACACTCATGGGACTCACTGCCATGGGTGCTAAACTGGAGAGTCTGGACAAACACCTGAATACGAAAATTCACTGAATGTTACTTAAGGAACAAAACCAATATCAAGTTCAGGAGCTGCCCTGAGCTACACACAGTAAAATGCAGTGGACTGGGGAAGGATTCCATGTACGCCTTTGGTAACACCTCTTCCTCAAGCACCCAGTGCTGCTGCTGTTGGAAACAGCTGCTGGGCTCAACAGACCCTCGGTCTGACCCAGTTCTCATCCTCCTACACCCCAGAGTGTTCACGTGCCTGAGCCCTGAGGATCAGTTCTGATCTGGTGGGTGAATTCCATTCTGTTAGTACAACCAACCACCAGGGAGCCATAATGCCTCCTGAGGAAAATATTCTCTTTTAGAGTGTAATATATTTGAAAATGAATCTGCAAGTCGGTGTTGATTCCTTGCTGCTCTCAGAAGGACACTCAAACCACCCTTGCAACTGCAGAGGTGTCTGTTTGCTGAGATAAAACTACAGTGAGCATTTGGATTGCCCTTTCCATTTCAGCATCTAAGATGCAGATTCAAGGCATAAGTGTTTTGGCAACTTCTCCCAAGTAAAAAGTGATAGGACAAGAGGAAATGGCACCAAGTTGCACCAGGAGAGGTTCAGGCTGCATTTTAGAAAAAAAATCTTCACAGAAAGGGGTTGTCAGGCACCGGAAAATGCTGCCGAGGGAAGAGGTGGAATCACCATCCCTTGAGGTATTTAAAAGATGTGTGGATGTAACTCTTAGGGACATGGTTTTGTGGTGGAGTTGGTCGTGTTAGGTTAACAGTTGGACTCAATGATGTTAGGAGTCTTTTCCAACCTAAATAATTATATGATTCTATGATTCTAAAAAATCAAGTTAAATACTCTTCCTCACTGCATTCAGTTCCAGCTATATAACATGACATTACAGAGCTTAAATAACTAAATTTTCCTGTATTGTGGGAGAAGCTTGAAGTGGCAGGGAATAAAACAATCATGAAGCCACGTTAGGTGAATGGTCACATTTTGCATATTTCACAACAGATAGAGTCTAAAATAAGATTTATTTCTTTTTTTCTACTTGCTTTTATTTTTTTTAAATAACAATAAGGAACCTGACTCCCAGTGGAAGAGCCTGATCCAGAAGTAACATCTATTATTAATATTTCTTGAGATGCATCTTTCCTCATCTGCCACAAAGTGGAAATGTCAAGAAGATGATGACCAAGACGAGTCCACACTGACACATAACCCCAACCCAGCCAGAAACCAGCTCCCTCAGTACAATCGAGTAATGACTGAGTAGTCCTGCTGCAAGTCTCCCCAGGTCTTTGATAAATAATATTGCTCAAACCACCTTGTTAATTCTGACCCACGTGGGTCTATGATGGGACCCATCAACCTTCAGTTTAGGGCCGCAGCGCGGATCTGCCGTTAGCAAGCAGATAATTGTGAAGGCAAGATCATCTATTTTAGACAAAGATGGGAAGGGATGAGATGTCATTATATACATTTGTTACAAGATGGTTTGAATAACAACACAAATGACTACAACAGTGGTATGAGTGCTGCTCTGCTGTTTGCAAAACTGGTTTGGGTGTTTAGCAGCTGGGGAATGTCAGAATCTCAGCAGGGCTCTGCACACTCAGCGTATGATGAAGTGATTTTAATAAAGGCAGACACAGATCTTTATTTCTATCTTCTAAAGCTCACTACGTTATGCCATGCTGCATTACCCCATGTGTCAGTGTCAGTCTCGGCAAAAATTGCTAAGGAAATGCCATACTGGCCTGCAAAAGAGGTATTGCATTAACATAACTGGTGTATTGGGATTAAAAAAAAAAAGCTGGATAACTCTGCTTTGGAGGAGCTACCATTGCGTGTGCTGCAGTAATGCCTGTAAGCTCTGACTGAAGCTGGGGGCCCGTTTGAACAGACCTAGACCAGCATCTGAGGTGTTCTCCTGTGTGAAAGGGTTGTGCCTGCACAGGTAAGGAAGCTGCCTTTCCTCAAGTAAAAACATCGTCTCTTCCTCTCCCAACCCACCAAGTCACTGCCCTGACCTTTGTTGTCATGCCAGATCCGCACTTTGCAGAGGTCTCCCAGGCTCAGCATGTCTGAGAAGTTGAATTCATCCATCTGGTTCCTCTCAAACTTGTTAGACTTGTTGGATTCCTTCAGAGCCAGGGTCCCGCTGTCACCATTCTCCCCAAAAAGTATCAAGGACACGTTGGCATCTGTGCCTGCTCCTGGAAGGAAGAAGTAAGGCACACTGTCACAAACTGATAGGACTGACATCCAGCCTCCAGTGTTTTGGAAATGGAGTCAGCAATGGCAGGCTGGAAGTGGCTGCAGTGCTGCTCAGGTCTCTCTGGCTACCGCCAACAAGTTTAACTGAATTTGCACAGCATCCTGAAAGGAGGACCCCTGTGGTAGTTAACCAGCCCGCCCTTCAAGCCTGCCCCCAAATACAGCTGGAACAGTAGCAGTACTAAGAAAGAGCAGGAGTATCTGCTCCAGGTGGAGCACTGTGCACTGCGTGGCTTTGCAGAGGATGTTGACATCATGACTCTCACTTTTCCTGGTGGCTTGGGAAGCAAAGTGACTTACCCAGCAACATCCAGCAACCTATGGAAGGGTGTTAAAGAACATGTTTTAACTTTTCTAGCTACAGCCAAAGTATTAGAATACATTGTCCTGGGCTTCCCAAAGGACCACAGCTGCTTTTCCACACTGTGGTCTCCCTCTGCAGTCCCAGAACCTCCTCCAAACTGGCACCCAGGACACTTCAGCTGGGGTCTGCCTTGTTCTGCTCTCTCTGTATTATATGGCATCGGGGTTTGAAGGCAAAGTGTACATCATCAACCAAACCATTATGGTATCCTCTGGCTCACTATCCCCTCCCGTGAGTCTTTCTGTATTCCTGTTTCTCAAAATTTTGTCCATGCTGCATTTAATGGAAAAAATCCCAGTTTCTCAAAGATCAGTTTGCTTCACTCACTCCCACCTCTTCTTATATACATGTTAGGAAAAGACTAAATTCTAAGATGAACATTGTCACCTGATACTGAATTTCATATGCCCATGACTGCCCATATTTTGCTGTAGAAAACAGCCATGTTGTCAATGTTTGTGACTTTTGGAGAGTTCAAGTCCATACCATCACCTGCAGTGATCTTACAAAAAATACAAATGAAAGCATTACAACAATTTCATCTGGCATTATTTATAATTTGATCAAAATTATGGCTTTTTATTTTTGATGATAAAAGGCAGATTCAAAGAAATACATCTGATTCCATGTAGGCAGACATTCATTGCTTTGTCAGAACCAAAATCCTTAAATTTTGGAAAATTAAAATGAGATCATCAAACCAAATCTGTCTCACAAAGAAACTCCACATCTGCTGCCCTCAGCTAGATAGCCCAGCTTTGAAAACTCTAACTGCCTGCCAAGCCATTTCTTACACAAGAGGGCTGTAAATTCACTTTGGGCCACACGGACTGTACTTCCCACAGCTCCATTCACAACACAATGCAGAAACAAAGCTGGTCGGGACTGAAAACTTCTTGAGAAATCTACCACTTCTTCAGGATAATTATTTGAATACAGAAATTAGGAAGAACTCACAACTACTCTTATAGAGGGAATGAAAAGAATACTAAAAGAAAAAAAAAGAGGATAAAAAGAATCATACTGAGCAACAGCAAAGCAACATTTGTTGTCCACATGAAAAATTGCTTATGTTAAATTGGGCCTAATTTTCAGCAGTTCCCTGGGAAGGATTTAAGAACAAGGAGAAAGCTTCAGGGATTCAGGCAGTTCATCTGTCAATACCTTTTATGACCCTAAATCTTGCTGAGGTGAGGAACAAAGCAAACCGAAGTCCATTTCCTTACAAGGAGCAGGCTCCCAATTAATGCAAGGTCTCAAAAAGCACGGAAACAACTGTTTCTTAGCAAAACCTTCCCCGCAGGAAGAAGCTTATGAAGGTCTCATGCCGTGACATTTCCCTCACAAGCAATTAAGTAGGAGACGGGAAAGAAAAGAACAGAAATTGCTGAATCAATGTACGTTTCACCTTTTTGGGTCCCTGACTTTTTTGTTGTTGTTGTTAATTCCAGGAAAGTGTCAGGCACATTTAAGAACCGTAACAAGTTTGATAAATGAAGAGATGAAGGCACTTTGGTTGCACAGACCTTAACTGGCAATGAGTGTAATAGCTCATGGGTTGATATTGGGGTCTGCAACACTGAACTTTGTCATCAACACCCTGAACAACGACAGAGTGCATCCTCAGTAGATTTCCAGATAACATTAAATTTGGGGGAGTGACTGACATGCTGGGTGGAAGAATTCCAACCCAGATGGACCTTGAGAAACTGAGGACTAGGCAAGCAGAAATCCCAGAAGTTCAGCAAGAAGAAATGCAAAGTTCTGGGTCTGGGGTGAAATAAACCCTGCACGTGTACATGCTGGGGAGATGGAGGAGATCATATAGCAGTAACATTGATATTCAGGCTGAATCTGAGCTGACAGCAAGTTCTCCATGTTAAACTTAAACCACATTTTTGGCCACATCAGGAGGACTACGGCCAGAAGCTGAAGGGATGCTCTTATCCCCTTTGCCCATACTCAAGAGGAGCCCATACTCAGATCATGGTGCCAGTCTGGAACCCTGGGTCATGTCAAGACACTGAGGAGGGCCCAGCAGAAGGCAGGCAAGGTGGACAGGAGCTGGAGCACACAACTCTGAAGAGAGGCTAAGGGTGATGAGCTGGGGCAGGTGAACAAAGACCCCTTGACTATGTGGAGCAAGAGTGATAAAGATGACAGGACCATATGCTGTGGAGATATCAGACCATACCCCAAGGAGTCACAGCCACAAGCTGCTGGTAAGGTTCAGGTTCAGGAAAAAAAGTTATTTCTTAGGAAAATGGTACAGGTCTGGATCAGGTGCCTGGGGAGGCAGTGGCATCACCCTCTTTGGAGGTGTCCAAGACTCAACAGGGCAGAGTCTTAGCTGTTTTGACCAAGTGTTGGTAAATAGTCCTTTGAGCAGGAAGATGGATGAAATAACCTCCAGAGGCCTCTTCCAGCAGAAGTGTCTATGATGTTATGATTCTTACTGAGCAGCTGCATCATTTTTAAACAAAGTGTAGGCTTGAGTCAAAGCCTTTTGAGGCCAAAGAATGTCCGTCTTTTGACTTAACAGAGACATGGATAAGGCACTAGGAACAGACACCAACAGCCCTGAATTATGTAATTTGTAGGCTGTAGCTGAGATGACAACAGACTAATTAATCTTATAACAGCAGAGATAAAAACTGCCTGCTTCATTAATGCTTGGAAAAGGGAAAAAGCAGTATTTATTATTTCTCTGTCTTTATTGCATTAATCGTATATGACACCTGCATGTAGAATATAGAAAGTCTGTGTAAATCAAAATTAACAGGCGAAGGCATTTTTGTGCCACAGAAAGAACCAGCAGGTGGTCTGACTGAAGCTGCATCTGTGGGTCATACCTTGAAGAAAATTACATTGCGATTTACTTCTCTTATAAGATCAGAAGTAAATAAAAACCTTGTTTTTTTTTGCCAAATATTATCCACCTGACTTGGGTAACATCTAACCCTAATAACCTCATCTCCCCACATCTGTGTACACTCTGAGAGCTGCCATCTGAGGTACTTCCTGTGGTCTTTGGATTTGACCATTGCATGAGGAGCATTTCCCTGATGCAGCCTCTGTGTGTTACGTGATCATTCAAACTGAATGACATCTGGAAAACCAAACTGTAACTCAAAGGTTTCTCTGAGGGAAAAGGAAAACAGGATTTTCGTTACATGGTGGGGAGGAAGAAACAACTGCTTTCTAGTTTGCTGCAGGACATTTTTTTTCAGGATTCACTTACTGTAACTTTGGCCATTTAGCCTAACCTAATTGGGCTGGCTCTGTCTGGATTTGATGATCAAATCCTGATCCAGAGGATGATCCAAACCACTGATTAAGACTCCTCTCCCAGATGAATTGACCAGAGACAGACGAAACTAGGAGGAATTAAGACCACAGACAGAATTTTTCTTAGAGTGAAAGGTGAGATGAATCCTACCCTACATTTTCTTTTTGTTTGCTTCAATGCCTCTGGTGCACTGGAAAGTTAAAAGCTACCGCAAAGAAAAAGCTTTAGACCTAGAAATAAACATGTCTGATTCTATTCACTTTGGAGCATTGTTGTCCCTAGACAATGTCAGTGTGGCAGGAGATGATATAACATGTTTAAACCAGCTGTCAAGAATAAAATGTGTTTTTTCCTGAATTGTTCCAACCAAGGGTAATTGTGGAATACATAAGGATCGAAGAGGGGATATGGTTCATGACTGGTACCTCTGTAGATAAGCTGGATAAAGTTCAGCATTATGTCAGTGTGCTGTGTGATCTAATCACAAACAGACTCTCTGAAACCTCTCTGTAATCTGGTCTTTCCTACTGATTGTCACTGTTCATAATGAAATAAAATGTTTCATCATTAATATCCATCATCCTTCATTCAATGGAAGGGCAGATCTGTCTGCTGTTGTTGTCATCTTCCATTCTCCTCTCGTTTCTGTTTCCATTGCCTTTGTGAGTTAGGGCTGGGTTTCACATAAAGGTCACAGAAAGATCTACCATTTACTAGACGGATTTCCAGATACATAAACAAATCTTCTCCTCTCCCTTTTGTGTTTCGTATTTCACTACATGTTTTTCAGACAAGCAGCAGGCACAGCAGATAGATAGAAGAAAAATGGTGAGGTGGCACGAAGACAGGCTGCCAAGGGAATTTTGATACTCTCAGATCAAACCTCACGAGCTGCATAAATTACCACTGCTAAGTCCAGAAAAGAAGAGGGAAAAAAAAAAAAAGAAAAGAAAAAAGAAAGAGAAGTAGAGATCAGGAGGTGATTGTGGCAGAATCCCCTGTAAGGGTCCACCCTTCAAACAAGGTGTCAGCCAGATGATGTCTAACTTGCCCCATCTTGGCACGAGGTGGATTGTACGTGATCGCAGATTTCATTTCAGCAGCCTGACAGAAGTTCTTGTGAAAAGAGGCAGTGATCCCAGGAAATGACATAGAAATCCTGTTTCTTGGCTTTTGAAGCTCTGCAGCTTTCTTTTTCTCTATTCCACCTCTTCTATCTGGTGTGCATTTAGGGGTCGTTATTCGCAGCCTGAGGTAAATGGTCTCAAAACACTTTGAAAAGGAGTGTGATTACTGCTGCCATCCTTGAGCAAAGTATATACTGCTGATTGAAAATCTGAAGCCTGGCAGTTTGACCATAGCCTGTTTTTTTTTCCATTCTATGTGAATGGACCCAACCTGACCAAAAAGAAAAAGAAGGTTCCTGACCATCACAACATGGTTTGGCAACTGCTTCAGTTAAGGTTTCTTCTGAGGAAGCCGCAAGTAGCTAAGTCTAGGCCTTGTATCTCAATATTTATGCCCAGTGCATGAGGATAAATTGTATGGCATAACAGTCATGATGAACAGCCAGGCAAAATGCTGACATTTCAGCATAGTAGGGTTAATCATGCTTTTTTTAAAGATAATTTCAAATTAGGCAGGAGATATTTTCTGTAGCAAAAATTCAAACCACACTAGAAAAGCCATCCACAGTAGACATACCTCCAACATCACTGGTTTTAACCTGAAGAGTATATGTCGTGTCCTCCATCATCTGCTCCTCGTTTATCACAGCTGGCATCTCACACACAAGACTCCCCTTTTCATTCTTTAGCTTTGACAGCCATTCACCATAGGTAAACGTGGCCACTTCTTGATTGGTCAGGTTCCTCAGGGTGATCTGTGAAGAGTCAAAATAAGGGCAAAAAAACCTTCAGCTGAAGTTCAGCTCCCATTTGAATGAGGGCAAGGATCAAACTTCTGAAGTGCACTGTGTGGTAGGATACGAGTAGAGCTTGGTAATGGTTTCTAAACCTGTCCTGAGCTCTTCTGGGATAAACGGAGCTCTCTCTTGTGAGCAACATTTGCTGTGGTGACTTGCTCTGAGAAACAGCCTTTACAATATTGGATGTTTTCACCATGGGGTAGAGCATATGAAGTAATTTTCTCCTCTGATATAAGTTAAGGACAAAGTTCATCTCTAAGAGAATCACACTCTTCCTGGAAGCCAGTATGGAAGTAATTCCAAAGAAGATGTAACAGAGAGTTATTAAAAACTTCACTACCTCTCCTTGAAGCACAGGGTGTATTTCTTTCACCTGCCTTGTCTGTGAAAACACACAGCAATCATTGTAAAGATATGCAAACCAACCCCAAAGAAGATAAAGCAATGCATGAGATAAAATTAGGCCAGCAAGACTTAGTGCTTCACACTCTTCTCCCTCTGGGAAAAGGTGACAGAACAAACAGTATGCAACAGATATTAGTCACACTGCCTAATGTGTCATGGGAAGGAGCTCAGATGCTGTGGTGATCCAAAGAGAATCAGAGCCTATTTAGAAGAAACCAGTGAGCTACTCCAACAGGCACCTGACAAAATACCCACCTCTGTGTGCCCTCTTCAACCTGGGCTCAGGGGAGCATCAGTCTACCTGGAGGAAGGCACTACACTTGCCTAGAGCAAAAACACGGCAGTAAATTCTCACCAAATTGGGGGAGTTGGAGGGAAGTGAGGATACAGGGCTGCAAATTGCCATTTTTGTTACCATCTAACAGAAACAGAGATCATACTTGAGTGAAGCAGTGCATCACAAAACAGGGTCTTGCAAGGTATATCTCTGTAAGGGCCGTGGAAACATGAGCCCAGAGGAGTCAGAAAATGTGACACGACATTAGGAAAATAAGAATCATAGAGCAGTGGAAAATGTTACATTAAAAGGGATACCTGGAGGTGTCTATTCACATCCCCCACTCCAAGCAGGGCTAACTGCAAGACCAAGTCCAACCAAGTTTTGGAAATATGCATCACTCCTACTGGGAAAATATTTTCTTCGTTAAATTTGGTCAGGATTTTCCTCGTTGCAGCTTGTGTGCACTGCCTCCTGCCCTTTCAGCGTTCATCTCTGAGAAGAGACTGAATTAACGTAACCTCCTCTAAGCAGCAGAAGGCTGCAATTAGATTCCCCTTAGCCTTTTCATTTCAAGGTTTAAAAACTCCATTTACCTTAGGCTTTCCTAGTGTGCCTCTACCCCTTGGCTATCTTAGTGACCTTCCTCTGCACTCTCATATATCAGCCTAAGAAACTTATAAAACTTATATTGAGATAAAATGTCCTCAAGTTCTCTCCTCAAACTGCAGGTGTCCCAGTCCACGCACTTCTGTTGACCCCAAATAAACTTCGCCAGAGCCTTTAGCAGTTCAAAAGAATATTTCTCCAGGTTATAAAAAAATGACTTTATAGCTACACCAAAGCTGAAGCAGCAGCCATGCTATTTGTGCATTGTACGATTCTGTGGGTGGGACGCTCATCTGGGGTTTTCTCTCTGCCTCATGCTAAATATGGATATGTAACACAGCACCTTCATCCCAGATGTACTGGACATTTTGGGCTGTTGAAGCTGTCCCACTTTTCTGAAAAGCTGCTTATTCACAGCCAGTGAAACTACTACTTTGTAGTACAAAAAAAAATGCTCTATGAGTCAGAAGACATTGAATCAAATCCTTGCTTTGAACCAAGAAGAAATCAGATCTCCACCACCCCAGCTGGTGCCCTCTCTGCTGGGGTACAGACAAGATAAAGTTTCCTCCATCAAGGATGAGTGAACAATATCTACATCGTCTTAGGAGTCGAACCTAGAAACCTTTATTTGGCTAAAATTTGCAAATTTGAATGTTGAATAATCTCAGGTTGACTGAAAACGCCTTTTTCCCTCACTTTGGTACACAAAATATTTGCTCCAAAAAGGTTCAGCCAGCTATACCTCTGCCTTGCTTAGGAGCAACAGTGACACTATTAATACCAAAAATCCTGAGCAAAGCTTGTAGGGAAATTTCAGGAAAGCAGTGGGGGGTAGAAGCAGATTAGAGTTGCCAGCTGGAGCGTACTTGCAGACAGAGAACAGACCTCTCACAAAAAACCAGCACGTGCCCAACGCTCCAGATGCTGTCTGGGAAAAGCTGTTTGGCCACTAAACCTGCCGGAGCAAAATGCCCTGTCTTTCCATCACCAGCCCCTCCCTCAGGATGAACAATTTTATCCACGTGCATCTTCATGGAAGCAGTTAGAACAGACAGAGCAAGCAGCCTCTGCTATCTTATTCCGGATGCTGCTCAAGGGAGGAACAGATTGGAGAAGACACTCTTTTTATGAGCTTTGTTTGCTCAGGGAACATCACAGCAAGGGGCACGGATGTAGCAGAAAGCCCATGACAGGCTTATTGCTTGCCTGACCCAGCATGAGCCACCCAAACACCAGGCATCCAGCCCAAGCACATTGAGTCAGCTCTTCCTACTGTCAGTGATCAGAGCTGGGTATCACCAGGAAGGAACACATCCCACCCAAGCTGGGGATGGGTAAACATCCCTTCAAGGCCTCTCTTCCTCTTCTAGATCCCTCAGCTGAGTACAGAGGAGGCTTAAATGGTTTGGTAGAAATAGAGAAAGCCAAACATAGCTTTTCAAACAGCCAAAACAGCACCAAAAGAACTGCATCCTACAAGGAGATGTTTGCAAGTGTTGCACACACAGAGGATGAAGTAGGATTTTGATTTGGATCATGAGGGTCAAGAGAGTCATCTCAGGGAAATGAGGCTATTTTTTATATTATCTGTTCCTCTTAGAAAAATTAGCTATCACTTAGTAATAAGACTGTTGTATTCCATTGCACCCAAACTGTTTTTTTTAGGATACCTAGAACTTACTGTGGACATCCTGCATGGTTTTAAGCTCAAAAGTAATGAATGGGTTTTAACTGGGCTGTAGAACACCTATAGAAATGATAAGGAAGTGGGACAGTATTTATGAATAAAATGTTGATAGCTTGCTTTGCAGCTGAGCAAATATAGTAGCTGACAGGAATTTTAAACCACCAACTTGAAATGAATTGTGCACTGTATGCTGTAACAGAAAAGGCTTGACACATCCAATGATCTGATTTACCTCAACCCAACCTTCTCCCAGCTGCAGTGTAAAACATGCTCCTCAGGGGCTCACACCTCCCTAACACCAAAATACAAAGGTCTTGGATTTGTTGAAATCCACATGTTTTTATGGTTCTATTGCAAGTCATTAGTCTTTGCTTAAAGCCAGGGTCCTCTGATTGTAAAACAAAAAGAATTTGCCCTGTTGCAAAGAACAACAGTCAGCCTCAACTATAATGAATTGTCTCCAAATCTCCTAATCTCCTTTATATAAACGGACTGAATAAAGACCAAGTCCCACATTCAAGATTATTTGTGAAGTGTGAATGCAATGCAATTAGTGCTTCATTAAGACAGCTTCTTATCTGCCTGGCTTTGACAGCACAAAGTAACATTAAAATTCTGAGGGAAGCAACTCTGCAGAATTCAACAGTTTTACAATTCCTGTTATTTCACTCCGACAGCTTTCATCCCTTCTTACTTCTAGTTTTTTCTTCATATCTAAGACATTGGGCAGCAGGTGAAATCATCCCGTGGACTTAGGAACTGGCAATCTCAGGAGGACGTTTTCTAAGCACACATTTAGATGAGTTGCCAAATTAGAAGTCACACTTTTTTCACAATGAGGGTGGTGAGGCAGTGGCAGAAGTTGCCCAGAGAGGTTTTTTCAGAGTCACAGAGCAGCTTCATCATTGCTTGATGTGAAAGAACTTGAGATTCAGTATTACATCAGAGGAAAACATCCGAACTCTCTGTGTCTCCCAGCAGTGGTAAGATCAGAAGGCATTACTTATCAATACATCTTTCCGTGTACAGCAATAATCAATAATATTCATTCTGACCCAATACTTCACTGTTCCCTCTCGAGCATTAAGCATCTTTGTTTAAATCTTACTGTCAGTTTGCTGCAGTTTGAGTCTTTGGCACAAAGTTCATGACTTTCCTGAGATTCTGAATGAAATTTCAATGTATTTTATTTAGACAAAAAGAAAAAGAGACTACTTCTCTGCTTGTAAATGGAATCTTTTGGCTGTGTACATCATCATTGATAATTCAAGCATTTGAATTGGTATTTATGCACTTCTATTTCTGGTAAACTAAAAGCAGTATAAATTATGCCCAGCAACAATTTACAAAAAGGCCAAAGAGAATTAAAAAGATCATTTATGGTAATTCTAATAGAACAAGAAAACTGAGACTATCCTGTAGATAAATGGAGCAACAAATGGTTAATTACGGGGTTGATGGCTTAATCTAGCTTCTCATTTCACTGTGCTAGTTAGCACTAACTGTGAACCATCTGTCTGAGAGTTTAGCACTACCCCCACAAGTATTTCATTATGCAGCTTTAATATGCACTTTTGACAGAAATGGAAATGGGCTCAGATCAGTTTTCATGTCACACCAGGCTACACAAGTTTTCAAGGCTGGAATACAAATCAGAGAATACAAATCCTTCCTCCCCTCTTCCAGAGCACTCTTGCCCTCACTCTCTGCCTGGGAATGCGAACGCTATGTTTACATTTGCAGGGAAGGTGGGAAAAGAAACTAATAAATAAAGTTCTCTACATATCACTGGAGCTAGAAATCCTCCATACTCTGTTTCTCTAAGAAAAATAGAAATACAGGTACAATTTCCCAAAGCTGTTAAAATCCTGGTCTCAAATAGCTGCACACTTTGTGTGCCTGTTGCTTCTGCAGAGCTTCAATAGGGCTATAGGACCCTCAGAAGGGTCCACCTGAGAGTTCTTTTCATCTGCTCTGGAAAAGCCTTGCTTTGCATAGGACAGTCCGGCAGGATGGATTGCTGGGCAGAGTATTATGTGAAGTTGCTACCTGCCACTGAAGATCCTACAGTGTCTTGCCTTTGAGCTATTGCTATTTTACAGCTCCAAGATCTGAAAAGTCTCAGGATGAATAAGCTTTATTTTATTTCATTTTATACATGAATTTGATTTATAAAACTCGGGTAAGTATCGGGGAACTGGCAAAGGGAGTTTGACCAAGATAACTGAATCAAATCAGAGAGCAGATTGAGTTATTCTTTAGGCACAGAGAGAAAAATTTTGTGTCTGTGGCATATATTTGGAAGATATATGCGGGAGGTCTAATGCTTTGGCAGGCTACACAAGAGTTGCTGAGAAAAAACTTAGACATGATAATGCTTAAATACAAAAAGGTATTGAAACACAGAAACGCTTTTTAGACCATGCTAATAGAGTCATAGAATCACAGCATAATGGAATGGTTTGAGTTGCAAGGGACATTAAAGCCCATCCAGTTCCAACCCCCATGCCATGGGCCGGGACACCTCCCACTGGATCAGGGTGCTCAGAAACCCATCCATCCTGGCCTTAATAGAAGTGAAAAGTAGTTCATCACTTCACTGGAAACTGGTTGCCACGCAGGATCAGTGTTTAGAAACATATTATTTATGGGAAAACAAAGGACAGTTTCAGACTAGTCAAAAGGATAAAGGGACCCCCCCAAAAAAATAAATCCTGCACTATTCTTTCTCATCATAAGTTGAGCTATTGGGTCTTATCCTATTCTCACTAAAAAGTCAAGATGCAGAGATCCAGCAGGATATCTCCTCCAGGAAAAGTATGCTAAATAAAAATGGCAGAGGTGTGTTCCTCCCTTAACGACATCTGATGGTGTGGAATCTCAGAAAAATCATTATAGGGACCCATAACAAGTAAAATACATTTTACTGCCCACATACGTGATGTTTACATGAAATTGATGGTTTGGTAGAAAAAATAATGGCAAGAGCTGTGTTTTTTTGGAGATAGGACACTGGGGAAAAATACAACCAGAAGAAGTGGCAGGAGCAGTTATGCTTGCTATATTTAAAACAAAAGAAGAAAATGACATCTTACTTCTACGGAAAAGAAAAGAAATAAATCTACCTCTATGCTAGAACAAGAAGGAAAGGTGAGAGCTGTCATGTTTCACCTGAAAGAATGGATTATTTGGAAATGTCCAACCCAGCCCAGGCCCACTCTCACTGTCCCTGCCTGGAAGAGGGTGATCTGCTCTCCCATGGAGTTAGAGCATGGCAAGGCTCTGCAGGAGTTGAGGGATATCCCAAGGACCAGAAAATACTGCAGTTGTCCTGGGTGACAAGCCAAGGCTATTTTGCAGGAAGAGAGAGTGACATCTGACAGCAGAGGCTGTTACAAAATTTACAGCATACCTTTTGCCTTGCTCTCTTCTTTTTTTTGACTCAAGAAATACAGGAAACAAAAAAAAACCATGAGAAACCAAATGGAAAGAGGAAGAAAATTAATAAAAGTGAGTCATTTGCTGCCTTTCCCTTCTTTCTGAAGGGCTGGGAGATTTCAGCACAAGCAAGCTGCGAAGGGATGCGTGACGTGGTGTGTTACCCTTTCCAGGAACCAGTGCGGGCGAGTCCCCTTCCCGTCTGTCCGGATCCTCATCTTCCTGAGGGGTGCGATATCAGCAATCTCCATAATGAAACTGTCCTCTTGGCCTCGCTCAAACCTGGAGGGATTGAAAAATTGAGGAGGTTTCCCACTGCTGTACAACATCGTTGCCTCTTGATTCCCTGTCCAGGCTGCAACTCGCACCTTGCCAACAACTTCAAATTAAAAGTTTATGTGTGTGTTTTTTTGGACTTGAATATTTCTGTCCCACAATCAACAGATACTGTGCTTTTAGAAAGACACCTTGGTGCAGATTTGACAGGGATTCCTCCTCCCCTGGAAGATCAATCTCATATGAGGCACCTGGATTCGTTCCAGGCAGCCTATAGCATACGTTATCACTTGTTCGTAACCAGAACAATAGAGACTCACAGTCAAGTTTCTGCACATCGCATTCCTCTTGGCATCTGCCCACATGCCTGCCCTTAGCCCATCCCAGTTAGAAGGCAAAACAATTTTGCTTAATCTTCTTTCCCTAAGATGCACCACACCACGTAACTTTTCATTTGCCGCGGCGACTGTTGCCGCAGCTCAGCTAAATATGGCAACAGGATGGCAAGCTGGAGCCCAGTGCCTAAGTTTAGCAAGCAAAGGCAAATTGCCTTAAAAAGGAGCCAAAACCAACCATTCTGCACTCCCCTCTTGAATTTAGGGAATCTAGGTTTACAAACTAGCTCCGCCTTTGGTAAGAACATGGTTAGGTTTGTGTAAAGTTGCATGAAAGATCTTACCCTGTGCTTGGCTGCTGCACATAGGCACAAAGATGTGTGGGAACTGCTCCTCCACAGCAATCAGCAGAAAGCAGGAAAAGGGGAAAAACCAAAATATGCTTCTTGAAGAAGTTATTACACTGGCTTGCCTCCCTCTTAGCATCAATGGTGCCTCAGGCCCAATATTGCTCCATTTAGAGCAAATGGACCGTCTAGATTTACCCCAAAAATACTCCCAGCAGACCTGCTGTGGGCTTGGAAATGGAAATCCAACCCTTGCTAAATAGCAGTCTGGCCAAATCCAGAGGCTCAACCAAGATGTCAAGGTTCCTCCTTCATGCAAACTTCTCTTTGTGAGTTTCCTGAGTCTGTTGAGAGCTTTGGAGAGAGCTCTGCAAACTGTGGGCACAACCATGATATAAACAATCCATAATGATATCTCTTTCCTGGCAATGTACACAGCATCCTACAGCTGTGCAGTGTCAGGATATGGAGGAAAAAAACCCCTTTTCTTCACCAATCTCTGCTCAGATTACACCCTGCAGCATGAATGTGATTATCCTCACACCATTATCTAAGGCTGCATAGCTGCAGATGTTAGCAATAGCGGTTGGCTCAAGCCTCTCAGTTTCCATCCAGGCATTGCTTTCTGTGCACTCCCAAAGGCGTTTTGAACAGGGCATTTTGATCCCAGTCCATTTCTAGTCATTAAGGGTTATGTTTTCTCTTTGAAAAACTCCCCCCTCTCTTGTTATTTGTCTTTCTGTGGTACCAGATACCAAGACAGGCTGTCTCACTGTGAGAAACAGAATGTGCTTTTGTGCCTAGACTGGATTGATTTCCACTTCTATTTAAGAAAAAGGTGTGACCCTTCCAGCCTGAATTATCCCATGATCCTATGATCAGTTTTCATTACAATCACTATTACCTACAAAGCTGCATAGAAGTCTCTCACTTTGCTCTTTTCCAGGCTGAGCAACTCCGAGCCATAGAGTGTGTTAGCAAAATGAAACATTATTTATTTATTATTATGCCCTGTTTACAGTTTGTATGGTTGATGCTCACCTGCTGCTTCCAAGAAATCATCGTACTAGAGGGAAGAAATCACTAAAGTGACAAAACTGGGTGACCCAAGAGCTC
This sequence comes from Tapera naevia, assembly GCA_033556795.1. Classification (NCBI taxonomy): domain Eukaryota; kingdom Metazoa; phylum Chordata; class Aves; order Cuculiformes; family Neomorphidae; genus Tapera; species Tapera naevia. The sequence goes on along the minus strand of JAUMJJ010000642.1, from coordinate 304,079 downwards.
TTTTCTATCCCTAATTTATATCAACATGAACATAAGCCTGAAAAAATGAGAAGTACCCAGACAAGCTGACTGCTGCTATTTCTTTTCCAGGACACTGAAGCATTTATCTGCGGGATTTCATTAAGCTTTCCTACCCATACCTGCACTTATAAATATTTCTATTGCCCAGAGGTTTTGGCAATAACAGTAATGTAGCTAAAATTGCCCTAAATCTGCAGCAGCTTAGATAGATAGTTCTTCGTAATGCACTAAGCTGCTGTGAGTGAATTGGCATTGGATGTCCCCAATAAAGATGAAGTGCCTTTTACTATTTGGTTCCAGTGGCTTTTACCCATTCCTCACTGCTGGTGCGAGGGCTGGCAAGATTTCTGTACGAAACAAGAGCCAGGGAAGCCTGTGTGGTTGGTAGCTGGATGAAGACTTGTGGTAGTGGCGTGCAGTCAGGAAGTATTTGTATTTTGGGATATGGATGTCCTCTGCAGAGGATTCTAATGAGATAACAAGAGCTCTTTGCAGGAGGAGGGATACAGAGTGCCTCCAGCCAGCAGAGATGTGCCAGTACCACCCCCAAAACCAGCACAACATCCCGGGGATATTAACACATTAGTTGCTGTGTTTTGCACATCTTCCTTCTTTACACAGCCACAGCATCAGTGAGTTTTCATCACCTTTTGCACATCTTGTACTCGCAGAAGGCAAGTCAAGCAAGTAATAACATACAAACTGTGTGGATCCCCTTTATTGCATTTTCATATCCTTACAGCAGACATTATCCACCTGACAGGTGATAAATGTCATGTTTTCTTGTAGGCCACATAGTTCAAGGATATCACTTGGCTGGCCAGGTGGAGTGAAACTGCAGTCTCTCTCTTGAGGGGTAGCTGTCTTGGTCTCTTTTAGAGATATTTGGTTGACCTACCCTGATATTAATTTTGTTTACTTTTAAATGGTCCTTTTTCCCACCCAGTAGGACTGAATATGTGGCTTAAAATAGCAGAAGACAGATCCATCCAGGGTTGCCTAGGGTCTTGGGAGGGGGTTGTCTGTCTAGATAGCCAGACATGCTGGTCACCCAAGCGCATTGCCCTGCATGTTGGATGTCCCTCTATGATGGGGAGGAAGGCCAAGAGCTACAGCTTTCTGCATGACTCAGTTGCGTTTTTCAGGGAGATTTTAGTCAACAGCACCTCCACTATAATTTTTTTTTTCAGAGCAAACAAGGCTCACTCTTGTTACTAACCAAACACATGAAGGTTTCAAGCTTAGCTGAACATGCTTACCCAGACGCCCACTCTGCTATGACAGCTGCAAGTAAAACATCCTCTGAGAAAACACCTCTAAGCAGGGAGCCTTTTCTTCAATTATCTAGCCCACATGTTGTACACAAAGCTGCGGCAGAGGAAGCTGAGGGGAGAGTTCAGCATCACCTCAGCAAGCTCAGCTTAAACCAAGCAGCCAACTGTTCCAGCTTTCTTGACACTCTGGAGATGCTTGCTGAATAAGATCAGAGGTAGTCAACCAATTAAATTTAAGGCTCATGAAGACCACCTCTAACAGCTAGTTAGGGCCACGTTCATTCTTGCCAAAGCTTTCAGTACCCAAAGAGAGGCTAGAAAGGAACAGGAAAGCTTGAGGAAATGGGTCAGTGGCATGTGGGTTCTGTTGGCTTGGAGAAGTGCTGGACTCAGATTGGGATTACCATGTTTTTTGGAAATTTCTGCTGAAGAAAAGATGAGATTTGACCTATTTTTTAACAAAATCAGAGCACTCTATATAGCTCACAGCCTGTTTCCATCTTTTTACATTAGAAGACATCATATGTCCCTTTTGTGCCAGCTGCAGAAAAGCCAGCTCCAGTTCAAAACTGACGTGGCTACATTAGTGTGGCAGAAAGGCCAAGCTAAGAAACCACTCATCTTAGAAACTCAGGCCCTGGCATCTCTCATGCAACATCTGGACCAGGCTGGGTGACATCTGGCCAGCAAAGGAAACTTGAGGCAGGCAGAGGAGAATCTTTTCCCATCATGGGCACATCCCAAGGCAGGTATGTCAATGTTGGTTTGTCTTTCCTTCATCACGCAGTTACTCATGCATTCCCATTAAATAATGTTCAAATTTTTCCACAAAAGATACATTTTGCAGAAATTGCACCCGTGGTTTCATGCAATGTTTACAGTTCCCCTTGGAGCTGATGAAAGGCTTCAAAATTCATATTTTTGTTCTTGATGCTCGTATCTAACGCCATGAGGAACAGGTCAAACAAAATTGCAAATGACAAAGGATTGTTCCCCCAGCTACACAGTGCTCTTCTTTTCTGTGCTAAATGCATTAAAACACTTACAAGTGGCAAAGTTTTGAAATTATAAAGTCAATGTGAGTTTATCTTCTATGTTTCAGTGGAAGCCTGACCAAAGCCTCAAGTGTTTGTTGACTTGGCACCCGAATCTGTTGTCACTCCATTTCTAACCAACAAAAATCACTGTACCTGTCTCCATTTTTTTCCAGCTGCATCTCCTCTGTGTTCCCATTGGATCCAAAGACTGTCATGAAAATATTGGTGTCGGTACCACCACTTTCGATGTCTCCAGTCACAACTGTGACTTCGTAGAGGATCTATTAAAGATTTGAAACAATCAGACAGTCTCATTCAAACAATTGTCCTTGACACCTGCAAAAGCCTGGGCAAAATGATAGACAGGCTCTGCAGGAGACCTGTTTTGTCTGTCAGAGATGGTAACAACACAGCTTCTTGGGCTCTCTTCATACAGTGGTTATCAGAGGCAAAGTTAGATATTGCAGCTTGCTACAAGACCTCCCTCTGCATCATCTATCACTTTTTTACTGCAGATTTTCTCATCTTAGATAGACTCAGAGAGAGACACATCCACTTTCACAACCATATGCTTCAGGAGAGATGAAGACCTGGTAAACCCCAGTGTGTGCCTCTCCAAACCTCTGCTACTGTCATCTCCCAGCCACCTCCCAGGATTCAAGACTTCTGTACTGCACCAAACTTTTGCCATTTTTGAAAGCAGCTCCCAAAGTCCTGAATTTTTCTTTCCCTCAACTGAAAAATACTTCCCCCAAGTGTTCAATGTCCATCTGGGCAACATTTAGACCAACAACATTAATAGATTTAAAGTCTATACATCCAAATGCTATGAACAGCAGAAAAAACACGTTATCCTATTTCCCAGTGGGATGCACACTGCTGCATTGAACGCAGAGTGTTCCCAGATCTCCTACATTATAGATATGCCAATTTGTGAAAAGTGTTTTGCATCATTTTCACCTTATTAGCCTAACTTTGTTCTTTCCTCCTGACATGTGGATAATAAGATTCAGAATGAAATATTTCAAAAGCATGTAAGCCCCAGTGGCTGTCAGTAACATTAAGACTTTTAGGCCTCTTAGATGCTTTCAAGATTGTACCTATGGCAACAAGACCTCTGGATTTAAGAGGTGGAAGAATATCAAGAAACAGCCCCAACAAAATGTATTATGAATAGTGCACTGCTAGGCAAGTTTTATTGGCCTGAATTGTGATTGCCACATAAATAAACAGTGCAAAGGAATGTTGTCATGGAAAAAAATGTATTTCACAGTTGTTCAATCCTGAGTAACCTGTGCATCATGTATTCATCCACACACATTTTACAGTATCGTAGAACATCGTATTTGCTATGGGAGGGAGAAGAAGAACACTTTTATAGATGCACAAAATGTTTCCAGTGACTGTGGTGGACATTAACAGTTCTTCCATATATGAAAAGGCAAATTATTTAAAATACAAAGAGAAGAATATCAACCCAAGAAGAAAATCAAATTGAAATAGATATGTATGGCTGTGTAAAAGTAAAGCAAAAATTAAAAAAAAAAATTAACTTTACTAAAGCCATTAAAGGTATTAGTCTTCTTTGAAATCTAGCAAAAATTAATTAAACACAGTTTCTAACTAGAGCTATTTATGAGGGAATAGTCCCAAATTCCCTCAACTAGGAGACTGATCAGAAAGTCAAATATGCACTTCTAATTTCTTGTCTCAAGCAACTTTCCTGATTTCCTCCAAACCTTTTAGCTACTTTCTGGTCTTACATCACAGACAGAAAAAATTAAATAGATATGTCTCTTTTTGGTGTGCTTATGAAAATAAATATTCAGGATTGGGCTTTTAAAGGAAGATTGAATATCAGTCTTCATAAGCATCCACATCAATCTAAGGGCAAGATATCAGCTCACCAATAGGAGTTTGGAAACCTTATTGAGGAGGTCAAACAACAGATGGGAGGTTTTTAAGAGATTAGGTTTTAACGTTGGTGTTAAGTTTGAGGGAGTGTATTTTCCCTCTTAGGTCAATTCTACCACCAAAGCCTGCACTGAGCTGTTGAATCCTTCCTAGATGCTAAAAATGCTGTCACGTTTCTGTGTGTCTTGGGGAACAAAAATGATTTCAGGGGAATATCTGTAGCTTGGGAGTCAAGAGCAGCATAAAGCAAAATTAACATCCTATGAAAGTGTATTGTCACTGTAAACAGAAATGCATCTACAGATATTTTAAATTGCCATGCAGGTATCAAATGCAGTATTATTATCCTATTCATCCAGACTGTTATTTCTAATATAGATCTTACACCCCAAATCAGCATATCTCAGCTTTCCAATTTGTACTTGGTTGAGATATGGAATAGCACACTTCAAATTTCATCTATATATGGATGAAAAGACTATAAAGTTTTTTCATTGCTTATTCAACTTTAATCAGTTATTCATTTCAATGATCAAGCTTACATGTGTCTCCATGTTTCAACAAATTCCAATTATTATTAGTTTGCAATGGAATTCCATTTCCCTACCCCTTATAAGAAAAGCTAATATGTAGCCACAATATGCAGAGATTAAAAATCTCCACTACTCTAGTTTGATGTTAGATGTATCTCCTCAAAGAAAGCATGATGGACTTAGATTACAGCAAGGTGTTCACCTTGCAGCTGCCCACACTCATGGTACCAGGTGATGCAGTGGGACCAAATGAGGACATGGTGCTGAACTGTGTCCTACCTACTCTGCCCTACCCTGTACTTCTGCCTATGCCATGGCTACACATCCACTCAGCATTATTAAACGTCTCTAACTGGTAGAATAATGGAAGCTCTTAGGTTGGAAAAGGCTCTTAAGATCTTTGAGTCCAACCGTAAACATCACACTGCCAAGTCCACCACTAAAACATGTCCCTAAGCATCACATCTACATGTCTCAAATAACTCTAAGGATGGTGACTCCATCAATTCACTGGGAAGCGTGTTCCAATCTTTGACAATAAATTTTTCCTAATATCCAACCTAAACGTCCTTTGGCACAACTTGAGGCCATTTCCTCTCATGCTCCTACTTGTCGCTTGGGAGAAGAGACCAACACCCACCTCACCACAACCTCCTTTCAGGGAGCTGCAGAGAGCAATAAAGTCTCCCCTCAGCCTCCTCTTCTCCATGCTAAACAGCCCCAGGTCCCTCAGCCACTCCCATAGTCCAGACCCTTCTCCAGCTCCATTCCCCTTCTCTGGATGCACGCCAACCCCTCAATGTCCTTCTTGCAGTTGAGGGGCCCGAAAGAGAACCCAGGATTTGAGGTGCAGCCCCACCAATGCCAAGTGCAGGAAACAATCCTTTTCCTGCTCCTGCTGGCTACTTCATGGCTGATCCAAGCCAGGATGCTGGTGGCATTCTTGGCCACCCGGGCCGCTACTGGCTCATGTTCAGCCACTATCGAACAACGCCCCCAGGTCCTTTTCTGCTGGGCAGCTTTCCAGCCACTCTTTCCCAAGCCTGGAGCATTGCATTGGGTCGTTGTGCCCAGGTGCAGGGCTTAACGCTGAACCTTGTTGAAACTCACAAAATTCTCTTCAGCCCATCGATCCAGCCTGTTCAGAGTCCTCTTTAGATAACCTCAAGCAGATAAACACTCCTTATTAATTTGTAAAATCTACAAATTCACTGCGTATTCACTCGATCCTCTCATCCAGATCATTGATAAAGATAATAGAGATGTTAAACCATTCCTAAAGCTTTTGCTAAAGAAATAACAAAGAAACGCTCTGCAAACAGAAGGCTCAAATCACATGCAGAAGTCGAAGTGTGGGAACTGCTAACACACAACTTCTATCAGCTCAGGTCCATGCAACAGCTAAAAGTACAGCAAAAGTGTAGAACCTACCTTGAGGCCAATGTTAACACAGTCTGCATCCAGGATGTTGAGGATTCGTGAGGTGAGACCATCACCTTTGTCTCTGGCCAGCCAGCACTTACAGACAAAGTTGTACATGACACCTTTGGTGGGCACAATGATGGTAAGTTCTTCCATCAGCCAGCAGCTCTCGGGGGTAGCACCATCGTGTCCCACCTATGAGTGTCAGTGAGAAAACACCTGCTGGTTAAAGCGGATTTCTTTGGAGGAGAGACCCTGTGTTTTAACCAGTGAGGAAGGACTAAGAGGGTTGACTACATATAACATCACACAAACCACTTCCACTGTGGAATGGAGTCAGCTGTGAAATAGTTTGTGCTGTTGCTGCCCAACAGGCAAGACATTAGTGTACTTGGTAGTTGATGTAGACAAACTCAGGTCATTGGTTACTGAGTATGAGGGAAGGCAGGACAATGCGAGTCCACAGCAAAGTGAAGTGGACTGGACTGACCCACATGAGAACATATCTGGTCTCTTACTATGTTTCTGCTCCGTTGGCATTTATCTGTTAGTTTGCTGATCTCAGCAGACTCATTTCCCCACCTTCCCAACTCCTTTCACTGCCGTTGCACTGAGAAGTGACTATCCAAAGCTTGAGAGCCAAGATGAAAGACACAGCCAGGCAAACAACCGCATGCATTATGCAAGCACTCCTTCCCTCTCAAACCCACATCTAATGTGCTATGTATCAGCCTGTTTCTCTCCTTCCCACCTCCTTAAACTGCAAAAGCCCTGTGTTTGTATAGGAGCCAACAGATGGAGCTTACATCTGTAGCTGGTGTATTTTCAAGAATGACCTCCTCCCTGTTCAAGAGTGGTCCATCCCGGAGAGCGGGTAGTCATGCAAGGTTGGCAGGAAGCCTGCATGAATGAACAAGGGGCTCCTGACAAAACTTAAATGGAAAAAGGAAGAACACTAGAGCTGGCAGCAGGGGACCTGGAGAAATGCCTAAGCACTGCCCACAAGTGCAGGGATGAGGATAGGAAAGCCAAAGCTCACCTGGAGCTCAGTCTGGCAAGGGCCACAAACAGGACAAAGCAGTACTCCTGCAGTTATATTGATGGCATAAGGATGCTGATGGTGCAAACTTCTCCAAGAAACTGCATGTGTCCCTCTTAAAGAACATGGTAATTCATCCCGGGGCAGACTTATAAGCATAGTTACACATCCCAGCTGATTTACAAAACTCAATCAGCTAGCCATGCCAATGAGCTATCTGTGCAAAAAAAAGGTCAAATAAAAGATCTACCTACAGGTCATTATTTTCAGAGCAAGTGTTGTTTGTGTCATCACTAGAAAAATGAGGAACTTAGGTTCCGCTGGTTTTGTTTCTAAATTGTTAGGTTATTTAAGGCTGGTCAGAAAATAATTTTTAATAATAAGTTCATTTTATGTGATATATCTGTGATATCCTTTTTTTTCCCCAAAAAAACTCACAAGTGTCTCAGCCATCTCTGCTATTAGGAGTATTATTACTATACTAATGTCTGTGCAGCTGCAGAAAATTAGAGTTAACCACTAGGGAAATTCAAGTCTACAATGGATGCATTAATTCTCAGATTCCCGGGGTGTGAGGTGAATGGGAATATAGCACATGCCTTCCCTCTTTGTCAGCTTGGCAAGCCTTCTTCAAACCCAAATGCCCTTTAAGAGTCTGCACACAGCCTCTCAAGACCTGTTGCAGGATGGTGCAGATAAGGCAGCAGAGAAAGTTAAGGGTGATTGCTCTGCAGTTAAGCAGGGACAGAATAGCTGGAGGGAAAATCCCGGGGATTCCATCAAAGTTTGCTGTTCTTTTGGATTTGTTACAGCCACCTCCTAAAGCATCATTCCAAAACATCGCTAAGTACCAAATTTTCACAGCAGCCTTTGACTCCTTTGCTATCAGTGACTGGATAGAGGAAAGCATCCTGCACATCCAGTTGCTTTGGAGAACCTCCGCACAAGCAGATATCCAAGAACTCCAAGAACAATGTTGTAAAATCTGGGATAAACTGATCCAATGCTGCCTTCCTTATGACTCATCTTTCAGAGCTGAGCACCGGGTTTTATCTTTCAATCCAAGTGAAAATCTCTCTAACTCATTGCCACCATCCTTGAAGGACTGTTGAGTACTTCAAATCACCAATACTAAGATGTACAATTTGCACTGGGCAGCTGACAATCACATTGAAGCCAAATGCCATAAAAGGGGAAAGGGGAGAGACTTTGAGAGGTAGACACAAGGAAAAGATGCCAAAAAAGAGGATTTCTTTCTTTTTCTGGAAGGTGCAGAGAATATGTCAGAGGCCTGAGGGTCTTCTAGGATCAGGTCTCTAGCCCATGAGGGACTGGATTTGCAGCATTTTACACTCCATCGTATTTTATTTTGTTATGATAGAGAAAGTCTTTGATCACAAGTGGTTTAGAAATGTAGACTAATGCACAACTCTTCTGATCACAACTGTGTCTCTCTGCAGCAGTCTAGGAAAAAAGGTACTTCCATTCATTAGGAGAAGAAATATTAAAACTTGTTTTAAGAACACAATATAAAGTGCCTGTATCCAATAATTTGTATTACTTATTTTCATGTCAGTGTGGCTATTAAAGTACACCAGTAGTAAATATTATGACTGGAGGCTTGCAAGACAGTTATAAATGGTCTCCTTTTAAATTGCTTCATGTTCCACTGTTTCTGCTTTCACTACAGTACATTTGCAGCAGGAGAATAATACCAAACTTGAAAGTGACATCACGCTGCAAACCTTACCATCCTACTAAATCCTACAGTCTGCTGCCTAGGTTATACAGAGGGCTTCTTGGAAACTTAATCCCCATGCTATGCTGTTTTCACATGTTAACTCATATTCAGAACTTCTTGCCTTCTTCCAGAAGCAGCAAAATGCCAAATCTAAGAACGAATTGTTCATCACTTTGCCCAAGTAGATAACTAGCAATTTTCTGCAATATCCCTGAACACTGCAATTTTCTACAAGGAAAATATGGACTGATTCCATGGCAACAATGTCAGACTGGCACATCAGTAGCATGGCTGGGACATGAATCAAGAAGATGAGACCTTCCAAGAAGAGGGCACTGCAGGAAGGAAGGAAGAATGCCAGGAGCAGATGGCTCTTCCAGCCATGAGCTGAGGGACTACAAACTAAAAGGGAAAAATGAGCAAGCAGAAAGGCAGTAGACTGGTGAGACCACAGAGGATAAGGATGAAAGAGAGTAGAACAACATCACTTAGCTTAAAAACTATATGTCATTGTTTTTTTTTTCTAACTCTCTGCATTTCATTTGCAACCTTTTCTCTTCTTTTGCATTTTTAATCCTTTTCACAGAATCATAGGAAGGTCAGATTGGAATGGACCTCTGGAAGTCATCCAGTATAACACCTCTTCTAAAGAAGGGTCACCTCCGGCAGGTTGCACAGGAAAGCATCCAAACAGGTTTTGATTTCTCCAGGGAAGGAGATTACACATCCTTCCAGGGCAGCCTAACCCAGTGCTCCATCACCTGCACAGGACAGAAGTTTCTCCTCGTGTTGAGGTGGAACTTTCTGTGCTTCGTTTTTTGCCATTTGCCCCTTGTCCTGTCACTGGGCACCATTGAGAAGAGTCTGGTTGAATCCTCTTGATACCCACCCCTTAGATATTTATAAACATTGATAAGGTCCCTTCTTCCTCTCCTCTCCTCTCCTCTCCTCTCCTCTCCTCTCCTCTCCTCTCCTCTCCTCTCCTCTCCTCTCCTCTCCTCTCCTCTCCTCTCCTCTCCTCTCCTCTCCTCTCCTCTCCTCTCCTCTCCTCTCCTCTCCTCTCCTCTCCTCTCCTCTCCTCTCCTCTCCTCTCCTCTCCTCTCCTCTCCTCTCCTCTCCTCTCCTCTCCTCTCCTCTCCTCTCCTCTCCTCTCCTCTCCTCTCCTCTCCTCTCCTCTCCTCTCCTCTCCTCTCCTCTCCTCTCCTCTCCTCTCCTCTCCTCTCCTCTCCTCTCCTCTCCTCTCCTCTCCTCTCCTCTCCTCTCCTCTCCTCTCCTCTCCTCTCCTCTCCTCTCCTCTCCTCTCCTCTCCTCTCCTCTCCTCTCCTCTCCTCTCCTCTCCTCTCCTCTCCTCTCCTCTCCTCTCCTCTCCTCTCCTCTCCTCTCCTCTCCTCTCCTCTCCTCTCCTCTCCTCTCCTCTCCTCTCCTCTCCTCTCCTCTCCTCTCCTCTCCTCTCCTCTCCTCTCCTCTCCTCTCCTCTCCTCTCCTCTCCTCTCCTCTCCTCTCCTCTCCTCTCCTCTCCTCTCCTCTCCTCTCCTCTCCTCTCCTCTCCTCTCCTCTCCTCTCCTCTCCTCTCCTCTCCTCTCCTCTCCTCTCCTCTCCTCTCCTCTCCTCTCCTCTCCTCTCCTCTCCTCTCCTCTCCTCTCCTCTCCTCTCCTCTCCTCTCCTCTCCTCTCCTCTCCTCTCCTCTCCTCTCCTCTCCTCTCCTCTCCTCTCCTCTCCTCTCCTCTCCTCTCCTCTCCTCTCCTCTCCTCTCCTCTCCTCTCCTCTCCCTCTCCTCTCCTCTCCTCTCCTCTCCTCTCCTCTCCCTCTCCTCTCCTCTCCTCTCCTCTCCTCTCCTCTCCTCTCCTCTCCTCTCCCTCTCCTCTCCTCTCCTCTCCTCTCCTCTCCTCTCCCTCTCCTCTCCTCTCCTCTCCTCTCCTCTCCTCTCCTCTCCTCTCCTCTCCTCTCCTCTCCTCTCCTCTCCTCTCCTCTCCTCTCCCTCTCCTCTCCTTCTCCTCTCTCCAGGCTGAATATACAGGGCTCACTTAGCCTCTCCTCATAAGAGAGATCATCCAGTCACATGATTAAACTACTTCTTTTCCTTGCTTCTGTCCATTTCCAAGAGTTTTCTCCTATTTTCTCCTATTCACTGTTCATTCCTCACCCTACTCACTGTCTTTTCTAGTGAGTCTTTCTATTTCTTTCTTCCTCCAACTCCTTCTGTCTGTCTTACACTAAGGGGTTGTACTGCCTTTTTCCACCTTTTCTATCCCCACCCGTGATGTTGCCATGTGCACAGTTTGGAAAAGATTTATGCACTTGCTTCACTTTCAAAGTTTGACCTAGAGAAGGCCAAATATAAAGTGCCACTAATATTCAATATCACTAATACATAATATCCAGGCACTTGGAGTGTGTTAAGAAAATTGCTTGATAATAAACTCAAATAGTATGGGGACTTCTCAAGGCAGAGGAATCCATTGCTTGAATGAAAGATAATGAGAGTGCTTCAGTCTATCAGCTGCTACAAAATGACACATAACTACAAAGATATTTTAATTAGTTAGGATTTCTCTCTTTATCTATCTTTCACTCATCTCCCTCTGAATACACAAGCACACATACCAACAGGTAGGTTTACTGCAGGACAGGGCATGGGGTAAAACACTAAATAGAATCCCTCAGGTGCAGTGGATTTCAGCTCTTGGCATCTGGAGGAGGCTTTCAGGAATGGAACTGTCATATGAAATGAGAATTAAGTATACAAACGCACAGGAAGATTCATGTGAAGTTGAAGCTCAGTAATGGAGAGTCTATGCAAATTCTGTCTCTCTGACCCATAGCAGAAAAAATGGCTCTACCAAATCTGTTTGTGTACGCTACTTTGGAACAATGATTAATTTTCTTGTCTAGACCTGAGTCCTCTAAGCTGTAAAAACAATTTTCATGTTTAGCTAGAATATTATACAAGATGTGATTCTCACTGCAGGTACAATTTATAAAACTCAACTGGAAGGAGTGTAAAAATCAACTAGGAAAAAGACTGATAGAGGAGTACATCTTGGGAACCTTCACTGCATCTGTCAATAACAGGGCTTGACTAAGAAAACAACAGTGCCGGAGGTGGGACAAATCTGAGACATATTACAACTACTCTATAATTCAAAATTATCTTTTGCCTCCCAGGGATCTTGGTTTAGTGAGTTGTGAGGCATACTGATTTTCAGGCTCTGACATGACCACATCCCTGTTTACATTCCTTTTAGACCCAAGTGCCTTTCCTTCACCGCTAATAGCAACAGGAACACGTGCTTTCTTCGGCCACATATTCACACGCCTCCAGTGCTTTCACTGCATTCACAAAGTACCTCCACTTTTTTGATCTCTCCAACATCTAGGCCCCAAACAGAGAATTTCTCTACAGAGCCATCTGCAAACTCGTCTTTTCCTTCTGGGAGATCCAGCCACAGCCTCTCTGTCTGCACTTTCTGAGGGCCCATGATGATGATGTACACTCGGCTGTCGGTGCTGGAGTCGTACTCTGTGCCTGTCGTGATGGTGATGTGGTAAGGGATCACTGCAACAAACAGAAGTTTAACAATCAGAAAACCCACACATAGATGCATTTACAGGAGACTGTAGAAAACCACGGATTCATTCCATCAGAGGCAGAGCTGCGTATGCTAAACTTGTTCCCATCACATCAAACTCATTCAGAGAAGAGGTAACGTCATGATGCATTGGGCTTCAAATGTACAGGGAAGAGTACCTTCCCATACACATTTGGGATGAATTCTGCAAGGGTTAATTTCCCCAGACAACCCTACTGGCTGCAAGGAGGTTATAAGTCCAGATTTCTCCCTAAGAGATGACTGAAGAGCAAAGGTCTTGAATCCTTATTTACACCAAGAGACCTTCCTAAAGATGAGCCCAAGCACCTGAATCTTAAGTAGGTTACAAAAGTAAAGTGATCTTGTGCTCAACGTTCAATAAAGGCAAATAAATCTATGCTGACTACAAAGTAAAGTATCACTGAATGTCCCAGTACAACTGCAAACGTTCTCCCTTGTACTTCATTCAGGGATTGCTGTGAACTATGGGGCAGCTGAGAGTTTCAGTATCCCTTTGCAAACCCAGGCAAAATATGAATAATCCTTGTATTAAGGGCAGGACACTCAAAGATGGCATACATTGCATAATAATATTGGTTAGGGGAAAAAACCTCCAGATCAAGGCTTGGGACTTAGCAGGTTTTTCTATGGTTTTCAGAAATTTCAGTTCAGCTGCTAAAAGGGAGGAAGTGCCAGACTGCTTTTCAAGTGCTTTCCAAAAGCTCATTTGGGTAAGTCAAGCGGGTGGTGCAGAATTAGACACTGAATACTCGCCTGATTTCTCAGAACATTTGTGCAGGGCTGTTCAAACCATTCTGACAAGACTTGGAGCTCTGAAACTTGCCTCGTCACAGACTGAAAACTCAGCCTGTCTTCATCATCGCTTTTTCGATTTTAAAAATAGGTTTATAAATCTTGACAAAAAACTTTGTTGGGTTTCAAATCAGCCAGGATTGAAAAAATAATTTTTTGCTTTATGATGACTAACAAGATTTTTGGGATGGAGGCTGTACTAGAAACCAAGCTCAGAATATATATGCAATATCAGGGAAGGCATGAATTCATGCTGCTCAAACCTGTTCTTACTTCTGGACAGAGCAGAATCCAAAGAGATTCATCCAGCTCCAGTTTGAGGATTTTGTGTGCAACACAAAATGAACTGATGATTAGCCAAGACTTGTTCTCCACTTTATGATACCATTTAAATTTCAGTGTGCATAGGCATAATGATATGTAATATATTCTTAAAAAAAACCCTCTAGAGCTGCTGGTATCAGCCGGAGAAAGGGTTTAGCTATAGGCAAGACAGATTCTGTAAGAATGTGTTGAGGGGTCATGTTTAGAACAGCTCCAGAATTTTAAATATGGTATATTTTGAATAGAACCAAAATTTTGTTTTATACATTTTTTTAGCTATTCTGCTGTGACAGACTGAGTTCACAGAACTACCAGTATTTCCAACCGATGTTGCATCCTCAAAACAAAGGACCTGCAACACATATCTAAATAATGAGAACTGTGAGAAGTTGTTATAATTTCCCACTTTAAATAATGGTACCGACATAGAGTAGCTCGGTACCAGACAGCAGGAAATATTTTTTGCTGTTCTTTCCTCTAAATACTAGAAAAAAAATCCTTTAATTTGTTTAATTCCCCTCTCCGTTGTCTCCCTCTTTCTCCGAGACTCCATAGTCCTACTTCCTGGGACATGGGAGAATGCAGAGCATGAGTGTGGCCACAGCAGGATACCTCAGATCCACCAGCCCATCTCCTTTTGCCCCCTGTTTCTTTGAGTCCCGGCACAGAATTCAGGCTGTTCAAGGGCACATGTGCCCATCACAGTTTCATTAGGGATGGAGACAACACCACGTGCAGCGCTGCCTTCTAGCATGGAGCAGGGTTCCCAGTTCAGAACCAAACAGGGTTCTGGTCAAACAGACTTTTCTCTGCACTCCATCCCCACATCACCCCCTGCAATTCACATCACCCTCTGCCCAACTTCTCACCATTTGAGTAAGGGAGAATTAGAACTGTGCTTCTCAAGTTTTCACTCCTTTTCTTAGGCATATCTAAATACTACTTTCTCTAATCAACTGATTAGCAGCTGGCATTTTATCCAGCTCATGGGGTGTCTGGCTGGCTCACACAGTCCATCTGACCTGACATTCCTTCAAGATGCACTTTCCTTAATGAAGCCATGTCACTGCCACAGAGATAGTGGTGATGACAAGCTCCAGGACCCAGAGAAGAAAGACCACCCTGGCACAATGGGGATGATGGGATCTATCTCAGCTCTGCTGGAGATGGATTCTCATGGGGCGTGCTGATGTTTTACCCATTATTTGTGAAACTACACGAAATTCCAGCAAGGCAGATGTTATCCATTATCACACCACAGAAGTAATATCAGAAGGAACATGGGAATCGCTTTTTTCATTTGAGCACAATATGGGATTACAAAAGACAGATTTCCACAAGACATAGGGGTTGCACTCCAGGTTAAGCAATGTGCAGCCTTATGTCTGGTCACAGCTTAAAGACGTTTGACGCACAACCTAGGTATCACATCACAACAAGCTACTGGGCATCAGCTGAGCTGCAGTAATCATTTGTGTGAGTCCCCTTGGACCATGTCAGTGAAAGCTAAAACTCCTAAGCTAAATTACATTATTTTACACTTGGCTTACCATTGAAGTTTAAGATAAGTTTAATTATTTTGCCCTTGCTGTGAACTAAGAGCAGATACAGAGCCAGCAACTGTGACCCAGCTGCTGCCCAGTTACAACACAGTATCTTAACCATATATCTAAAATCTTAATCTAAAAGACCCCATGTAGAATGACAGTGAACACGACAATGACAATTGTAGGTGCAATTTAGATGAAAAGGCATTTTCCTGGAACACAGAGGTGGTTAATCAGAAGGCACATAAATACAGAGAAGAAAACCCACCCTGTGGTAATGAAGTTATAAGGGAATATTGATGGACAGGGGAAGTTTTCCATGAAGCTGACGGACACTGATCTTCCAGGCTTTGTTCACAGTAGAAAAAAAAACCTGCACAAATTTTACACTTCGTATCAGACACAGCTAGGCAAGACAAGCCTCTCTGCATGAATGCCGGCTTGGGCAGTCAGTCCAGCATATTTCACTTTTTATAAACTGCAATCCAGAAACAGATTTTTCTTTTGTATTCAGCTTCGCTTGTGTCAGGAACCAGAGCCTGAAGGTGAAACTCTACACTAAAGACAACTGTTCCCATCAGTGATTTGAGAAAGAACTTCAGTCCAGAGTTCCTGGTCTTGTCTTTCAATAACAGAATTTGCAGAACCTCCTCTTCTGCCTAATTATCAGACAATCTACCTTACAGAAAAGAACAAAGTCTCCTGAGTGCTCCCACTCAAATCTTGTTTTCTGAGAGCTGTTAAGACTTATCCCAACTCTTGATCAGCTTCCTATATCCCATTTTCCTCACAACCCTACAGCTGCTGCAATGTAGCTTCCTGTTGCAAGGAAAAAATGTGAAGGCTTCTAAAATAAATTACATTTAAATTCATACTAAGTGAACATCCTCAATGATGAGGTAGTACTAGTCTAATCCTGAAAAGTGAAGATGACTTAAGAATGGCAAATAAGGTTTCAGGAAATTCAAAGCCTTCTTTGCTAATTCAGATCTAATATGCTATAAGAAACATCATCTTGAGTAGGTCGAAGAGATACAGGAGGGAAAAAAAAACAGCTGATATCAGCAACAAGAGCTACTTTAAGCAATCGTGTGGAAAAGAGCCTCTGATAATACAGGGAAGGTTCTTTTGGTGATAGCATGTCTAAATACTCTCACTGCAAAGAGCTTTGGATCCTTTGAAGGACACTTCAGACAAAGTTATATAAAACTTGCATATATTCCTCCTTTAATGACATCAGGCCCCTCTTGTTCAGAGTGTAGTCATGTCACTCTCCCCAGCACTGTCTGCAATGCAGTTGTTTGTGGAAGAGAGGGAAAAGGCAGCACGATTCTTGAGGTCAGTGAGTTTCTTTCTGAGAAGGCCCTATGGATGTTGTTGTTGATTTGCTCCTTTGTCACATTTGGTGGTGTATCACACAGTATCACAGTATCACAGTATCATAAGGTTGGAAAGGACCTCTGAGATCATCAAGTCCAACCTATAACCCAACACTAACACCAACACTAACACCAACCATCATCTAAACCATGGCACTCAGTGCCTCGTCCAGTCTCCCCTTAAACACCTCCAGGGTTGGTGACTCCACACCCTCTCTGGGCAGCCCATTCCAATGGCCAATAACCCTTTCAGTGAAGAACTTTTTCCTCACATCAAGTCTAACATTTCCCTGACGAAGCTTGAGTCCATGCCCTCTGGTTCTGTCCCTGGTCACCCGAGAGAAGAGACCAACCCCTGCCCGACTACAGCCTCCTTTTAGGTAGTTGTAGAGAGCAATGAGGTCTCCCCTGAGCCTCCTCTTCTTTAGACTAAACAGCCCCAACTCCCTCAGTCGCTCCTCGTAGGGCTTGTGCTCCAGCCCCTTCACCATCTTCGTTGCCCTCCTCTGAACACATTCCAGTATCCTGACATCCTTCCCAAACTGGGGGGCCCAGAACTGGACACAATATTCAAGATGAGGCCTGACCAGTGCCGAGTACAGGGGGACGATAACTTCTCTGGTCCTGCTCCCCACACTATTCCTGATGCAGGCCAGAATGCCATTGGCCTTCTTGGCCACCTGGGCACACTGCTGGCTCATGTTGAGCTTCCTGTCCACCAGCACTCCCAGGTCCCTTTCTGCCTGACTCCTCTCCAGCCACTCTGTCCCCAGTCTAGAGCTCTGCATGGGATTGTTGTGTCCAAAATGAAGTACCCGACATTTGGACTTATTAAACATCATCCCATTAGAATCAGCCCAGCTCTCCAATCTGTCCAGGTCCCTCTGTAGGGCCATCCTACCCTCTAACAGATCAACCCTTCCTCCCAGCTTGGTATCATCTGCAAACTTGCTGATGATGGACTCAATCCCCTCATCCAGATCATCAATAAAGATATTAAACAGGACTGGACCCAACACCGATCCCTGGGGACACCACTGGTGACCGGCCGCCAACTGGATGAGACACCATTCACCACCACTCTTTGGGCTCGGCCATCCAGCCAATTCCTAACCCAGCACAGAGCTCTCCCATCTAAGCCACGAGCTGCCAGCTTCCCTAGGAGTCTACTGTGGGGGACAGTGTCAAAGGCCTTGCTAAAGTCCAGGTATACCACATCCACAGCCTTCCTCTCATCCAACAGGCGAGTCACGTGGTCATAAAAGGAGATCAGGTTGGTCAGGCAGGACCTACCCCTCCTAAACCCATGCTGGCTGGGCCTGATCTCTTGGCCGTTCTGCGGGTGCCACATGATTTCACCCAGGATTATCTGCTCCATGATTTTACCTGGATGCACCCATCTCACTTTAGGCATCTAAGGGAAATGATTTGGGATTGTAGATGCCTGTAGAGGTCCGCTGTGTCTTCAACTCCACCACAACAGAAAACAGCGTACCCTTGAATAACCAACTACTGCTGATACCGTCACATTGTTCAAAGCACCACACTGTTTGGAGAACTCATGTCTAATGCCAATGGAGATGTCAAATCTGGCATCACAAATTTCCACAGAACAAGAAGAGTGTTGGTAGCACTGAAGTTGCTGTGAACTTCATGCCTTATTCCACTGTTAAGGTGGGAGAACTATAGGAAAAGCAATAAAACATAGAAACACGAGCACTGATCCATCACAACAAAAGATGAAGGGAAGCAATTTGCTGTTCTGCCTCTCCTTGCTCTTCACCACGATGAATGCAACCTCTCAAGTGCTGAAAGTTGAGAACACATGCGTGGATGTAATCAAACTCAGTGCTCACTCACGTGACCCTTCTTCTGCTGCCTTGACCAAGCTGGATTTCTTCGTCTCCTTCATGTCTGCGTTGCTATCCTGACTTGATATGCTGAGAGACAAATCGTCCAAGCTGTTTCGCTCGCCATCATAGCTCTAGTTGGAAGGCATGTATGGGAGGATAAAGAGGTTGAGTGCTCAAGAGATGTCAACTCTTCCCATGTGCCTCCAAGAACAACACGAGAAGAAAAACCTGTAGTTTCCCAGGTAACTTTTTTTTCTCCTCAGTGCAGCTCAAATAAATGTGACTTGTAATTTACTGCAGGTCATTCATTTACTTCATTGGTAATCTTGACTGGCCATTTTGGATGCATATTATAATACTAGAAATTATAATGGCCCTAACAGACTTTAATGGTGTCTTGTGAATTTTCTCTGCTATTTGTGTGAGCAATAGACACAGAAAATTCACATGGATGGGACAGTATCGGATTTGCTTATTAGAGCACACACTGTTATCAGACAAATCAAAGAGTGAGAGTACCGCAAAGCTGAATGATAAGAAACATTTACTGTATTTGAGGAGTTAGTGCAGATGTGTCCAGTGTTGTTGTCCAATAAATGTGAGGCTCTTACCCCACAGTCACATAATTAACGAAAAAAATCATTATTAACTTTTCCTCATTATGAATCAATATGAGCAACAGGGTAAGCATGACTACAAGAATTCCTACCATTATCTTATGCAATTTTATGAGGCAGCTTATGGCAATATTTATCCATGGTTAACTCTTTTTGCATCCATCCTGTTGTGTTGAGGATAAGCCTGGCCCAATTTAATTGATGATGATTTTAGTAGTAACTGTCAATTAAAATGTCACTGTATTTTGCAAAGTGGACTCCATAACTACAATGGACTTATAATCAGCTGCTTTATTGTGCCTCACTGTACAGAAACAAGAGAGGTCTATTAATCTTGTTTTCTAATTTTAACCAGTGTATGTACCTTGAATTCCACTCAGCTATATTAGCCTGATCAAGCAGCAGAGAATGTACAGTTAGAAACAGTATTTTACTAAAAAGCATTTGGTGCTTTTTAGCAGTAAAAGAGAAACTAGATTTTTTATGATTGGCATTGATGGAAGAAATTGCTGAAAAGTTTAATCCATCCAGTCCAAAGAGGATGAGGTTAAAGGACACAGTATTCTGGCCTGAGACTTTGAATAGTGGGACCTATATCCATCCTACTTTCTGGGTGCAGCAAAAATAGCAGGAGGGAAATATACCCTACTGTGCATCTGAAAGGTACTTTGAATTTCAGCAGAAGAGTTTCACTCAGAATCATAGATTTTCCTGTTGAAATTGCAAATTACAAAGCTAGTGAAACTGGATAGAGAGTGGCCATATTTTCAGCACTTGTCTGAAAATCACAAATTCATTTTGGACAAGTCAAAAAGCATAAGTCCGTAATGATCTGTCTTGGACTTCAACCAGATATTCAATTATTTCATATTTATTAGTAGCAGTGGGTTGAGATCACAGCTTTGAGCCATGAATGTACCTGTTCGTAAAGCGTGCGCTCTATCTTTTTGTCCTCTTTCTTTTTAGAGAGCCAGCGCTCACAGAGAAAAACAAACGACTCCTCTGTGGTCTCATCCAGGATCTCTACTTTTTCCAGGAACCAGTCAGGACTGAACATGCTATTATCGTGACGAATCTTGATCTTGTACAAAATGCCAAGGTCCACAGCCTGTATAGTAAATGTATCCTCCTGCAGAGAGTTCAATAGCAGCTGTTTCTGTTAACAAGCTCTCAACAGACCATCTACTGGACAAAAGTAAACGGAGACTAAAGAGCACAATACGTGTTCAAACTCCATCTCACATGATGGTGCTTTAAAATCTTTGCAGCAGTCTACAGAGGCATCTCTTTATGCTGAAACTGTTCTGCAGGCAAGTGTTCTGAAGTCTCCTTCTGCTGTGACAGAAGCTACACAAAATGTCACTTTTACAACCGATGACAATGTCGAATTCCTGGAATTTTACAACCTGATTTTTAAGTCTAAATAAGATTCTCTTTCTAATCCAGTTCAGTTGGTGTTGACAATCCAGATAGGACAATTTTTGCCATCATTATATCTATCTCCATATAAGGCTGTGAATATGGCTCATGTACTGACCACAAAGAAATATTTTGGAGTTCTTTTGTCAGAAAAACACAGTTGCAGTTTAGGTGAAATCTATTTATCATGCTCTGCAGTGAGTGATTTATACTATGTACATGCAAATCAGTTGCATAGAGGGTACAGGAATGAGAGACCTCAGGTTTTGTGTGCTCTCAAGTCCGCAGCTAAGATTTCAAGCCTGTTTATACAGACCAAGCTAATGATTTGCCCATCAGTGACTTTGCAGAAACATCTACCCATTTGCTTCAGTGCCTGTCAGTTGCAATACCCAGCTGACAATCCACACAAAGCATTTTAAGAGGTAATGAACATTGTAAATGGAATCAATCAGTTCATCCCTCATAGGAAATTTCAGTCTACAAAGACAGTTGGAGACTTTTTAGGTTGAAAACTTAAAAATGGAAAAAGTTATTAAACCATTGCATTTGTACCTGTCCTCTTTCAAACTTGTTGAAGTTTGTTTCCGATTTGCTGAGTTTTCTCTCTCCTGTGTCCCCCAGATCTCCGTAGATATTTAGGAAAACATTAGCGTCTGTCCCCGCACCATAGATATCTCCAGTGAACACGCTGATCTTGTAAGTGTGAACTGCAGAATAAAATGGAAACATGATTTCTGGCTGAGTTCCATCTTAGATGCTGAATTTACCTAAGAAAATGGTCCCCAAACTTTCTACTCATCACTCAGTTCCTGGAGCTTAAAGATCCCATGTGGTTTATTCTTCCAGTTTCCAGTAATGATCGACAGATTGGGGAACCAGTGGGCTGAAATTTGTTGACTTTTTTTTCCTCCATCTAATCAATTCCTGTGTATTGCTTTGATCACACAGTTAACAGTTAAAAATGCAAAGAATCATTACAGTTATTACTGTATGTAAAGTCAATAGAGGTGAGGGAACTCAACACCTCTTCATATGGAGGCCCAAGGGACCTACATCTGAGAAAAAGAAATTCAACGGTGTGAATTCTTAATAATTCATCTTCTATAAACAAACTCCAGGGATTCAGATGTGCAATTACTACCAGAGATAATGGCATGCATCTCTGTAAATTCCCCAAACAGAAAGATTAAGATTTCTGGGTCCTTTTGCTGAGACAGCATTTAATTAAAGAAGTGTTGGGTCTGTACAGTGTAAGCACCCCTTCTCTTTAGCTTACTCAGTGATGATCCAATAAAACCTCACCAAAACTTTAGTAAGGTGCTTTGCTAAACCTGTTAAGTATTGCTGGCTGTATTTTGCTACTCTTTTCCCAATGACACAGGGAAAACAAACAGTTATCACAAGCATCCCTGCCAGGAAAACAATTTGGGACTGTGCAAGTCTCCGATTACCCTGGTGGTATATGAGCCTTGGATCATACATCTTTGTAAATCCCAGGGCAATGCAAATGAGGAAGAGGCATAAAGTCTTAGTTAGGATTCTCCTTAGTATGTTAACAGCATCAAAGAAAACATCTACATTGTCTATTTTTATTTTGTACCTAACATTCCCAGTAAACCAAAGCATATTAAACTTCATCATCCATGAAAGATTTCCATTGATTTCTCTAGGAAATGGAGCAGGATCATCACCTGAGACCATTCATCAGGCTAGGACCAATGCCAGGCTTTGTGGTTTGCCTCTTCACATTACATCCTACAGAGTTACAGCTTTGTATTTGAGAGGCAACTGCTACATCAGTAATGACAGAAAATTGCATAAGGCTAATTAGTCAATGCATCTCTCTATGGTTTTTTCTTGCCAGTTCTAGAGACCTTCAGGACTGAAAGGCAGTCTACTTATCTAAAAGATGATCCTCAGAATACAAGAAGCTGATTTTTCAGATGCTGTCAATTACACTGTGTTGCTGCTCAAGATGTATGGGGACTCATAGAGTAGATGTAAGTAGATGTAAGTAGAAGTTCTCAAACTTAATCGTAGCTCCCAGCCAAAGGAAACCTTCATTTATGCAAAAATCCTATTCCATAGATTGTAAAACTTGTTTTAAGGCTTTGCCTTTAGAAGGAAAAAATGAGTCACCTAAGTTAGTTAACAAGGTTAAAAAAGGAAGTAAAGAAGCAGAAATTAGTAAGATAAAGAAAATGTCACGTGGGCATCTGGCATTCATGCCACTTACTAATTAATATTAAAGATGTCTTTATTTCTGTGGGAAAAATCATCCCATGAGCTACCGTGTGGCCCCTAACAGGAGGAAATACCGTGCTTCTTTTTTGTAAAGGCTCAAGGCAAATTCTCCAGCCTTCCTTAGAGCAAGGCACCCCTTCCCTTGGCAATGGTGTTCTGTAAATTCAAATCAAACTCTGAGAGAAAAGAAACAGGGATACAAATAATTTTCACTGTAGAATCATCTCGTCAGATTTGAGAAACTGCAATGGAAATGGCAGCTGAATTCAATTTGCTCTGCTCAGGATGTGGGAAGGTTCATGACTTCTCTAAAGGGCAGAAAGATCCTGGGTTGTGAAAAGGATATCCTAGAGGAAAAAAGGGTTAAGGACATACAGAGAAGCAACAGGTTTAGGATCAGTTCTTGTTCAGCTCCTTCAGCTACCAGGATGGCCAAACACTGAGCTTGAGCACTTTATAAGATGGGCTTAGGGCTGAATAAGAATTTATTCTCCTCCGCGGTGGCATTTTAATGAGGTGAGGGTGGCTGCCTAGAGCCAAATTTTTAGAGGGGTTTCATATGTACCTGAATAGCAGCAGGAAAAAGAACTTTGGGAGCAAACATGAGCACAAATAAGAATGGCAGGGTAGGAAAGAAAAGTGTAGAGTCCACCAGACAGGTGAAACTGCACAAACAAGTAAAGGTGTTTGCAGAGCCTGGAGGAAAAGATGGGAGAATTTGGTTAGGTATCAGGGAGACATGTAAACTCTTCCATGTGTGGAAGACTGCCTGTGACAGGTTTATAAATGCCCTACAGGAAAACAATGGTATTGCACAGAAGTTCTTCGGGTATAAAAGAGGCCAGAGAAGAGGAAGAGAAAGAAATGAGAACAGTCATTCCAACATTGCACATGTCTGAACTACACATCCAAAAATTTTGTTTAAAAAAATTAGATGAATACGTCCCTGCTTGCTCCTAGGATTTTATTACCTTCTAATGGGTCTTCAACTTCTTCCTCAATCTGCTTGAGTGTTCCATCCTTCATGAGCTTTTCAGTAAAAATATCAGATGGTACCAGTTCTCTGATTATCTCACCATCATCTTCCGACTTTGCAAGCCATCTTTCACATGGAAATGTGATGGTTTCTGAGCCCTGAAGTAAACATGACAAGAGATAATCTTTTCAAAATAATGTGAACAAGTTAGCACTTCACCTTTGAAAATATTCCTACATCTGACAAGGATTTTCAGCTCATGTATGTATGCACATGTACATAGATACAGACTAGAAATAGTATAGAGAAATACATTTCCTTCTAAAAGGAAGGAGGACCCTGAGAAGGAGCCTTGAACACATAGCAGAGATTAGTGTGCTCAATGGCTTTGTGGGACTGTCTGTGTAATCCAGTAGTTCTCCACCCTTCCCAGTATTCACTCTTGCAAATTCCTAATCAGGACTGCACCATTCCCACTGAAGCCATGTTTTACTGAGAATCTGCAATCTGCCTTCAATACTTAGTCCAACAAGATTGTCTTAGAATACAGTAGGGGTTTTTTTTTGGGTCAATACTTCAATATTTTGCCCTAAAATTCTGTGGCTCAAGCTAGTTTCCAGGCAATTCCCATACCTGCATTAAGAGGAGAAAAATAGTGTTTTAATTTTTCATCTTTTGCTTTGACTCTACTTTGGTGGAAACAAGTCTGATTTCTATCATCAAAGAAAGAAAAACAATAGAGAATGTGTTTTCCGCTTGGTAAACAAAATCAATTCCAGATCCCTATTAAGAACAGAATCCTGAAAGGTCTCCATGATAGGAAGATGCAGGCAGTTTTCTGCTGGGCTGTGACTCCACAAAGACAGGGGCATAAGCCATCATACAAGTTGCAGAGTTCACAAGCCTGAACAGAAAGAATAGTTTTAATCTCACAGTAACTAAAAAAAGGAAGAAGAAAATGGCCCTTTCTTTACTGACAATTCCATCATTTCTTTATTAAGTAGTACAGGGACTTTCTACTGTTTCCAGTGCTTCGTACCATCGATTTAATGCATAACATACATACGAATACTGTTACTCTCATGTAAATATTTATCAAACTTATACAGGGTCCTTTCTTCATTATTTTTTCTATTTAAATACTAAAACATTCATGTATAGCAAAAGAAGGGAATAGCTCTCACAGTAGCAATATTAAACATTGTTGGCAATGTGTACTAGGTCACTGTGCTGCTTTGAGCTGCTGGATTTTGCCCTTCCTGACACGGCCACTGTGGAGGAAAAGGTTGAGCACCCAAGATCAGAGGCACACTCCAGTCACTGTTAACTTGGAACGAACAAGTCATTGTACCACTGTGCACAGATCCCAGAGACGTTGATCTGCTGGAGCTGAGCCCCCCCAAGGAGATTATTTGATCGAGTGTCTTGAGTCTGCAGCAGAACCAGCCTTTGAACTCACATAGCCCAAAACCGCAGTCAATAAAAGATCATTTCTCCTCCTCTCTGCTGCTCCCTGCAGTGCTGCTATTTAACCCCAGGATTGCAATGTTAAACTCCAGAAGGTAGTTTGGCACATGATTTGTACAAAACGGTGTCAAACAAAACTGGCAGCACTTTAGATGATTTCAAATATTCTGCTTTCAAGTGTCATTTATGCTGTACAAGCAAAATACAGCACCTAATGATTGGCCACACCACTACTTCTGCCTTTTCATTTCTGCACTGGCTGTCTGACCACATAACCTGTATTATCTCACTGTAAGCTGAGCCAATGAACAGCACTTATCTCCTCATCTGCAGTCTGGGAAGAGAGGGCTTTCCAGAATGATGCTTCAGCGCTGAAACTCTCTCCTCGCAGTAGAAATCCCACTTCAGTCACGTCTCTCACTGAAGCTTTTAACTGCTCCTAAACGTTGATAATGTTGGCTGTGTGTGCCATTGATAGGAACAGTGTTTATTTGGTAATAGGATATCTAGAGACTTGAGTGCCTGCTCAGTGGGGTATAATGTGCAGTTACTGCAAGAGTTAATTGTATCATTATTGTTAATCACCATGTCATTGTCACACTTTTTATTGGAGTTTCCTTGTTAGTGATTGCATTAATATTTAAGCGACATAAAGTGCACTGGTTTATGTTACCCACGGTAACAGCTCTGAACAGAATTTGTTTCATTAGAATCTCTGTCTGGCCCTAAGCTAGAGGCAGGATATGATAGTGTTCTAAAAGCCAGTTCTTTGCCTTTCTCCAAGTTGTAAGAAATGAAATATAATTATCAGAAATAATTGGCATGCCAAGACAGAGCTTTATTGGCATGCAACAATCCCGGTTTCCTACCCAAGTGCTTTCAACTTAATCTGAAAAGTTACTGACCTCATTTTTTCTTTTGCAGCATTACAGATACATCTACACACATCTTAGCAGTCTAATCAGGTAGAACAGCTTTTAGAAGTGTTGGCAGAGTATCGCTATCCTGTGGCAGGTCATAATATCCTGTGGCTGATCAGCAGCACCATGCCGTGCTCTGCTTTCTTCTTTTTTTCCCATGCCATAATCAAAAGATCAGCAGAATTGTAAATCTCTCCATTTTTAAGTTGTTCGTGGTTTTCTTCCCTTCCTCCACCTTCTCAGGTATCTCACCAACTGTCATTCAAAGCTCTTGTAAGGACTGTGAAGCTTCACAGCCCGGAGCCACTTTCTGGGTTAATGGAAAAGCACCCAGTGTGGAGCTCGTGGGAGCTTCTCAAAGTGCTCAGTCAGCTACTGTAGGTATGGAAAGGGGCAGCTCAATAATCTTTTTCCTTTTGGTTTCCATATATTTACACATCATAGAATCACATAATCATAGAACAGTTTGGGTTGGAAGGAACCCTAAAGATAATCCAGTTCCACTCCCCTGCTATGGATAGGGACACCTTCCACTGGATTAAGTTGCTCAAAGCCTCTTCCTACCCGGCCTTGAACACTTCCAGGGACCAGACATCCACGACTTCTCTGGAAACCTGTTCTGTGCCTCACCATCCTCATAAGATCCCCTCTTTCAGCTTAAAACCATTACTACTTGTCCTATCCCTGCACTCCCTGACCAAGACCCCCTCCCCAGCTTTCCTGCAGCCCCATTCAGTACTGAGAGGCTACTCTAAGGTCTCCCTGGAGCCTTCTCTTCTCCAGACTGAACTCTCTCAGTCTGTCCTTATATGGGAGGTGCTCCAGCCCTTGGACCACCCTTACGGCCTCCTCTGGACTGACTCCAACAGTTCCATGTCCTTCCTATGCTAAGGACTCTGGAATCAAATGCAGGACTCCAGATGATATCTCAGAAGAGCACAGCAGAGAGGCTGAATCCTCTCCCTCACACTGTTGGTCACAATTCTTTGGATGCAGCCCAGGATTCAGTTGGCTTTCTAGGCTGCAAATGAGCATTGCCCACTCAAGTTGATCTTCTCATCCACCAGTACCCCAGGTCCGTCTCTTCAGGTCTGCTTTCAATAACAAAATCTCAAAAAATGGTACCATCTTGTTCGTTAATCTAAAGAAGTATTACAAGGCACAGCTTAGTCAATACACACATAGAGGGTCTGAGAAGAACAGACTGGCAAAAAAATTATAATGAGAAACAGTCAAAAGGTGTTGGCCTGTGAAGAAACTTGTACGGAAGGATATAGGTTTAAGCATAGAGAAGATGGTTCAAGACTTTTGAGTTGATCGTGAGGCAAAGAGTAAAATGTAGCCTGGAAATTTTGAGGGAGGAAGCAAGATAAGAAGTACCTTCACCTTAGCTGAGCAAGCTACGTTTCATCAACGCTTGACATTAGAAGTCCCTTCAGGAGGGGATAGACCTGAGCATTGAGGTGGAGATGAAAGCCGACTTCTCTTCAGACTAAGGCAAGAGAGGACAAGGCAGAGGAGAGGTGTTCCCAAACACAGCTACTGCTCCAATTCTGAACTGGTTCTGAAAAGACAATTTTCTTCTGAACATCCCTGTGGCCAGACTCATTCCTGCTCCTAGAGCCAGCATCTAAAAGCAGGGCCAAGGAACCATTTCTTATGTGAATATAATGAAGATGACCAATCTAACTGCACTACCTTAGTCCTGCTGACATGAGCAACCAAAAGTCCTAGGGCTTAACTTGATGTTTTTCATATTAGGGATTCAGGGACTTGCACTGCCAGGCATTTTACTTGTCTTAATTGTACTGGCTCCTTGCATTTTTTCTCCTGGAACTAAGGGACTGATGAAATTATTTCTTGTCCATGTTTAGCATAATACTACAATATTTCTTATTTTGAAATGGTACACTCAATTCCCACTTCCTTCCCTGTAATTGTTCAAAACAAAACTACGCTTGAAAATATGAAACTTCGGCCTCTCATGTCACCCAAACACACCATTATCTAAGCTAGCTTTGGGTGCTCTGGGAGCAGTGCAGCACAGGGACAGCTGCTTAGCCGTGTAATTCTTCAGCTGTATTTGCACAGCAACAGCTACTAATTCAGGAACCTCCCTCTCGGTCAAGTAAGCAAGTCTTGATAACATTGCCTCCAAACCTAGGAGTCTGATTGCTCCTTTGTACAAAAGATAAAGAGTAGTGAAGGCCTCCAAAAGTCTGAGGAAGAACATTGTTGCTTTACTACCAACAACTGCCAGGAGGAATTCACTCTATTCTACTGAAAAGGTATAATGAGAACAGCTTTTTTTTTTAAAAAAAAAATCGGTGATTACAGAGTCTTATAATCAACATTTGAAGAATAAAACACGGTAACATATATTTGTTATCCCCAGATCCCCAAGCTCTACCAAGTTCATTAGTGTGCATTGTTCTTTAGGGAGTAATTTTTCATCGTTAATCATGCTTTGTGGATAGAATATGCACTTTGGGAAAGGGAAGCAGCTGCTAATGGAAACACATTGCAGAATGCTGGGATCCGCAACCCACCTTTCCATTTGGCAACAGCCTCCGAATCGCCACACGATCCAAATGCCATCCTGAGTTCAGCCCTCCACCCTTGTGTCCTATACGAATCTTTTCAATAACGTCACCAACATCCTCCAGCTGCAGAGGCAACAAAATAAAAGGGAAAGACTAAGCCATGAACAACAGCAGACTTTCGAGACACCACTTCTTCGGCTTATTTCCTACTTTTTCAGTCTGTACAAAGTCAACCACTCTGTATGAAACAACCTGATAGAGTTAGAGATGGCTCTGCTCCTTCAGGTTAGTTGGACTAGATGTCTTGTAAAGGCTCCTTCTATCCCAAAGCGTTCTATGATTCTGTAACTCCATGATTCTATGAATTGAAGTCCCAGGGGAGCAAATAGTATTGATGTCAATTATGCCATAGCTTGTATTTTAGCTAAAGGCCTTCCCTGAACTTCTCTTCAAAAAATTGAAAGAAACTTGCTGTACACAAATTACCCACTGTATGAAATATGTTTGGTTGCACAGCAGTAATCCCATATCTCAAGCTTCTCTGTATGAATAGGAATGAAGGTAATTTAGAAATTGTAATGCTGCTGCACCTTAAATAGTTCTTTTTATGTCTCTTTCCTTTTTAAACACTTATGTGCACTCTTATATCACTAGAAGAATAGCTTTGAGGTCACAGTTCAATATTAACAGCCTGGAATTTTATATTATCTCCCTCCTGTTCTGTCACAGAATCCCAATGTCATTCTGCGTAAGTCAACAGGATCACTACCTTAGGAAATGGTTGCCAGGTTTTTTTGCTTCACCCTATTTCTTGAGTAATTTGTTACGAGTCCATTACTTTTAAGTCACTGCCCTTCTAAAGGCTTGAACAGGAAAAATGATATTTGCTCCTAAGTAATAGCTTTTGGTTATTTCAGTGCAAGTTTCTTATAGCTGGCCTTTAAAAAAAAAAAGACTGGCTGCAACTCTTTCACATGCAGGAGAAGCACACTGAGTTGTCTTTCTGTCCATAGGGACTTGGATTTTTTTTTTTCCTGGAAACATGAGAAAATGAACATCTGAAATTTTGTCCAGGGAAGTGGTTGAGTCACCACCCCTAGAGGTATTTAAAAAACAGGCAGATGAGGCGCTTGGCCATATGTTTTAAATGGAAATGCTTGGGCTCAATGATCGCAAAGGTCTTTTCTGACCAAATGATTCTATCATTCTATAATTTTTACCAAATAAGAACACTCCCTTCTCTTCCCACCTAAAAGAATTGTCCATACTGAAGAAAAGACATCAATAATTTTTGGAGATTCCTTATTTCAATAAGACTGACTGCACTATTCAAAGAGTTCACATTCCAGACAAACTGGATTTGACTTTACCAGTCCTACTCTGTTAGCATAAGCATCTATTGCAAAATAATTAAATGATCCAAACAAATTTTCTCAGCTGGATCCCAGCTGAGACCAGTCTCTAGTCTTTTTTTAATGTTTTGCAAAATACAAAATGCTAGAAGCAGTTAAAAACACAAAAAAAAATGGTTAGTTCTCTGTTCGTGTTTCCTAAGATCCCAAAGTTGTTTCTAAGGTCTGTTGAACTCCGAATTATGGCTGTACACAGGTAGGTGAAACATGGCTGTATTTGTCTTTGTCCACTTCTCCTGCAGTAGGAGGAACTGGTGAAGAGAGAATGAAGTTTGGTGACAGATTAATATGAGGACATAAATCTGGAGAACAAAGTGCATTTGTCTAAGGAAAGTACTGACTTTTCATGTTCTACCAAAGCTAAAATAAAACTTATGGAATAAAATAATAACACTTAGTTTAAGAGTCATACCTATGGATTAATGAAACCTCTATTATGAAAAACTGTGGAAACTCCACTGAAATATCTTATTCTTTGTTTTTAAGCAAACACGCTGGGGATTTATTTTATGCCATAAAAAACCCAAAGTGTGCTGGAAGCATTTTATCTTGTTAAAAAGTTTTGTTTAAGATTTACCTTCAACTATTTTGCAAAAACAAACCAAACTCAAAACATAAAGAGGTTGTGCTGTCCTCTACAAAGTCAGTGTTAATGTTACATCCAGGGAGGGAAGGTCAGGACATGAAGCAGTGCCAAAAGGATAGGGCAGAGTAGGACTGCATGTATTTTACTTCTCACAAATTCTCAGCAATAACAAAGTCTTAGTAATAGGAATTGCTGAATACTGTAGATGCAAAGGAGTTCACTCATTTATGTGCACTGATTTGGTATATGCAAACAGTTGTGCAAACACTTCAGGAAATATTTGATAAGACCTTTCAAAAAGTTAGTCTTGGGTATTCAAATACCACGACATAACAATCTCTCTGTCTGAGGATACGGAGGAACAGACCATGATGTTTAGGTTGCCATAGAGTTAGGAAAAATGGACAGACCATCCACCCCAAACAAAGTACTGCATAAATAGTGAACACCGTGGACGAGATCCTTCAACACAACCTGCTGGGACTGGAACTTGAAAGGGTGTATAGGGTCCTTAAACACAAGGCAGCTCATTTCAGCGATACTGCAAGCATTTGTTTCCTCTTAACTTTCAAAGCTTTGCAAACTGCAAGAGAAAGCAATACACAAGCAGAAAGGATGAAAAGGAGAGTACATATACTAGAGATGGCACGTGTGAAGACTAATACCTTCTCTTACCTAGTGTGTTGCAGGAAACAGAAGACATAGCAATTTCCAAAGTGGCTCCCAAATTTATCTGGAAGGGCATGCCTCCATATCCATGTATTGGTACATCTCAGCTCCATGGTAAAATTGCATCAGCCTTTATTAGGTTTAACGTGGCATTAAGCCACAGGGACACTGCACTTTGAGTTGCTACTATTTAGGGGTCAGTGAGAAAAAGTTTGACCCAGTACACAGTATGTCTGTTGAAGAACAGAGTTTCAAACCCACGTTCTTCAAGTAAAAAAGCTGAATAACTTTGTCCAAAGGAGGAAAAGTTCCCAATCCACTCCATTTTTTTTTTCTTCATCTCCTTAGGGCAACCTAAGATGAAAAGCCAGCATCTTTGATCTTACCTCCACAATGAACTGATTCACCGAGTTCCTTTCAAAATACATCCTTTGCTCTCTCTTGTTGAGGCACAGAGATTTCTGCTGAGTGCAGATCCCATCGCTTCCATAGAGAACAATGAAGACATCTGCATCCGTGCCAGCTCCAAAGATATCGCTGGTGTAGACAGTGATCTCGTAAGGAACAACTGATTTAGGAAATGGCAGAAAATTAAAACAAGCTAACAGAAGTTAGTAAGCAGCATACCAATGCTGCTAAGAAAATCTGAATGAACCAAAATCTGGATTAGAAAGCTCAGGTGTTGACAGAGTAGGATTCGTACGTCCATAGTCATTCAGCTTTCTTGCTGGTCAGGACTATGAGAATCCAGAGGAATTTCCTTTATCCCTATAAGGCCATTTCACCTTGATGTATGTTCATTTACTGAGGTTTTGGAGCTAATGACATGATCAGAAATTACTCAATACTTTTATAACAGACACCTAAAGTTATTGAAATAGGATTTACTTCAACAGCATGCGTCTTAAACTAAAACATAAATTCACAAATTTTTGAGCAACCGGAGGATATATATATAGAATCAAGATTAAAAACTATTGATTTAAGTATCTCCTATAATTTTCATTACTAAACCAGTGACAAAAGTCAATCATAAGGAAAAGAAATAAAACCATCTGCTGTCCATTCTAATCTAGTTTTCTGTTAGTATCACTTCAACCAGTTAACCATCCTTAGTACCAATCAAGTAGGTTAAATTAGTACCAGTTAGTGTGAATCAGTAAATGCAGAACAGTAACGATCAAGGCCCTAAGTACTTTCTTATTCTGTTCCCTTGATTTCTGTAGAATGTCTTATGACCCCAAAATCTGATGCCTCCGTTTTTTCTGTTCTACCTTCACAGCTTCTCAGTCCTGAGTCCTGCTGGAGCACAACTCAGACTTGCTCAGGGGTAACGCTGACCCAGGAATAAGACTGACCCAGGAATAAGACTGACCCAGGAATAAAACTGAGGCATAATTCCTGGCTC
Source organism: Tapera naevia (assembly GCA_033556795.1). Lineage (NCBI taxonomy): Eukaryota > Metazoa > Chordata > Aves > Cuculiformes > Neomorphidae > Tapera > Tapera naevia. The sequence goes on along the minus strand of JAUMJJ010000642.1, from coordinate 271,328 downwards.
TACTGAATATCTTCAGTTTCCAAGGTGAGATGTTATTTACCTCACAGAGTAAGAAACCTATGCTCAGATATCTGCACATCAGATAGATGTGTACATCTCCAAACATAATCACTAAAGTCAATGCAGTCTGAAGAATGAGTCAAACAAGCAAATGAAGGCATCTTCCTCAAGGTTAAATGAAACATTCTCTAAATCCACTCTCTCCAAACATTTGTTGATGACAACAGGAATTCAGACACTCCAGTGTCATGAGGACATGTAAATTCAGGTGTTCCATTCAGCAGAATGAATCCTGTCCCTGTCGCCTTTAAATCCTTTCAGAAATCTGTAGTTGAAAAACACTAGGTAAGATTTGGGCACTACTGATCTGCTGCAGGGATTTCTCCTGCCACAAGCAGACACAATCCCTGTAGTCCTCAACACCCATAAGCCTTTGGCACCCATTGCTATCACTAGGATCTTTTCCTCTCCATCCCTCTCCCATACACGATCCACCCAGCTTCCACTACTTCCCATCCATTATTTTAATCATCTTGGCTACTTGTCATCTATGCTTTAGTGACTTCAATCATTTTTGCTATTTACACTCCACCACTTTCTGCTGTATTTCAGATTCAGGGTAGAGAGAAGTTTTATCTGTTACTGTTGGAGTAACTCTGACTATGCGTACTGGAGACTTAATCATTCATTAAAAACCCAAGCTCTCTAAGGCTCTCAGGAGAACAGAGATGAAGAATTTTTCTTCTAGAGAGAGTCAGTTTGGAGGCACTTAATATTCTTTCTACCCAACTCAATGAAATCTGCTCTGCTGTGCTGTAAGTAAACTGGAATAGTTTCTCCAGTATTTAAGAAGGGGGAGGGGGGAAATCTTGGAGACTAAAAATCACAGGCTATGTATTATGAATTACAAATAACCTTCTCTGCTGAAGTCTGTGGCGCTTGGTCTTGTTGCTTGAATATTAACACCAGCTTAGAACTGAATCAGCAAAGCGGCACTGTAACAAGGTGCACGAGCAGCACAACTTTCAGCTGTCAGACTCCCATTTCATTTACATGACACTTTTAAAGCCGTATCCCCACAGGCATGATTTTAATTGGACTGCCGATGACATGTTTTCATCGTTTGTTTGGCATGAAGCAACTCTGGCACGAGCCATCATAAAACAAATCAAATCGTTTTAGTTACCTCTGGCAAAATGAGACCCTCGGGTTTACAGTTATCAAACCAGAACGCAGTAAATAGCACAGTGGGAATGGCTTAAATGGTGAAACAGCCCAAGCTGACACCGAGCCTGGTGCAGCGTTTTTGCCAGAGATGCCTGACTGGATGGAAAGACTGGATGTCAACTGCTGACAAAAGTCAGGTTTACACAAACTATGTACTCAAAGGCATGGTATGCCAGAAACTCATTGTAATATACAAGGACATTAATAATAATATTCATCTTCTGCACCAAAATATACATGGAATGGGATAGCATGGAAACCCTAATGAGGTCTCTGGGTTACACTCACTCATATGAACTCATTCACTGTATCTGCCTACCTATTTATTTTTTGAGACACAAAGACTATTGCGTCTTCCTGTTGACTGACAAAAGAGAGGAAGGGAGCAAAGAAAATCTGTTCCTCTGCTCCAGAGAGTTTAGTTAAAGAAAGTAGAACAGGAGAAATAAAAAACAGATTTGTCAAAGCATGGGGAAGACACAAAGACATGACATGGGCAGGTCCTCAGAGAATAAAGGTGATTTTGGTTTACAGGTTGCAGGATATGAGGATAGAGATATCGGAGGTTTGGTCAGCCATTGTGGAGATCTTCAACAGGAAACACAGTATTGACATTAAAAAAAATAACCCAAAGCAGCTGATAGTCTTTTGTGTGGTTATTCTCACTACTACTTAAGAACATGGAAATTGAGGCAGAAAAGGAGAGATTAGGCAGTTACAACTTTTGATGTCTAAATAAGGAATTGCAGCAGGTAAGGTTCTGATGTTCCAGACCTTCATCATGGTGGCATCCATCTTAATGAAAGGAAAAGGCAATTTTGATAACCCTTTGTAGGTGGGCCAGAAAACTATTCATCAGCAATTTGAAATGAAGATCATGTAGGGACAAGACAAATGCAGTCCCAAGGCTGCGAGTCCTATGCACACATTGAAAATGCACATACCAAAAGGGAAAGAGAGGGCTATAAAACAAGCAAAATAATGTCTCCTGTCATTTAGCTCAAGAAAACCATGTTATCTGATATTTGGCATTATGGAAACAGCAAACGAAGCGTTTAAGCAGACTTGAAAATTATAAGCTTACTACTCAGAAGAAACTCCCAAAAGACATAGAGTTTACCTTAAACATTCATTTATTGGGGAGTGAGGAGTAAGGAAAAACAGGAGAATGCTAAATGGAGCAGACTGGTACAATACTGTCAGAAAAGAACCACCCTGAAGAAACTCTGGAAGAGAGTTTTCAGTTGTGCAATGTGAAAGGCACTGGGGGAACCAAGGCTTGGAAGCAAGGTCAAAGTGTCTGTTTGGCAACAGAAACAGCAGTGTTAGAATGAAGGAAGATCAAAGGGAAAATGGAGAGAAGACAGCTTGAAATGGGCTGAGGACTTCAAGATGACCAGGCAAGAGAAAAGAAAAAGAAAATATACACAACCACATGGCTTCTAATCTCTCCCTGATTTGGTAAATAGAGGACACATTAACCTGGAGCACCCAGAGGAACCTACTTGTAGTGACTGGAATTGCTGGCATGTGATGTATTTATAAATTTTTCAAAACCAATTCAAGGGAGAGGCCAAGCCTATAAAACTGCATGAGCTAGTGAGATTTTATCTTTTGTAATGATGGGTGTATCCTGGAGAAATAACACTTTGCTCACATGGGATATATTCCCTTGTCTGCAGTTCTGCAGGGAAGATGATCCTCTCAATGGCTCCGTCATCCTCGGATTTATCCAGCCAGCGGCCACAAGGGAACTTGAGACACCGTCCCAGTGATGGGGCATCAATTTCCACCCATTCCAGAAACCAGCCAGTAGAATTTCCTGTGGTTGGAGAGATAACAGTGAACAACCCACAAAGCCGTTACAGGCTACAGCAAATGAATCATTGCATTCCAGACCTTTGGCAAATAAATCTTCCTCTCTTTTGCTAATGGAAAAGCAGAACAGACACCACAAAGATCACTGCAAGCGATTGTCCAGGTTTGAGCTGAAGTATTTTACCTTTCTATATGCATCAGGTTAAAGACGTGCACATGAAAGCGCTAATTACTCCATCACTTGGATTAATTTGCCTTTATAAACAGGCAGAGAAATTGTCAACAAACATGTCCCTTTGTGCCCCACAGGGAAGGAATCAATGTGTACTTCCACTGCTTCCCTTGTTTCTAGTAGAGACACAGCCATGTCTAAAAAGCAGCCAAGAATTTATCGTCAAAACAACAAATACATTGATAAAAACATTAGACAAATCTATGTGTCCCATGTGCGACGAGAAAAAATATGAGGTATGAGAAACCTCTCTAAAGATGTGGCTGCAAAATGAAAGAGAGAGAGGCTTGAAAGCTACTGAAAGTTGTCACCACTGTGTTTACTTCCACTGCCATGGGAATGGTATTAGCAGCCAAGACAGTAGCAGCAATGGCTACAGTGACAGCAAGGATCGGTCACCAAAAGGTAAATTATGCTTGGGGTCTTGGAGGCAGATTATTTTATACAGCAATGTGCCTAATGTCCTAGAAATACTATGTTTCAAAGCAGATTATCTTACCTTTATTGTCATGGCCTATCTTGATTTTTTTCAGATCTCCAAGGTCCACAGACTCCACTGTAAATTCATCTACCTTCCCACGCTCAAATTTGTTCTTGTTAATCTTTGAGGCCTTTAGGCTGACTATTCCTGTTGTGACGATGCAAAAGGACATTGTTCAGCATGTGAAACAAATCCTCTGGGAATGTCAACAGTGGAAGGAGGGAAGTGTCTAAAATGTAAAAAATGGCTTTTCATCGCAAGATCTGAGCTTTGTCCCTCCCTCTGAACCCAAATCTGTATCAACACTAAAAGATACAGAGTTCTTTTCCTGAGTGATCCTCTGGCAGTGCCACAGGGACGATGCTGTTGTGCTGTGTTCACAGCTAAAGAAATTGGTCCTACCCTTCACTTCCCTGTCATTCTCACTGGCATCCAAGTCACTGCACACACAGCTTGGCTGCTTCCAAGAGGATTTGCTCATCAGCTGATTAAATACTTCTGGGGGACTCAGAGGCAGAGGAGAGCTGGATTGCAGGAGCATGCTGATTCACTGCTGAGGAAAGCAAATCATTCACTGCATTCACTGCTCAGTAATGTAGTCCCAGTCAACTGTGCCATTTCTATAATTGAAATTAAGGCCTTTAGACTGGCAGCTGGTGCAAATCAGCATCGCAAAGTTTGACAGTGATTTACAGCAGCTGGTGGCACGCTCCCAGTTATCACAATGTACGCAGAGGCAGCAAGAACAGGAAGTTGTACTGAAAGAGACTGAAGAATGGGTATAGAGGCTAAAAAAAGGAAACCGTGACCTGTCTCTTCAGATATCCAGCAGTGAGGTGTTGTCCTGTTCCACCACGTGAAACTATACCTGTATCATCTTTGCTTCCATAGAGAGTGATGAAGACGTTTGCATCTGTCCCAGCATTCTTCTTGTCCCCGGTTTTCACTTTCACAGTGTACGTTGTTGATTTAGCTGTCAGATAAAATACCTTAATTTCAGAATGTGAAGTCTGAGTAGGAATTAACTAAAAATTTTTTGTATATGTGCATTTGATTGAGGTTTTATTTTGACCAATTTCAGCCATGTTGTAATCTAGAATTCCTGTCACAGGCTGTGGTAGCTCCTGGGGTGAGCTGGGCTATCTTGTTGCAGAATCTTTTACTGCTGCAGTCATTCAGTACATTGCCTGCATATCCACAGATAAGAGGTGTGCTCAAGCCTTCCCATTTGCTTCCTGGGAGTCTCTAAGGCTCCTCAAATCTGTCTCTGCCTATACTATTTCATTTAAAAAAAACATCCCCCCTTTACTCTATTAACACCAAGTAGTATTTGTGCATATAACACATACCAGAAGGTATATGCACTTTGACATAGACTGTTCATATCCATGAACGAACCCTCCACATTACCATCATTAAGGAGGTTTCCATTGCACCATCATTTAACAAGTGCAGTGAACTCATAAAAAATTTGGAAACGTCCAATACGTCTAAAAGATCTTTCCAGTCCATTGTATGAATTGACTAGAATTTTGCCTTAAATATTAACAACTAATGCGCATTTCAGTTCAGAAATGATGACTGGACATATTATCCATCTCTCTAGATTTCTCATTCCAATCTTCCAGGATTATTAAATCCCCTTAAAATGAGGAGTGTCTACATGTACTTCACACCTCATTCACACCTTAAAAACTTCACGGTGGGAGCAAAACTACTCACAGCCCAATGAAAACTAACCACCAATACCCTTAGCACTGCTAATAACTTGATTCCTTTTCAACCCCACACTGGAAGAAAAACAAGGCTAACATAAACCTTTCTGTTCCAAGCCCAGCGTTGCAAGAGACTGGCCATCATTTTCCGAATCTTTCTTTACAAATGCTTCATCCACTGGGACCAGCTCCCTGACAATCTGACCGTCATCTTCCTCAACTGCTAACCACCGCTGGCATGGAAAATAATACCTACAAGAATGACAGCAGCACCCGGCGCTTACACAGGACTTCACAGGCTTTAATAAAATAAAAAAAACACAGACCAGAGGCTACTTTAAAAACCCCCAAGGTTATTCAAAACTGAACAACATATCTGTTTTCATGTTTGAACTTTGGTGTTGTTTGTGTGAGCTAAATTCATAAATAGGTTAGTGAACACTTAATGAAAAGTGCTGCTTCTGAGCTGTCAGCCCCATATCATAGAATCATAGAATTGTTTAGTTTGGCAAGTCCTGCCTGACCTTCTCTTGCCTTCTATCATGAAGTGACCACATCAGTGGTAAGGAAAGATCTATGGATGTTCTCCATCTGGACTTCTGTAAAGCCTTTGACATGGACCTCCACAACATCTTTCTCTCTAAATTGGAGAGATAAGTGTTGGATGGGTGGACTTTTTAGTGGACAAGGAATTGGTTGGATGGTCAGCCTCAGAGGGTGTTGATCAATGGCTCAAATTCCTGATAGAGACTGATGACAAGTGATGTCCATCTGGGGTCTGTATTGAGACAAGTATTGTTTAATAACTTCATTGGTGACACAGACAGTGCAATCAAATGCACCCTCAGCATGTTTACAGACAACACTAAGCTGAGTGGTGTGGTTGACATGCTTGAAGGGGTGGGATGCCATCCAGAAGGACCTGAACAAGCTCGAGAAGTGAGTCCATGTGAACCTGATGAGGTTCAACAAGGTGGAGTACAAGGTCCTGCACCTGCATTGGGGCAATCCCCAGCATCAATAGAGGCTGAGGCCGAAGGGCTTGAGAGCAGTTCTACTGAGATGGACTTAGGACACTGGTGGCTGGAGACTGCAATGTGTGCTCACAGCTTAGAAGACCAGCTGTTTCCTGGGCTGTGTCCCAACAAGTGGACCCAGCAGGGAGGTGATTCTGTCCCTCTCTTCTCCTCTAGCAGTATCCCCCTGGAGTACTGGGTCCAGCTCTGGAGTCCTCAGCACAGGAAGGATATTGGAGTGAGTCCTGAAGAAGGTCACAAAATGATCAAAAATGATCAGGTGGTTGGAGCACATCTCCTGTGAAGACAGACTGAAAGAGTCGGAGCTGTTCAGCCTGGCTCTGGGGAGACCTTATAGCAGTACTTCAGTACTTAAAGGGGGGTCTATAAAGGGCAAATTTTTTAGCAGGGCCTGTAGTGATAGGACAAGGTGTGATTGTTTTAAACTGAAGGGGAGATTTAGACTAGATAGAAGGAAGAAATTTTTTATGCTGAAGGTGGTGAAGCACTGGCACAGGTTGCCCAGGGGGGTGGTAGATACTCCATCCCTTGAAACATTCAAGGTCAGGTAGAATGGGGCCCTGAGCAACCTGATTGAGTGGAAGATGTCCCTGCCCATTGCAGGGGGGGTGAGCTAGATGAACTTTAAACATGCCTTCCAACCCAAACCGTTCCATGACTGTATGATTCTATGAAAACACCTTTAATATGATGAAGTCCAACTATTAACCTAGCATAATTGATTCCCTTTAGCTTTCACTCCCAGAAGAATTTAAACAACTCAAAGAAGCCTCTAGTCTCCCATAAAGTTTGTGTTTATGAAGACTGGACCCACCCTGAGGTCCTTTTAAAGAGTCCCACCCACCAGAACATTATGCAACTTTTAAGTATGTGACTTCAAGCATGTTCCAGCTCAGAGGAAAGCCTGAATTTCAGGTTTCTGACAGCTGCTCACCCAGCTCTCTTGTTAAAGTGGTGGGAGTTCGCTCAGATCAGGATTGCTTGTGTTCCAGACCTTTGTCTTATGTGCAAAAGACAAAGGAAATGTGATGCAGGGAGTTCCAGATTGGAGCCTTAAAATCAAATATATGAGTGCAGGCTCTGTGAGGGGACATTTTCAGGAAGGAGAGGCCCTCCCAGGCGAACCAGAAAAAAGCTGAGGTTTCCTTCCAAACATCACTAGTTCCCAGTCTGCAGAGATGCTGGGACATCAGAACTCCACACAGAGGTACCCCAGAATGGCACCATGTTCAGTGTAAGACCACAATCATCACAAGGCTCCCAAAGGATGCCTGCTCCCTCTGAGTTACTGAGGAGCTACGATGATGCCATCTAGATCTCCTTTTCCTTCCCACGGTTCTGCAGGCTCCTGAGAACCTGCACCCTTTTCAGAACGTATGGAAAGGGTGCCACAGGTTGCTCACGTGGTGCTCTCTTTGAGGTCAACAATCTCTACCCTCTCCAGGAACCAGCTTGGGCTAGCACCAGAGTTATCGTGGCGGATTCGCAGCTTCTTCAGCTCTCCCAGGTCAATGGCTTTGATGGTGAACACATCCACCTAAGGAGGCAAGAGGCAAATGACTGCATTTCCCAGAAAAGGGGAAAGAAGGACAGTAAGTGGCCAAGGGTAGTGTTTTTTCCCATTAAAACAAAAGGTGTTCTTAAGTCCCCTTTTATTGTTTGGGTGGATACACTAAACTAAGGAGCTGTGAGCTCTGCTGTTAAACACTCATGCTTTGCTTCTGCAAGGCAGTTACAGCCATGGATCTGAACAGCTCCTCACTCCTTCCTTCACCTCATCCCCATTTCTGCTTCCTCTGGGTTTAAATCATCTCTCCTAGATCTCATTCCTCTCAGGCTTAGCATTTGCCCTCAGATTGAATCTGGAACTGGACACAAATGCATTGGCTTCATGGAAACTCTGCTGTGCACCTCCATCTGCTTTGTGTCAACCTACAAAATTTCTTCCGTTTGTTGTTTACTAGAACCAACACGTTCATTTATTAGCTGCATTAGTACGACCGGATGGTCCTTGTTATCGTAATACATTAAACATCTTAATGTGATTAACTGTTGGTAGACTTTGGGCTTTCACTTCCAAGAGCAGAGAGTGTTACATTTGCAGCTTGGAGTTCTTCCCTCCGAATGGAGAACCGCTTGCAGGTTGCAATTTCACTAGCGCCAAGCTCATAAATCACAGCTAACAGCGCATTTAACACCCTTAGGCTCTTTTTTTGTGATTGTGAATTTTCCACAGCTGCTTATTGTTCCTGTAATTCTTCGTTACTCAAAATTATTCCAGGCTATAACATTAGCTTGTTAATTCTTCATAAACATTTTTATGTCATGTATTCAATCTACAAGAGAAGTTGTTTAATTGGATTGGATTATATCACACCATGTAATATTGCTTTTATTCCCTGACTTGTTGAGTAGAACATTTAGAATCACATTTGCATCTAAATGCTGACATTCTTGAGCTGCCTCACAAATACTCTCCAATATTAAAGCTTGCAGTTTTCCAGTATTCCTGGCAAGTAACAACATTAGCTGAATGCTTACAGGAAGCAGATGAAAAAGGTGGTCCAAAGTAAAATTGATGTTCATCTTGTTATTCAAATGAATTTCCCCTGAGAATTGTTTTTAGGCGTTTTGCTTTAAATAATATATTTAAGAAATAAAACATATCTGAGATTTAAGCTGAAAGAAGTCAAGCCTTGCAGAAGAGAGACTGCAATGAACAACCAGCATGAAACTCCTCTACCCTTCTGCTCTCTTGAGTGAGTTGAATTCATGCATTACCTGGCCCTTCTCAAACTTGTTGAGGTTATTTGACCTTTTCAGCTGGCGCTCACCCGTGTCTCCTCCTCCCACGCCATAGATGCTCAAGAAGACGTTACCATCTGTCCCAGCCCCCCACACACTCCCAGTGAGAACATGGACTTCATATGTATTCTCTGCAAGTAAAATTGCAACAGCAGATCAGGACAAGCCCAGAAATAACCATATTTCATCAGATCTGTGGCTCATGATGAAAGCACGTAGCCCAGAAATGCCAGCACAGTCAGCTTTAAGGAAGATTTTTGGTTAGCACTTGTTTACATCTATCTTAAAACATGATCAGCTCCATCTTTCTCTAACCCTTGCCATTAACTGTCTGAATAGTTACAGCTTGCTAACTCCCAGCCACAGCGGTACTTGTGGGACTCGCGACCCAAGTGCCCCAGACAAGCCTTGGAGAAACCAATAGCAATCCTTTAAGATAACTCTCATTTCATGCTGTCTCCTCCATCCTCTGCCTTAGTTTAACCACTGTCGTCTTCCTCCCTGAGCTGATTAACTAAATGACACGTAAGCTACATTGCAGGTCTGGGGCAACGGGATGGATAGGGGACCATAAATGCTCATGCAAAGCACCACAGTGTGGTTATTGTGTCCACATGCACACATTCCATCTGATATTTACCCTCCAGGGCAGATTCTCCTTCAGGCACCAGCTCCACCACAATCTCCTTATCTCCTTCGTCTTTAGCCAGCCAGCGGTGTGCCACAAATGTATAGACATCCATTACTTCTTCCTCCTTGGTCTCCTCTTCTTCCTCCTCATCAGACTTCTTTTTCTTCTTCTTCTTATCCGACTCTGTTGTCTTCTTGGTAAGTCGCTTCAGTGTGACACTTTCCAGGAACCAACCGTCCCCAATACCTGTCCCATCATGGCCTATTCGAATCTTATAAATCTTGCCAACGTCTGCAGCCTCTCTCTGCCACCAAGGAAAAGCCAGCATCCAGAGATATAATACACCTTAATTTCACAAAGTGTGTTCTTAAAAATGAGGAGCATTGCCTCTTATCACCCAAAATATCTAAGCAAGGATAAGATCATTTTTTTATGCAAGTTTACCTTTACTTTTTCCTTCCTGTTTTGTTCTTTCATACTTTCCATCACTAAATCTTGTCTGAAAAGACTGAGCTGAACACAGAGTGCGTATGGTGAGGATAGGAGCTGAATCTGTATTTAATGGGCTCCCTAATTCTCCATTGGTCTCCTCACCAGTGTTGTCTCTATGTTGGCATTAAAGGTGAATATACCAAAATGTCATATGAGTTTTTTACATATTGTCAGTGTCTGAGGGTTTTTTTAGTACATGATAAGATACATTTAATACTTAGCATAAGACGTGAACCAAGCAAGAAGCAATAATTTTATAGTGAAAAGGCAGTAAACTTGAACTTATATAACCTGATCTCTGGTATGGACCATGGGCTTGGGCTGCCATTTTCCTTCCTTCTCACCTGGAAAATTACTTTGTCACTTCGGTAGTGTGCAGAGAGGATACATTTGTTAGTGATTACAATGCACCAATGACAGAAGGCTGCATCAGTAAGAGGGTTTCTACCTTTCTAGTCCATACAGCAGATACAAAACCTCACTGGTTTAGATTATTTGCCTAGATTGCTACCTAATGAAGTTAGATAGAGGTTTCATTCCACACAGTCCTCCAACAACCAGTGACTTGTTTCTCATCATCGCTAATGCTGTAGGCAGTGTTTATGTTACAAAACTTGCAAACATTTGCTTCAGGCTAAAATCTGGCAACTTGGCATGTAAAGTTTTAGTCTAGAAACATTTTTTCTATAGCAGATTAAAACAAAATCAATTGCACACAAGATCCTTATCAGAAAAGTAAAATTGATCCCGTTGTCATGGCATAAAGAATGTGTTTTTTCTTACACTGCTTTACCCTTAGATTTGCTGTAATCATTTTGCATGCCCTGTCTATAACTGATGGTATTTCCTATTAGCATGTAGCTCACATAATCTTATTCTTGCCCATATCTTTCTGTAAATATTCATATCATGAAAGAGATAGAGAATCTATTAATGCTTCAGAACTTCTGCCTTGTGTACTTATAGAAAAAAATCACAGAAAATGGGCAGAACTTTAAACTCCAACAACATACATCTAAGAGAGTATATAAACATGTCTATGTAAACAGAACACTGTGAATATGGCTTTGTTGTAGATCTGATATTTGCTAAAAGCTTTTACTCGTAAATTTTGGAAAACTTACTTCCTTTAAAATCAGAGAACCCCAATCTTAAAATTACAGAGTATTAAAAAAGCTGGTATTTATAAGGTGTTAGTCATCTTAAATCCCAAAGAACTTCATAAAAATGGATAAACATCACTGACTCCATTCTATCAAGCAAGAAATTGAGGTGGAAGGAGGTGAACTGGTCTCAAAAATAGACACTACAAAACTGTGGCAAAGCTCTGCATAAAGGAAATTCTATTTGGCCAGTGACAAAGGGAAGGATACCCTGGTCTTGATGATTTAGGGGAGCTTCCATGACAAGCTCCAAGTAGCTTTGTGATGAGGTGATTCCCACTTCTGTGGGACCACAAATACACAAAGAGATATATGAATCACCATGCTGAGCCTTGTGCTGTGAGCCCTTAAGAGAGATGTGTCTAAAATCCAGCATCCATCTGACTCTGTGCTTTACTGTCCAGATGTTGGTGCTCCCTGATGTTACTTCAGTACAGAAGGATGTGACTCTGACAGGCATCTCCTGACAGCACATTCTATCCTGACTCTTCACTCCACATCAAGGCAAGAAATAAGACCATTCCTTTCCCCTAGACCTTGGTTTCACTGGACAGAAAAAACAAGCAAGCACACCAGAAGAGGACGATAGTCCAACATAGCCAGGCACCATTCAGGAATTGTACAGCCACACTGTGGTGCACACCCGCTGTTCAGCCTTGTCTGCCCAAGACCTCTTGCTGGATTACCCAATTTCTGGCTTACCCACTTGAGTTATATCTAAGGCTTTTCACTCCTGCAAATACTCTGTTTGCTGTTAGGATGCAGAACAAGGTGCGGACTCTGAAGTATTAATGTAAATCCTGGCCAGATGAATAGGAGGAGGAATGTGCTGTGCACTTTGAGCACTGTGCTGTGCACTTTGAGCACTGTTTCTGAGCAGTGTGTGTTGGACTAGTACTACAGGCCATAAACTCCGTGGGGCACTTGCACATTCACAGAAATTACAGCAGCAAACCTCTGCAGGACTGGGGTGACAGCATGTACTTGTGGCAAACGACATATGTGACCACAGGCAAAGTCAAGATTCCTTATATTCTGTATGGAGTTTCTTTTTTCCCAACTAGATTTTAAAAAAGGATAGTAACATCTGTTCAGGTCCAAAATGTACCTGTAAGATCTTCTGAGGTCTAAAATCCTTTTGAAAGTAAAGATAGACAAAATTTGCTACTGGACCATGTTCTTTCATCACATCTTTGCTACTGGTCCCAAAGAAGATGTAAATTACGCCATGAAGCACAAAACCTCTCAAAAGAAATACAAGACAACCCAAAAACTTGATTAGGGGACAATAGATGCCAACAGACCCAGCAATTTTGTTTGGTGTGATTGGGCCAATTGTTCTGTTGATGTTTCAGTTTTGGCTGGTCATTTCTTTCAGCTCATAGAAGCAGCAACAACTGCCTTCATACCTTGAAGATTTCTGTGGCTCCCCGTTCAAAGTTGTTTGATCTGTTTTCTAAGATGATCAATTCCGTTTTGCCAGTCTCGCCATAAATCTGCATGAAGACTTTGGCGTTGGTGCCTGCGGCCCGCATGTCTCCAGTAACTACAGACACCTCGTAGTTTATCACTGATCCAAAAATAAAGCAACCAAATCAGCAGAGAAGCTCAGATAACAACATTCCCAAGGGCTCGGGTTCAAAATTAGATTACCTTGTCTTAACAAATGACCACAGAGCTGAACGTTTGCTCTTATCCCAACCAAATGGGAGATAACACAGCTTTTCACTGAGGACTAGCTTAGAAGTTTTCCCTTATGCAAGTACTTAGCCAGTGTGAGAGGGGTGAAAATAGAGCCTTAAAAGGAAATTTCATTTCATTATTAACTTTAGACTGGTTAAATGATCTTCTCAATGTAACACAAAGGAGGGAGTTACACAGAGCAGATGAAAACCATATCTTTTCTTAGGATTACCAGGCAAAAGTTAAACATATCTTTTAAATAAAACAAAAGTAAAACAGATAGTGGGGATTTGGTCCTTGTTTATCAAACAGCCTCTCTTTTCCAGCCAAAGGCGTAATACAGGCAGCATGGAGCATGTGCTTGTGCAGGACTAGGGCAGTGAGGCAGGTAAATGTGATAAAAGCAGAGCCTGGTGATGTCATAATGAAGGAGCACAGTGCCTTGTACTGTGTTTCACCAGCCAGGATGTATGTTTTTCACACAATCTCTTGAAATTGAAAATTCTGCTTTTTCAACTGTTTCAGAAAACAAAACAAGAGCAGAATAATTCACCTTTCTCACCAACACAACCTCTTTGGGATGGGGAAGTTTTTTTGTTTTGGTATCTAACTTGTTCCTTAAAAATGCTAGTAATACAAATTTATTCCTAGTTATAAAAAACCCACACATTACTCTATGTAATTTTTCTCACATTTCTCAATAGGCACAATCTCACTTGGGTAGACCTCCACCTCCACCCTGCCATCAGCCTCATCTTTGTCGAGCCATCTGTTGCAGGGGAACATATATTGCCTTCCCTGGACTGGAACTGTGATCTGGACACTGGCCAGGAACCAGCCAGACCGGAGACCCACATTATCGTGTCCAATAAGTATTCGGTTGATCTTTAAAAAAAAACAGCACACAAATCATGAAGGCAGGAAAACACCCCAACACAACACATTTCACTTAATATGTAAAGATTTCCTTCCACTGGCACCTGGTTCTCCCATCGTGTTCGTATAGAAAATTTGTATATGCACTATAAACTTAAACTACTCTTCACGCGCCAGCATGTATTCTAGACTGCTAATCTAACAGTGTATACAAAATATATTTCGTAATATCCAATGTAAAAGTCAGAGATTCTTACATTACATTCAATCCTGAGTGTTGTATTGATTCTGAATTCAGACACTTGCACAAAGTACAGAGCCACCTGCAATTAGTTCTTACCTTCCCAATATCCATCATATCTAGAGTAAACTCATCCACTCGACCACGTTCAAAATAATTGCCTAGATCATTATCAGAGACTAAGAGAGGCTCTTTGCTGGAGTCTGCTTTTTCGCCATAGAGTTTGATGAAAACTTTGGAGTCTGAGCTGGCACCAGGGATATCTCCAGTCTTCACGCTGATGTGATAACTGACATCTAAAGTGAGATCAATGTACAAAACACAGACACGTGAGTGGCATTCGCAGTGCTCAGACAGGCAATTGGCTTCAAACAGATAGAAGGGAAGAAGGCTCCAGCTACAGACATAGAGAGGCCTTTTTCCCCTCCATTCATGCATCCAGCATCTTAGGGCCACATTGCATAAGCTACCATACCTTGGAGTTATTCACTGAAACATAAGAGATTCAACAGTTACACTAATAAGCATAAAATATTCTGTACTCTATTTCTCTCATTGTTAGATGATTACCAAGCCATAAAAATGAGCTTAGGAAAGTGAGGTGATTTCACCTTTTTTAATACTTGCAATTTAATTCAATTTAATTCAGTAGCTTCAACTTTTTTTCTGAAGCAAAACAAAACATATCTCAATTTGAGCTCTGTAAGCACTGTTTGCTAAAGAAAATTGTAGTGTTGGAGCCCTGGTTCTCCAGAAAAGGACAATGTAATCCTTTTGGTGATTTTCTTCTGGGAACACCATGTTATTTAACTGAATTTACTCTACTAAAGCAGTGGAAATTCAAGATTCCTCAGAGAAAGCTATACAAGAAAGCAATTCTTAAACAAATCACAACATTAAAAATCAAAGTTTCTTTCTACATACATAATGTTGCAATTATTCTTCTTTATGCAAATTAATCCCATTCAAAAACTAGGATTTAAGGGTCAGAGGCATTTCCCCCTGAGTGACCTACTGCAGCTTCTTGCATAAGAATGGCAAAAAAAGCCCAGTAGATTTACTGTGAACTGACCTGAATCATTAAGTAGAATAAAGCAAGTAAATACGTGCATACAAAGCTCAAAACCAGACCTTTTTTTTCCAAGCTAAACTCACTTTTTAGCATGGCTGACTCCCCAGCAGGCACTAATTCTCGGACAATCTGACCATCATCCTCATTTTTGTCAAGCCATCTGGTTTACAAACAGAAGTAAGTTATCTTTGAATAATTAGGATCTTGTTGAACTTCCAAAATCTAGGCTGGCTCCACATACAGTAAAATATCTGCTCCATATTCAAAAATCTTTACACTCCCCTTTATATCTTTTAACTCTGCAGGAGCTTGCCCAGACTATATAGCAGTCACATTTTAAACCTCCATTATTCCAAGAAGAGCGATCATGAGAACCCTGCTCACAGTAGATAAACATTTGCTGTGACGTCCATCTGTCTGGAAAGCACAAACTCCAGAGCCACAAATCATAGATGGGCAGTCTCAATCTCTTGAAAGCGTTGACCTTCATTGACCAAAAATATTTGCATTTTTTACTACTAGCCACCTTGATTACAACCTTCTAAGCATCTAAGTTATTTTACTGCTTGTCTTTTTTTTTGTATGTTTGCTTGCTCTAGTTTACTGTCTCTTTTTCCTTCCTTACAATAAGTATATAACCCTTTTTTTTCTCCACCAGGAATCAGATGAATTATATTGTTCCCATTTTCAGGGCTGGGTAGGTGGAGGCAGGTTGCACCAGCAAAAGGAAAGATTTCCTTTGTTTCTCACTATTAATCTAATGATCCAACTAGACTAATTAATAAGAAAAGCTGGGCAAAAAGCAAAAGGTAACATGATCTCAAGGTAAAAAAAGATCTGAAAGGAAAATGGAGGGGAACAAACTGCTCATCTGGTAACCTTCACAGTTGGTCCTTCAGTCTCAGGGATGAAGGAATTGCAGTTCCAGTCCCATCATACACCATACACCAAACATTGTTATGACAGCAAGGGCCCCGGTAGAGGTTCCTCACTTTCCACTTGAAATCCAAACTGCAGCAGCATGCAGAGTATTCCAGTGTGCATCTGCTTAGAGTCAAGTTTCCCACAGCGGTGCACTGTGGCCATTTCTGTTCCCAAACACTTGATGAGAGCAGGATCAGTTCCCAGAAGGTCCCTTCTTCCTAGCTATACAGCTATCTGCAGCATCATCTTTTGCAGTTAAAAATACTGCTTAAAAAGTGGGGGTGAACAAAGAACAAGTGAGCAAACTCTGGCAGGTCATGCAGGGTATTTAAATTGCTATAATTCCCAGAACTAAAAAAGAAAACCAAACTGCTTTTTTTTAAAAAGGCAGCCACACAGCTATGCAAATGACATCAGACCACAGAAGACCTTCTGCACAAACACATGCAGCACAGATGTACTGCAATCTTCCTGCAATGTTGCCGTGCCGCATGTGTTCTTCTTGGCTGATTCCCACACCATAAAGGAGGAGAGCTCACTTAAATGGTTCCACCTCTCATTTTGCTGATGAGTTAGCACACGGGGAAAACGGCAAACAGCCCTTATAAAAGGGATCTGGGGACATGAACAAATGCCCACTGAGAGCTGCATCAAGTCTATGGCATTTCACTGGCAATAAGCCAGCACAGCTTACAGTATGAACAGTTGGACTAGCCATGGGGACCAAGAAGTAACCAGATATTTTTGAAGACCAAGGATGGTAGGTCTCTGTTTCATCCATCTGAAGGAATATTATCTTTTTTAGTCTTCTCCCCTTCCTTCCCACCCAGAGGAAAACAGTAATCATGAAGAAACCATGCAAAAATACTGCACCAGGAAAGAAATCCAAACATGAGCTGGAGATGGCCATTCCCAGAAGCATTAGCAGCAAAGCCCCCATGCAAAAGAGGTGCATCCAATGTCACCACACAGGCACGCATCTCCACTCCCAGCTCCCCTCTAAGCTCTGATGAGCTATTGGGTATGCAGTCTACCCCGTATTCTTCCCTTTCACTTTGTAAAGCAGGTGGCCATGTGTAGGTGGCTTGAAAGGGACTAAAAGCTAAGGGGGACAGTGTGAAGGAGATGAACACATAAGCATGTAGTGATCACACAAACAACATGTGAGGGAATCAGATGTAGTGTTGTGCCTCAGTGGAGGCTGAGAAGTGTAGAGGGGATAAAGGAGCATAAAACTCTGTGGAGAAAATCATGAAATTGATGTCAAGAACTGAGCAAGACTGGAATGCTAGAAGGGAGAAGAGAAGGATGCCAAGACATCATGATGTCTTAAGAAAGGAAGATTTTATTGATGTTTTGGGGTTGTTTTTTTTTTTTTTTACCTGTTAGGACTGGTCCTTAATACCTTTGTATCATGTAGTTCTTGATGCTGGCCCAGGATTCGCGTCCTTGAACAGGCATCCAATGGCTAGGGGATCACATCATCCCAAAAGTCAAGATGCTTCTGCATACATGGATGTTAACTGGGAGGACCCACAAAATTCGATCCTGAACTCCACCACCCCAGGACAACTGAATTCAGCACAGCATTCAGGGAGGCAGAAGCTTGCAAGGTAGACACACTTCTCCTTTCCTCCTGATGTTTTTTTGTGCCCTGTGAGGTGCTTTTTATGTTGCCAGTGAACATGTTGTTTTCTGTCACCTTTGTCATTGCTGATGTTTCAGGGAATTGTGGGCTCAATCTGGATGAACTGCTTCTGCATCAAGGTGGCAGAATGAAAATGCATCCCACAAGAAACAGACCTCTGTGTGCAGCATGGAAAACACAATTTCTTGGGCAGTGAGGATGGACAAGAATAAATAATACAAAAATGAGTACACACTCCTAGACAAAGAAATTAGTAGCTATGGATGGCATGAGGATTATGTCTTGTGTTGGAATGGGAAGAGGGAGGTTTATCAACAGAAGTGGATTAAGGCTCCTTACTATGTTCCAGCCGAAAGAATAGCCAGAAGTGGCAGAAGCACTACTTTCCCAAGAAGATAACTTTAACTAGTGACAGAGGAAGTATTTGGATGAGCAATGCCATTGTTCTCCTTCCCTTCAGCACATATGCTTCAATATCCTAATTTCACTTCAATGCAATTCCAATAGCGTATCACTGAGCAGCAGATTGCAACCTGGGTTTTATACTCTTACAGTGAACACAAATGGATTGACACATTATAAACACATCAGGCCTCAGAAAATAGAATTTCTCAGTATAGTGCCATCATACTCCTAGTACAAAAGACCTGTCAAAATCTTTTATTTTGCTAGATCTTCTACACAATTTCAGTGCATGTAATTCATGCAATTCACTGTGGGGTTTGCGAGGGTGTAGTCGTGTCCTGTATCCCACGCTTAGTTGTAGATAGAAATTGTATGTCCTGTAACCTAAAGCAGATACAAATACGACAGGAAAGCCACTTCAGAGAGAATTTCTAGAGGATCAGAGATTCAGGGAAGCACTGGAAAAAGTATAGTATGACATCATATATAGCATTTGACATCCAGTAGATAGATGATAGGCTGTGTGCCATTAGAATGATTAAAACATCCAGACATGCAATAATGTGTAAAACAGACATTTAAGTCTATTTTTAGGCAATGAAGGGAGGTTTCTCTGGATCCTTTGTATGATGAGCACTTGTGGCATCTGATTGAATACATGTGCACAGAAGTCTCCTAGTGCATCATCCCATTCATAGCCTTCTTTCTGTTCTTCAGAGAATTAACAAATTACCCTTACATTTGTACCGGAAAAAAAGCAGGATGGTGCATTCTGTGTGCTTAGAAAAAAAATGTAGTGAAGTATCATGGAAGATTTCAGTGGAGCTGTAATGATTTATAGCATATAAAATTCTATGCCATCTTGAACTCATGACTTTACCTGATTGAAAATTCTTTTCTGTCTGGGATATAAATATTATGAAAAATAGGCTATTTTAGAGAATGTCAGCTAGTCCATTCCTGGAATTCCACTGAGCCTCGAGGAGAAACTTAAATCTGAAGAACTGAGTTCTGATCTTCAAAAAGTTTTGCCTCCAGTTCTAGGGCAAAAGGTGAACCTCTTCATTTTTAGTCGTATTCATAATCACAATACCTAAACCACACTAGACGTTATAAGGCATGAATTGTTCAGTTGTGCCACTGAATGATTAACTATTCAGTCCATAAAAGCAGGGATATTATCATGTCATGTGGTCATAAGGAGAGAATAATGCTGCAATGCATCCAAGTGATGTTCTAGTAATTCTGCAGATAACACCTGGAGAAGTTACTTGCATTTATGTCTCGCAAGCACAGATCAAATGACCACCTTAAAAAGAGCTACAAGCGATTCCCTCTGCAGCCAACTGTTTTAAGATTTGAAAACACAGGCCTGGGAGTGGTTATTTCTCTATGCTCTTCCTGATTCTGAAACAAACTCACAATTAATCCACTTAGCTTCTCTTTATCTCTGCTGGCTCCATTGTACAACAAAGACAGTGTTTCTCATGGAGCCCTTGTGAATATTATGAAATAGAGGTTCCTACAGAGTCATAAAGAGCTTTCAAATTAAAAGACAAAAGATAGCCATGCGTATGAATATGTAAACTACAAGAGCAAGGACTTCAATGAGTTATATGAAATAAAGATATATAAGGATATCCTACAGGATATTTATAGTAGAAGCTGGTTAGCTCTTTGCTCTAATATCTGCTCCCCATGTGCTCCTACAGCCCAGTTTTTACAGAAACACAAAAAGGCTGTGAAGCTTTCTGCACGAGTGAGGTGTGTTTCTGATGGAAGGCATTTTGTCCTGTAGCTGTCTCACAGTAGCAGCTAAGCAGCAGAAAGCCAATGGATCAGCATTCAATAAAGAAATGGCAGCAGAAGTTGTTTTCTCCACACCATGTGATTGTGCCGTGTAGAAGAGTGGAAGTAAATCGGGTCCTGGAGATGAAGGCAACGAGAACATCATCATGTCCACTGGCTGGCCACAGACTGGCCAAGCAGAAACACAAGCTTTCCTGGTTTCCCCCAGATGGAGTCTCTATTAACCTCGCTTGCATTGCCTTGCTCAACTTGGCCAAGTCTTCCTTAATATCTTGACTCTGAAGAAGCAAGGTGAGGCAGGCCTGCCTGGCACCTGCCAAAGCAGTGAGGACTTGAGCTGTCCTTGGCCTACAGGACTGGAGGGGAACATCCAAATGCTGCAGGTCATGGAGACATTTATCCCTCATATGGAGGATGCAGTGGGTAAGCACCTTCACCCTCAGATATCTCCAGACTCCATGACGACACCCGTATTCTGCGATGATGCCCCAGTCTCTCAAGAGACACAGGCACCAAAGATAGTGAGAGGGAGCAGCTGTCCCTGTGTTTGGAGGTGATCAGTCATGTTACCTTCTCAATCTGAGAGGAAGAGATAATGCTGGCACAAGGACAACAAATAAAGCCACTAAACAACATTGATATCACTTGGAAAAAGAGCCATTAAGAAAGGTAGGAAGAGTGGAATTCCATCACTTGTGACTTGAAGCCTGAATGCACACTTTGAATATTTTGGGGATAAGGTCTTGGGTTTTCTTTCTCCCTGTTTCCCGTCTCTGGCCTGAGGGCTGTGCTCTGTGGATTCTAATGCTTCTCATCTACTGGTGTAAAGCTAAAAGGACTGGGACCATGGCTCCAAGCAAGGGAAGATACCTATTTATTGAGTCAGGTAAGGAGACAATTCCAAATCTTTCAAATCAGCCAGCTGCACAGTGCACTTAGACACAGCAACATTAACGAGGAGTCTGTGAAAAAAACTCTTCATGTGGGCACTGCATGTTCAAGTAAAAACCTGTCTTGCCTGCTTAACTCAGTAAAACTTGTCATTGTTAAATATGTATCAAAAGGCACCACCAGCAACATGGTGGCTTGCTCTTTGAAAAGGGAGGGATTGGCTTGCTTTCCACAACCAAGATGACTTTCCATCTGCTGCTCTGTGCTATCACCTAAGTGAGTTTGCTCTCTGATGTGACATAGGAATATGCTGATGTTGGCTCCTGTTTTGTGTTTGTCTGACTCCCCTCATTATAGTGGAGTTCTTCCTGATTTACAGTGACAAGACACAAGTAACCAGCTTAGTGATTTTGCCTTCATTTGCAATTTAAAAATAATTGTGTTTGTGTTTTACAATTTCCCTTGTCCCTTGGGAGATGGCATTTTAGAACAGGAACTTGGTGTTAAATGGAGCTCAATGGACTTCAGTCTTACAGAGTGGACATCCGAGAGGGCAAGGGAGAATTTACAGGGCACTGAACTACACTGAAGTTGGACTCTCGTGTTTTCACCCAGTTCTCTCTGTTTTGTGTTGAGGCAGACCCTAGTTAGTGCCAGGACAGATGGTGCATCTCTTTCCCCATGAGTAGCCTCAGTACGGTAGATTTCTTTGGCCACTTGATTGTCTTGGAAAGAGAAGAACACCTTTATACTCACCCAACAGGGGTAAGTTACAGCCCTCTGCTCTACCTCTGTCTCTGTCTACATGACCTGCATTTCTCTTCATGCAAGGAGCTTTCAAGATGGCAGTAAGACAATTTTGCATTCTCCCAACACAAAAATAGCATCCCATGACTCCTGGAGAGATGGGATGTGCATGTTAGGGACAAGAACCTCATCCCACACATGCAATAAAACTAGCAGATTGCAATGGATTTCAAAGAGTGTTTTTTGCAGCAGGCAATTGCAGTGACACTGGATGTGGTACTGGAAGGTTGCATTTTACCTTTTGAAAATTCTCTGTATTACTGAACTAATTGCTACGAAGTTCACAATTCAGACTCCTGTTCATTTGGTAGGGGGAGTTAACCATATCTTAAACCTCCCAATCCACACTCTTTGTTTTCAGGCTTAGCAAAAATAAATGAGTGAATAAATAAAAAGGATTAAGCTGTGCTCAGAAAATTCCAGAGTTGGAACAATAGCTAGGCTCTTCAAAGTCTGGAAAATGCATAGATAGAGGTATAATTTGCAAGCGTTTCTTCCAGTACCTGTAGCAGGGGAATTCCACAGCCTCACTTTCTGGCTGTCCTTCTTCCCTCACTATCACTTTGGCAAGGTACCAGCCACTGCTTCCTCCTTTGCCATCATGCCCTATCCTCACCCTCCTCACCTGCTTCAGCGTTACTGCTTCAACGAAGAATTCATCAGCCTTTGAGAAGAAGAAAAGAAGTAAGGCAATATATCTCCTTAGAAGCAAACTAACAAATCAAATTTATTATTGCAATCAAACCAACATCATCAGCATACTGCAGGATAATTCCTCATAAGATGAAGGAGAAAGTATGAATTAATTTACCAAAGAATGAAAGCTTGAATATTTTTGCTAGATGTATAACATTAGATTTACAAGTATATGAACTGCCAGAATTTTAAATCTCCCATGTCATTGCACACCCTTCACAACTGTGGAAAAAAAAAAAAGAAAAAAAAGGAAAGTGATTTCATTATTAAGAAATTCATATAGAGAGGCAGGAAATTCAAGTTCAAATCCCTACTCAAATCTCAACTTTCTGGTAAACCAGGGGCAGATCACTTCAGACCAAATCCACAGAGGTATTTAGAGGTGCTGTTCGTGTTAAATTCAAACAACATGGACTACTAAGCACAATTTAACCCCAGCATTTACTTGCAAGAGATATGACTGTTGTGGTTGCCATCTGTCTGAGATGCCTCGTTAGGTAAAAGAAATCTAACCAAACACTGTGATCCATTCATTCTTCATGTCAAAAAAAAAAATGACATACATACAGCAGTAGCATATATCCTGCCAACTCCCAGAAAGCATGGTGTCAAGGCAATATTAATTTAAATACTTAAATTTATTAACATTATGATATTTTTTTCATCATTCAGGGCTCCAAAATGACCTTTAAAATAAAGAAGAACTGAGCATAACTACTGTTGTTTTGGGTGTTAATCACGGTCCTACATACATTAACAAGAGTTACTTACACACTCCAAACTGCTGAACTGAGTATTTAAGATATTAAAACCTCACTGACTTAGCCTAAGTCAAGGAAGTCTAATTTATTAGGTCTGATGTTCATCTTACTTATTAACAGCTAATACAAATTAATGAGTAAGTAACTAAATGGAAATGCAGCACTACAAACACCTAATTTAGCATCCTCTTTAAATTTTACCTTCTGTACAAGCTGTTAGTTTACATCTGCAAGCAAATTTTCAAGTTAAATTGATAATCAAGGTTCTGTTGGTTTAAGTGGCTGTAGATTAGAGACCACACTGACTAAGCTACATTTCTTTTTAACAGGGTATCTGAGTTAATCAGTGTGGATATATTCATTCAGTCTCAACTAGTGACTACATGAGTTCTAAGTCTGTCAGGATCAATCTTTAAACAGCTTTAAATTCATTCACCAGCTTTCAGCTCCTTATGCCTAAAAGGGCAGTTTCTCATTAACAGATTCCAGTTTAGTTTATAGCATCTGGATATTATTAATCACATTAACTGATTTCCAAAATTATTTTCCCTATTTTTCTCTCCCTTCATGCAAGCTACCCTGTAACTCTTTGTGAGAGTAAAAATAAAGTAGGCATTATCTGTGTTTAAAATACTTGTATCTTCTGTAAACCAATCATCGTTTTTAGGGACAGTCTTCAAATCACCACCTAAACATTGCTCATTAAGCTACCATTTTGACAAAACAAGGCTTTGCTAAATGACAAAATGCTGTCCTTTACAGCTTGGACTTACCTTTTAAAAGTGAAAAATGTGTAGTGTAAGTGCATCATCAAACATATGACATTTGCAATTCTGTGTCTGCACACCTTTACATCATTTAGAAGCAGAATGAATTTTCCCACTATGTAAATGCCATGTGTTTCCACGGACAAGTTGTTAAGGCACAAGAAAACTAATGAAAACTCTTTTAAAGGCTAAAAACTCAGTGATTTCAGTGAAGAATTGGAAATTCTGAACACTTAAAGAAAAATCCAACCTCATTTCAGAAGCTTAAATTCAATGGTCAGTTTTGATAACATGACCTTTTGTCCTCATTTTCCTTCCATTCCAACTCTTCAATCAAACAATGACACAAGAGGGGAAACCTGCAGAGTTCTGCGATCAGATTCTCCTCCAGGAAAATCTGATTACATTTTACCAGTCTAAGTTGGATCCTAGAAATCCAAAATGCGTCTCATAATTGAATATGTATTGAGCAGGCTGATCCCATAGGTCAGATCTGATTTTAATACAGTTTGACCTCTTCATTATCTCTAGATTTTCATGGAACAAACTCAGTCCTCAGTTCATGCCATTTCCACTCCACATGGGCATACAAAAACACGTTGAAAAATAGACTGAAAATAAGGCACAAAATTTGAGTGCAGCACAGACGTGCAGAGACAAGAGGAAGTATAAAAGAAACTCACAAGGCTTTCAGTTTTGATTTCAACATTAAACAAGACGCTTTTTCTTCCTTTGCCCTGGGAACCCTTTTTTTTGCCACATTAGAGGGAAAGGAAAAGGCTCCCTCTTGTTCTGCGGAGATGGACAGATTTCCTGGAAGTCTTCCCCAGTCTGAAAATTCAGTTTCAACAGTCAATACTCAGCTGGGGAGCAAACCAGGAGACTCTTTTGTGAACGTGTCAAGTAAGGGCACACTGTCCTTGACCTAAACCTCCCTCCTAATACAGCCTGGTATGACACTCTGTGAACACGATTGATTTTTCCCCACTCTCAAACTGGCAGGGAAATCATCCAAGTTTGCTAAGACGCATCTCAAGAAAACAAAAAATAATCTACAAACCATCACACATTCTAAAAACCATCTTAAGGAGCTGCTGTGTGAACTTACATTGCCTTTTTCAAATTTATTGACAGTGTTGATGCAGTTGTAGAGAACGCGTTCTCCTGTGTCGCCCTGGTCGCCGATGAGGCAGACAAAGACATTGGCATCTGTGCCACTCCCACTTACCGTCCCAGTGCAAACTGTCACTCGATATTTTATAACTATGGAGACATAAATTAATAAAACAATTTCAGCAACACAATTAATTGTCATTTAAATCTACTGCATTTTCCACAGACTTGAAATTAATTTTAAATGCTAGCATTTCCAGTTGGTGTTTCTGATGATGTTTTGGCTTTTATACTTCTCTATTAAAGTTGGAGCACATCCAGAGGAAGACTGTGATGATAATAAGAGGGCTAGAACACATCCCATAGGAGGACAGGCTGAGAGAGTTGGGAGAAGAGAAGGCTCCAGGTAGACCTTACAGCACATATCCAGTACTTAAAGGGAGCCTACAAGAAAGTTGGGGAGGAGCTCTTTATCAGGGAGTGCAGGGATTGGATGAGGGGAATGATTTAATGCTGAAAGGGGGAAGATTTAGATGAGATATTAGGAAGATATTTTTTACTGTGAATATGGTGAGGCCCTGGCACAGCTCTCGAAGAGAAGTCATGGATGCCCCATCCCTGGAGGTGTTCAAGCCTAGACTGGATGAGGCTTTGAGCACCGTGATCCAGTTGAAGGTGTCCCTGCCCACTGCAGGGAGTTGGAACTGGGTGGGTTTAAAGTCCCTTCCACATGAAATTGTTCTATGATTCTATGATTATCAGTAGAAAAATAAAAATAAAAAATATTGGAAGGCCTGAAATGTTAAGAAAACCCATAAAACTCCTCCAAAGCAAAGAAGAATGCTGTCCCCTTCAGGTAAAACCTTATGCATTGGAGTGCATGGCCTTCTTGGGGCCCGAGCCCTCCTACCTTCCTTCATTCATTCCCAAGGAGGTCCTTATGATAGAGAACATTTTAATATTGTGTTTGTGGAAAACTATTGTTTTCAGCATACAGGGGCATGGCAGGCAGACAAAAAGAATTAAAAAGTGCCAGGTGTGCTGAGCCCTGAGGAATGGGCTCTTCCTTTTGGCTTTATGGGGAAGGACATATTCAGTTGTTTCCGTCTCCTTGGGACTGTCATAGTGCAGGAGGCTGAATGGTACCTTGCCTGCTTGTCACTTTTGAAACCTTCATTTAGGATTTTGCTGTGTGGATTTTGAGCTGCCATCTTCCTGTCTCTTTCCTGAGCTCATATTGACCCTCCCATCTCATTGGAGGAAGCAATTCCAGAAGAAATTCCACAACAAAGAACCAACCCACAGATCAACCTTCAAGACAGAGAAAACCTTTCTCCAACATTGAGGAGAAGCAAGAAGGAGTGCCCCACCCTCCCTCTCAAACCTGTTTGCAAGCCCAACACATGGGTGATGTGTCTCATTTCCTCTCAACACAACTGTTCCTCACAGGAAAGTGCCTGCATTTGAAGTCAAGCAGCCCTCTCCTCTGTTGATTAAAAATACATTCCAAAACCTGGTTTATTTACATTTTAATAACATCTGCAATTACAATTTCTCTTCCTCTTCTGAGGAGCTGCTCAGCTGCATGCAGATCACTGAGTTCATCCGAAGTTTCACAAAACAGGGGACTCGAGGTCTACAGAGGGCAAGAGCCCCATTGGGTGGTTTGGAAATGTGGGCAATCCCAATGGTGACCTTGAGATATCGGGCTCTCCAAAATTCTCCTCCAGGCAAATTTAATTCTTGTCACTCAAGGTCAAGACTGAAATCACCACCTAAGTAAGCCAACACAAGTTCTGTGGCTTTCCTTAATTAAAACTCCAGTTCAGCCATAGTTAACCCAATAAACATTTCTGAATGCTTACAAGTACTAAAAGGTGCCTATGCTTTTGCACAGCTATTCTGTGCAGCATCCTATATAGTTATACATATAGCTACATAAATGTGAATGTAACTAAATAAAAATTCAAAGCCCAAAAATGATTGTTAAATTTTAGGTTGCCTTTCAGATAAGCATGAACATCCCTTCAAATTTGGCATTTAACATTTTAAGAAAGACTGGAAAAAGATGCATGTTCGAAAGAAAATATGTAGCTCTGGAAACAATTGTGCTGTGACCAGATCTCTCACATCTCCCACCATAGTAAAATCTGCTCAGAACTGGAGCTTGGGATTTCTGAGCCTTCATGCAGCTAATTATGCACACAGAAAATACTGCAGAGAGAAAGTGCCAGAAAGAGGAGATAATTGAATCGCATCAGTCTCTCTGTGCATCCTTTACACAAAGAGGGTTTCTTTCTATTCAGGCCCTAAGTGAGCCCCTGCGTGGTGCCCGTGGCTCTCACCTGGCATGACTTCAGTCACCAGAGATCCCTCTGCAGGGAGCTCTCGCACGATCTCATTGTCGTCTTCATTTATATCTAGCCAGCGGCCACAGTTGAACGAGTATTTTTCTTTTGTCAGCGTTTTCAGCAGAGTTACCTTCATTAAACCAAAACACTGCATGAGTTCAGAGGCTTAAAGACAAAAAAAAGCAACAAGCTCCTGACAGGTTTTTGCCTGGGAAGCAAGCGTAAGAAGCAGCAGAGAAATAACAGACATTAATAACGAGACTGTCATTCAGACTTGTGCACCAAAGTTACACACAGAGCAAAGTCTGACACAGATGATGGCTTTTCATTCCTCCTTTCTCCAGTCACTCCATGGTGTCTGAAAATTTTGATGGATACGGTGGCTGTTAGTAATTGCTTGTCACATGCCACTGTATAAAACCACGGAGAAAAATTATGGCTGATTTTTGCACTGCTGTTCCCTGCAGCTCGAAACCAGAGCATGGCACATTGAGAAAACACCTAGAAAATGTCAGCAAATATGATCAAAGATCTGCGGTGGCTTTCCAAGGAGTAATGAGCAAATAAGGTGGGGCTCCACAGATGGCTGGAAAAGCAGGTGAAGGGAGGGTACAAGGGTCTACAAAATCACAGGTGGCATGGAGGAGTGAGAAAGGATCGACTATTCACTCTTCTGCAAGAAACAGAGAGCATTGAATGATGCTTGTAGAGCAAAGTTCAAAGCAAACAAAAGGATAAAATCGACCTGTGAAATTCTTGCCACGAGCTATTATGGCTGCTAAAAGTTTTAACGTTCAAGAGGAAACTGGAACCTTTGAACAAATGAATGGAAGAGAATTCGACTAAATGCTTTGTACTTAGTAGATCTGTTCAGGAAGTGAGTCTCCAACTGGAAATAATTGAAAATTAGAAGAAGGATACGGGAAAGTTTCATAAACTCTTGTCCTCTTTTCACTGTTCTCTAACATCACACAAGAGAGTGGATGTTGGGCTGGGTGGACTTTTGGCCTAACCAGTATGAATGTACTTGTGTTTCTGTAATAGAAATGGAAGTCTACCCCAACACAAAGAAAGCCTTGCATAAAACGCATGAGGACTGGGACAAGGCATTGTTAAAGCTTCATCTAAGTTTCTAGATGATAAAATGGATGTACAAGTGATGGGATTCGTGTGCTGTGAGCCTGATGCATCCAGAAAGCATCAGACTGGCTGTATATGGGCAGATGATTGATTCCATGCATCTTCACCAGGTTTGCTTATTCAGTTCGGCCCAAACCGAATTCTAGACACACTTTCAGATCATTCCCATCCTCCTTGAATACGATTTCTGTGCAGGGAAAGAGGATATCCCAGTAAAGTGTATAGCTATGGAAGATCTAATCATTCTATAAAGCCTTTGACACAGTCACCCACAACATCATTCTCTCTAAATTGGAGAGATAGGAATGTGGTGGGTGGACTGTTTGGTGGACAAGGAATTGGTTGGATGATCACATTCAGAGAGTAGTGGTCAATGGCTCAATGTCAAGATGGAGATCTGTGACAAGTGATGTCCCTCAGGGGTCCATACTGGGACCAGTGCTGTTTAACATTTCAATTGAAGATATTGACAACAGGATTGAGTGTGTCATCAGGCAAGTTTGCAGATGACACCAAGCTAGTGGGGCAGTGCTTGTACCAGAAGGATGGGATGGCATCCAGAGAGACCTGGACAAGCTGGAGAAGTGGGCCTCTCTGAACCTCGTGAGGTTCAACAAGGTCAAGTGCAAGGTCCTACAACTGGGTCAGCACAATCCACCATTTCCATACAGGGTGGGGGACAATGTGATTGAGAGCAGCCCCATGGAGAAGGACTTGGGTGCTGGTTGGTGAGAAGCTCAACATGAGCCAGCAATGTGCACTCACAGCCCAGAAACCGACCGTGTCCTGGGTTGCATCCAAAGAAGCTTGGCCAGCAGGGAGAGGCAGGGGATTCTGTCCCTCTCCTCCGCTCTCATGAGACCCCACCTGGAGTATTTTGTCCAGTTCTGGAATCACCAACGTAACAAGGATATGGAACTGTTAGAGCAGGTCCAGAGGAGGCTATGAAGACGATCTGATGGCTGGAGCATCTCTGCTATGAGGACAGGCTGAGAGAGCTGCGCTTCTTCAGCCTGGAGAAGACTCTGGGGAGAGCTTACAGCAGCCTTTCAGTACTTGAAGGGGGCTCCAATTTCCAGGGGAGCGACTTTTTACAAGGGCCTGTAGGCATACGATGAGGGGGAATGGCTTTAAACTGGATGGGGGAAGATTTAGATTGGACATTAGGAAGAAAGTCGTCACAATGAGAGTGGTGAGGCCCTGGTCCAGGTTGCCCAGGGAAGCTGTGGCTGCCCCATCCGTGGAGATGTTCAAGGCCAGGCTGGATGGAATCTTGAGCACTCTGGTCTGATGGGAGCTGTCCCTGCCCATGGCAGGGCGTTGGAACTGGATGGGCTTTAAGTTCCCTTCCAACCCAAACCATTCTGTGATTCTATGGTTCTTCGTCATCATTTGTGACCAAACCAATAGAGACCATTGCAGTGGCCTGCAGTCTAACCAGCACTTTGTTTTTGACAAACAGACACTGTCTCCCACCATATGGTGAACACAACAGTAGTTGATGTCCTCTCCCGACTGGAAAGGGTTCGGTTGTCTGTGCTTTCACAGCTCCCTGACAATGCAGGAGAGCAGGATCTGTCAACTTACGTTAGAGGGAGATGAAAAAGATCTCTAAGTGGTAAACTGTCATTTATTTTCACAGTTATCTATGGCTGCACATCAAACTGTATGTTTTGTTAAGTTCAGAGAACATCTTCCAATCTGCAGGTGTATAGGTGAACTTTAGAAATCAACGTGCTGCCTTGCAGAACAGATGAGGGCTGGCAACATGGTAATCATTGCTGGTGGAACCAAAGAGATGTGACTGAAGATCAAGCAGATCACTCTTTTTATTTCCCAGACAGCACAGTTCTGATCTCTCCTACGCAGTCTGCAAATGTCCACCTTCTGCAATGGGTCTGCCAGCAATTCAGGGTGGGCTATGCTCCACTGTCCTTTCTCAGTTGTAATTTTTTGTTATGACTAGCTCAAACAGGCCGCAGAAAGAGTAGGTTTGCTTCTCTCTGCAGTAATGATGTCTAAGAGCAGGAACCTTTCTGCAGAGCAAGGGAAAAAAATCCCTGGCAGCAATCGGGAGTGACTATAGTGGGCTGATGCAGGAAGGATGAGGAAATGTTCTTTTCAGCCTGGGGTGTTGGGAGCTGCCATTTCCCGTAGTTCTCATTTCCTCTACCTGAGTGGGACTAAGAGAGACAGAAAGGAGAAAAAAATTCTTCCCCAAACCAGGCAATTAATCCTTTGCTTCCCACATATTTTTTTCAAACGCTATAACGTGCTCTCTTGACATCCCATTTTCATGTAGGATTCCACCCCTTGTCCAGGACTGTCTGTTAAGGGAGGCACCTCTGACCACTGCACATCCAAACTCAGCTGCAGCTGAGGAACACAGTGACCCAGGACTGACAGTGCACACCTCCGTGACCAGTCTGGCTTTTCAGGTCTACCTTCACTCACTGTTCCCTCACCTTATTCAGATGCCAGCCAGCAAAGGGGTTTCTTTTCTCATGCCATATCCGAAGCTTGTAAAATGTGCCCAGATCAGGGAGCTCAATCTATAGAGGGGGGGAAAGTGCATTATCTGTTTCTGTAAGTCAGCAAACCACACATAAAAAGAATACCTCTGAATACCTCAACTCAAAGAGGAATCAAAAACAAAAGTAAAAAAGCAACTATGTTCCTTAAAAGTAACAAACCCTCCTCTGTAAAGATATCCTGATACCTCTCTTTTCAGGAGAGAAGAACATACAAATTGAATCCAAACATTTTCAATCATGAGAGCTCCTTGAAACCATTCCTCCCAGTAAGAATTAAGACCAATTCTCAGGCTTCAGCTCTTTCCCAAACAGAGTCTGCAAAGCACAGCCAAGCTTCCTCCAGAAGGCTGCTGGTGCAAAGAGGGTAAAAATTTTGGCTACAGCCATGCATTAAAATCCTTTTGTCTCAATTTTTCTCTGACCAGACCCCAGTTAAGTTTTAAACATATTTGTTCCTAATTGCAAGAAGACTCTGCCCGGCCTCCACACTCAACACACTGTTGAGCTCAGACCCAAATGTTCGTGGAGGCTCCAAATCCAAGGAGGCTGAAGACCAGATCGCTGAAGACAGTAAACACCACTGCTAATTCTCCTGTAAACAGGTAATGACCACTTAGGCAATGAGGCAAAAATAGATAAGTTTTAGAGAGAGACATGGTCCAAGTGAGTTGAGTAGCCTATAACATGAGTCAGGCTGTTCCTGAGGAGGAAAGTATTGGCTTCAGAAGCCACAGAGAAGATGTGGCACTCAATACCACCATGACTTGAAGTCATCATCACCTTAGCACTGAGGAACACCAGCCTAAGCCCAATTTGGAGAAGATAAACTGGATTCACAGGTAGGGAAATCATTTTCATCACCACCAAACTCAGTAACTTCACCTCCACTTCAGTAGGCTCTATTGAAGTACAGATCTCATGCTGTGATTTTCCGTACATGGCTGAAGCTTATGGCCTGGAAAACAATCCCAAGCCAAATTTAGCACAAGATTCATACCATGAACTTGTCAGTCTGTCCAGTTTCAAAGTTGTCTGAATTGTTGTCTAGCTTCATCTCATCAGACTTCCCCTTGTCTCCATAAATCTGGAAGAAGATGGTGGCATCTGTCCCTGCATTCTTAATGTCACTTGTCCAAATCCACAGAGACCAGGGGCTTTCTACAAAGAAAGGTTAAAGGTATTTAGTTTAAAAAGTAATTTTAAAAAATGATCTGGAAAGAAACATAATTCTCATTCTTTCCCCTGGGAGGTAGAGAAGGCAGGATGGTGAAAAGTATTTCATCTTTTTCTGCACAATCCAATCAGCTGCAACTTGATATATAGGAATTAAGTTGCCTGGAAATATAATTCTGTGTTTTCATTTAAAATAAAGTGAGAAAAAACATAAATCACCGATTTTCAGATGAACCCTATTTTTCTAAGTCATGTATTACATCCGAGGATGTGTTCTGTCCCTGTAGATTCAGTATACTGGGGCAACACTTGCAACAGTAGCTTCAAAGACCGTTTTCAAGCCGGGGAATACTGTCAGCTGTCTTTTTATTAGTGAGAAGAAGTCCCCAGTTACTTGTAGATGGTGAAATGCAGGTCCACATAGCTCCTAAAATCCGCTCTGGATGATCTCTCTCTGGACCAAGGAGGAGAACAGATCCAGCCACATACTACTTTATCCTGAGACAATGAGCCTTCCTGAGGCTGGACCAGTTATCCCAGATGTGCCTTTTGGAGGACAGGCAGGCTCATAGCCCATTCAAGTATCTGTAGCCAGGTTCCACCCTGTGGGGCAAACACGCTCAAAGCAACAAAAAGGTGTTTTTCAAAAGTTTTAGAATCACTCAAATGCCTAAATCCCATCTGATTTGTGTTACGCTAAGGGATGTACTCAAAGCTAGTGTCAAAGCTACGTAATCTGTATCCGTTAAGTCTTCACCCAACATTTTAACTGTAGGAGCAGTCCACTTCCAGCAAATTTACATTGGTTTTCATATCAGAGGATGGTTGCACGTATAAAGGTGACATTCTCTCCTCTGAAGAGCCCCTCATCTGCATTCTTTATTAATAATAACGTGTTTCTCTTCTGCAGGCCTTGCAGCACCTACAGGAGAGGGAAAAGGTTTCTTTCCTGACTCAAACATCAGCTGAATTATTAAAAAATCCTAATGGAAGAACTGCTAACCCTTTTGGTATGCCTGAACCCACATGAGTACAGCTTGACCTTCAGAGCCCAGAATGGAATATAAAAAATACAATGACATGCATATAAATCAGATTTTTACGGATCTACTCAGCATTTGACTGTAAAAAAAGAGGCAACAGCTACTCAAAAGAATGAGGGAAAATTAAAAAAATTTGCCCTTTTTTTTAAACGTATGGAGAATGTTGATTACCACTCCCTTCTGAAAAGCACCAAGTTGTATTTGAACAGCAATGAAACTAAGGCATGTTTGTGTGTGGCATGTGATACAGTAGGTTGATGTCCCTGGGGAAAGACCAAGGGCACTGAGAAACAAGAGACTTCTCTCATCTGTCTGGTTTGGCCTCCCTAACCTCTCGCTGAAGGAAAGGAGAAGAGAAGTGATGCACACAGGGAGGAGGAAAGGGGAATTTGTACCAGAATTAAATACAGATAGAGGGCTGTCAGGCCCCACATAGGGAGAAATGCGGATGAGCTAGGTCTGCAGCTGCCAGAGGAGACCAGGCATTTCCCCAAACACCCATCATCATCCACCCCAGGCACGCTGGGTGCTTCTCCCTTTCCTATACAAATGTGATCCAGGCAGTTTGGAAATTCTCAGA
The DNA here is from genome assembly GCA_033556795.1 of Tapera naevia. Classification (NCBI taxonomy): domain Eukaryota; kingdom Metazoa; phylum Chordata; class Aves; order Cuculiformes; family Neomorphidae; genus Tapera; species Tapera naevia. Next base: position 237,213 of record JAUMJJ010000642.1, on the reverse strand, counting down.
GCCAGGGCAAATATTCCCCAGGGCACAAATGCCAGGGAGGGCGGGGCCTGGTACAATTTCCATGATAGCATTGAAGATAATGGAGGAAAATGAAAGAAAGAGTGAGAATAAATAAAAGTTACACGTTGAGCTGCAATCTGCTGCAGGAACAGCTTGCAAACACTGTGTGAGGAGCCATTTCACCATGGATACCCAAAGTGAGGTTGCACCAAGCTTTGATCAGCTCTACAGAAAGGGACAGTCCTGCATGCACAGGGAGATAGGCGAGATGACATAATAGGTCTTTTCTAACTCCAAGTCTTACGCTTCTATAATCTGGCAGCTAAAGGTCACAGATTTCTCAAGGCTAATGCTCTCTATCTCCTGCACTGCAGCAGCAGGGGAATTAGCCTGTCAATAACAATCAGAGCTGATAATAGAGGGTTAAAGGTTGCAGATGCCTTAGTTAAATGGACCGAGTCAGAGGCGCAATGTCGTTGTCACACTCACTAATATTTAGATTAAGTTTATTTAAATGAACTGCTATTTGAGCAGGAGCCCACCCGAAGCATTCAGATTAAACTGTATGTATTATCCTAATTAAAGCATTCTGCTTACATATACACACTGGCACCGGCTGGATGGCAGCAATCTGCATTGCTTGGTGCAAAACCAGCCAGTGAGGCTGGATTCTGGATCCATGTGTGCATGGATGAACATGCCAGTACGTTACCCTGTGCGGCGTGGAGCAAACATGTGCCATTGCCTCCCTCTAGAGAAGGTTGTTCTTCTTGCTTTCCCCCAGGTTTGCCTTTTTGTTACATTTAGGTTTTGTTTCCAGCTGAAATAGGGAAGTTATGTTTTTATAGAGATAATAAATATAGGCAGGCTTGTTTGCAAAGGGAAGTGGGCTGAAGCAGCCCTAAGCCCAGAGAATCTAGGAAGGCTGCTAGGTCCAATTCCTGGCCTTGAGAAGAAGAGTGCAGTTCTTCAAAATATTTAAAAAGTTTCATTTCAAACTCCAACTAGGATGTTCAAAGCTGAAAGTCATGCAGGACTCCGTTCACTTGAACCTGACCATGGGTCTACCTGTGTCATATTGCATGGGCGACACTCGGGTGACACTCAGGGTGCTGTTGCATTGACAGGGTCACTTGTACCTACTTTTCAGTCTTCTCTGGCGCAGGGAAACCATTTCATAGAGCTCCCTCTCTATCAGACCATCTCCTTCATCTTCATCCAGCCACTTCCCACATGGGAAGGTTTGCTCAATACCAGTGAATGGGCAGTAAACCACCACCTAGGAGAAGAGACCGGGAAGCTGTTTGAATGTTCTGTTACTGCCAACCTATAGGACTGTGATACTGAAACCCTGAGCAACTCATGCAAAGACAGAGCTAAAGATCTTTATCCTGCTCTCAAAATCAGATTTTCCGGACCAACATGAACTGAACTGGTTGTGGAATTTCGAATTGAGACTATATCTAGGACTCATCTGTCCTGTTGTTCCCAGTCTTCCAGAAGTACACCAAAATGGATCAGTCAAGAAGAGGCCAGGGCAGGAGAATGGGAACAGGCAGCATGGCTGTAGGAGTTAGTATTTTCAGTGTGCAGTGCACCACATCAGGGCACAGTAGGGTTTTGCAGGAAACACAGGATACCAAAAGCCTTCAAACACTTCCTAAGCTGATTTTACTTTCCAAGAAAGCTGCATTTCCTCCCAGCTTCAGCACAGGCAGCTGCCTCCCTCTCCACGCTCCCATCACCTCCTGCTGATCTCGTACAAGATCTCACATCACATATTGCTCCACTACCTCCCAGTAACAGCTGTGGTCAACCACTTTTTTTCTCTGTGCTCCAAAGCAGCATGTCAAAATTTCAGGAAAGTCTGAGTATAGATGATAACTTTGAAATGTTCAACACAATCCAAGACTGCATTTCTGTCCGGCCCCTTGGGCAAACATCTGAAGGTCCTTTTGGTGCTGCGCAAACAACAATCTCTATCTTAGTGACTGCAAAGTGGCAATCAACCCAATTAGCAAGTGGTTGATTCATGCATCTAATGTGCCTTTGAGGCAATCAGCTACTACCATGCATTATGTATAATATTGACTTGTTAAACTCCGGATATTGTCATCCAAATAAAAGCAGATTTTTTTTTTTTAAACTGTATTTTGTTGTTGGGGTTAGGTTATTAATAGAAAACAGTCTAAGAGTTCCCTACAAACAATTTAGTCTCACCTTCTCACAGAACCAGCCAGAACTGACTCCGCAGTTATCATGCCCAATGGTGACTCTGCTGAGGGGACTGAGAAGCGCAGCTATCTCCACATTAAAGAGATCTGTCCTGGCACGCTCAAATTCACCTCCTTCCAAGAAAATCTTCCCACTGTTCTTTAAGCCTTTGGAGCCATGGAGGATTACATGGATCTTGGAGTTTGTGCCAGCTCCTCTGATATCGCCTGTCACTACAGCAACGTTGTACACAATACCTGAAGAAATCAGGAATTCAGTTAGGAAGAAAAGAAGGGAGGAAAAATGTCTGAGAGCAATAATTTTGACCAGATTTATATTGGGCTCTACTGGTTTCCCACTGATCTTTTTAGCTTTTGACTCACACACAGGTGCAACGCTTCATTTTTTTTCCATTCCACACGTACTTCTGATAAATGCACAGCTATCTTCATACTGTCCAAGAGAAACAGGTTTCTGGTGACAGACTCCCTGTCATGTGGCCCAGTGGAAAAAGAGGATGGGGGTTTTATCACCAGGTGCTGATAATTAGGTGAAGAAAGGGAAAAATAAAATTGGCAGCAAAGTCACTTTATTTTGAGAGGCACAAAGCACCAGACGTGTCAAAGGATGTTCAGAGGATGAAGAGGCGTTGTTTTAAACAGTGGTGGCAAGATCTCCAGCATCACAAAACTCTGGAAACACAGGGTCAGCAACCTATAATACTGTTGAAGCCAGCAGGACCTTCACTGTCACTTTGAAAGCCTAAATTTCTCAGTAAAACAAGGGTTGGGAGAGTTATTAGCCCAGCTGGAAGAAAGAAAAACATTTCTGAGAAGAAGTCTATATGCATAGAAATTTCCTTGCTATTTTTTTCTAGCTCTAACTGTTAATTTAAGAAAGATAACATTTCTTTCTACAAGCCTTACTTCTCAGAAGGCTCATTGAAAGTCATGTCTCAGGGCTGTATCATGGTACTGAATAAGGAGACACTTCTGTAAGTATACCAGTGATTTAGAGAGCATCTAGAAAATAGTTGAGGCCCAAGATAAGTTCTTCCTTTGCTTAAATTACTTAGAAATTTAAATATGGACTCACTCACAGAACTGTCACAAATGGAAAATTGATAAGGGAAGCTTTCAATGAGTGAACTGCATATTTTAACATTTTGTTTCTCTGTCTTCCCCTATTTTTTCCCAAAACACATCCTACAGTCAGGACTGTGCACCCAGACCACTTTCCTCCTGCACACACTGGGGGAATACAAGGAGTGCAGATGTTGAAGAGTGTTGACTCTATTTACAATTGAGTAAAGAATAGCTGTCCAAGTGTATACCTTTATTCCAACGAATAAATAGAGTCCAGAATGCTATCCAAATATTCTGCTTCATAGTAATTTGTCTTACTGACTTTACGTCCAGGTTTCTTTTAACAGAGACAGAGACATAACTGGTTATCTCTGCTCTAACCATATTGGATAATAAAAAAGCCAATTTTATGCCCCAACACTGCCTTTCTTATTTTGTAAAAGAATGCATAGTTCCCCAGCTAACTTGAAATACAATGTGCACTACCATGTGGCAAGTTAGTGACTGTGAAAATAGCAATCCAGCGTCTGAAAGCCAGTGACTGACTTGCTGCAGTGCAAATGAGATCTTTCACCCATTGCCCATTGGCTTGCTATTGAGGCAAATCAAGCATGTAGGTCCTGCACAGCTTCACCAGTGAAAAGTGGAGGTGGAACACAATGGTCACTCAGGGACTCCTGCACAAAACAGCCTGTCACTAGCAGATGGTTTACTGCAAGTGTCCCTGAGTGCAAGGCATTCAATCTCATAAAGAAAACACGGCATTAATTAATTAATCACATTAATTAGATGCTTGTATTTTCACATTTCCCCCCACAGATATAACCCATGAGTTTACCTGTGGCTTCAGTGCCCCCAACAAGAATGTCCCTCTGGATTTTTCCATCATCTTCATCTAAAGCAAACCAGCGTCCAACTGGGAACTGGTACACACATTTATTGCCAATGTCTTCAATGATCACCTAAGATAAAAGTAACAGCACTTTGTAAAATACGTGTGGAAAAAAGTAAATGTGTTACACGAGGGGGTGACAGAAGAGCAGAAGCCTAATGTACACGCTCTCACCTGATATTTAATATGTTCAATACTCAAGTGGATCTCTCTCCACTCCCTAATTAGTATTGACAGAATTTCAGACAATCAGCAAGTAATGAAACAGGCTTTTTTCTTTTTTCCCTTTATTCAGTGAACTCAATCTATGTCTCTCGCAGTATACGAGACCAGATGTCTCTGCTAGCAGTACCAGCTGGCTGGCCTGTCTTCCTTCTCTCCTGAGCCCATTTGCTGGCTACTCTTCTCCATGAGCTGAGTGGCAGGTCTTTGTTCTGCTTTGGGAACAGACTGTCTTCTCTGTCTCTCTGTTTTAAAGACTTGTTATAAAATAATACCAAGAAATTTCAGGACAAATCAAGATTATTGGATCAGGCTGTGTACCTGGAAATACCACGTTATCCCTCTCAGTTACTCTAGGATGATCGTCATTGAAAAGAAAGCCATGAAACCCCATGGTAGGAATAATTCATTTTGGAACAATTTGGCTCCTGGCTCTACTCTAGAGATATAGTTTACTGACAACAGCTGGAGATCAATCTTCACCCTTAAGCCACTGTTACTCACTTGGAGTTTTTGCACCTCCTGCTGAAAGATTTCTTATTGACATCTTCTTGTGGGTTCCTTAAGCTTGTCATAGAGTTACTGTAGTGTTTTAAGCAAGCAGTGAAAAGTACTGAAGATTTTCAGCCAGAAAAGAGAAATCAAAATCTCTAATCATCTGCATGGTTTATGTCTCAGAGGAAGAAAATTCGCTATCAGGGATAGAAAGTCATTGCCATCTTTCTCTGCCTTCACAGCAAACAGAGAATATGAAATCCATCCTTTCTGATAGAGTTGAGAAACCATTCTTTGGAACCAGAGCTTCCCCTTCTGTCACTCATCCCACGCTCTTCTGTTGCCTGTAGCATTACTGATTCTCCTAGTACCTCTGTAGACAAAGTGTCTGCCAGGGCTGGGATCAGCATGAGAGAGCAATGATGTGTTTGAGTGTTAGAGACTAAAATATATGAGATTCAGGAGAAATATCAACATTCAGATTCCCTTCTACCAGCTTATCCTCTTTAGGTTTCTTTTAATACCTTTAATCATACATTTAGAGTTGGAAAACCAGCTGTGAGCATAAGCCACACTGAAAACACAAGAAACATGAGAAGAACTTCTAATGGTGCTTAACAAATTTATCCAGGAGTGCCAATGCTAGAGTCCCCAAATATAGGAAAAATTAGAGGAAAACATCTACCAATGGTAGATGATAACTAAGCTATGTTTTAACTCATTGCTTGAAACTTCTAGCTGTACATGTAAGGCAAAAGTTGCCTTTTACTTAATCACAGGCATCTCAGCAGTTTCTGCAGCAGAACATAGCATTAATGTGTTGGCTGCAAGTAGTCACTGCTTCAGGCTTTGGGACCTAAACAGCCTAACCAACATGAAACCCCACATAAGGCAGACTTCATCTGCAATGTCAGAATGAGGTTCCTTTTCTGTGGGTTTTTCCCCATATTTATTACAGGGAGCACAATAGCTCTGTTTTCCATCTTCTACATTTTTCACTGACAACCAGCATAATAACTTTTAGTGCAGCGTGTGGTGACAGTGAAAAAGCATGTGTTAGTATTTGCATTTGTAATACATCAAACCACACAGTTATCTAGGATCTACACATTTGGGGTCAGATCTTCAATGGATTAAAGCTAGATGTGTTAAACTACAGCAAAAGAGGGAAAAAAAAATGAGATTAGAGGAGAGAGTAATTGATTTCTCTTTTTAAAATATTCCTTCATCCATTTCACTAAAATCTGCAATACCCTTACACCTTAGAGCAGAAGATTAAAATGAGGAAGAAAGTAGGAGTAGAAGAAGAGGAGTTTTGTGGCAGGTATATTTTTTTGCTGTGTCAGTGATAAATCACTTAAATTTGGCCAAGCTGGAAGTGTTTGCAAATTTCCAGAGTGAACAGGCTCAACAGAAATTTCTTAGGCTCTGGTACCTCTATCATCTTAGTAGTGAGTTAAGTCAACAGAGTGGAGGTAGGCTTGGAGGCCCCACCTCGGAAATCTTCCCCTCATCTATCAAAGAAACTGCAGTGACTGAGGCAGGAGAAATACTATTAGAGCAGGCAAATTCAAGTCTTAACAAGTAGATTTTCTCACTGCCACAAAGTTCCCTGAAGTGCTCGACAATTTAACTAAACCCGGACTGTCCCTCATTTTCTAACTACCCAATCTGAATCTGCAGCACCTAATTTAGATGCACCACACTGGCATGCACCAACCTGTTGCCAGTGCTTCATCAGCCCCCCTTTGATCTGCAGAAAAATCAAGTGCTGGAGAGGATACTTATCAAAAGCAGAAAACTTGATTTGTGCCTTTCTCGGTAACCAGGATCACCAGAAGACATCCTTGCATGTCTTGGCATCACACTACCAAGAGGGTTAAAAGTGAGATATATTGATTATACAACACCTCCTGCTAAACATCTCAGGACCCACTAACCTTTGAGAGAAACCATCCAGCAGAGCCACCCTTGTTATTATGACCTATATTGATTTTCCTTAATCTTCCCAAATTTGGAGCGTCGAGTGTGAACTTGTCCTCTGCTCCCTTTTCAAAGTTGTCTTTGTCATTGTCCAGTTTTCTCACACCTGAGAAAAAGTAAATACAGAAGAACCAAGGAGGACAATAGGACATCAACAACAGCAGGACCAAGAACAATCTCCCTCCTTTACTGGATGCAAGGGGAATGGTGGTAACAAAGGATGAGAACAAGGCAAAGGTTTAACGCATTCTTTGCCTCGGTCTTTAATAGTAAGGTAAGATGTTCTCTGGTCTCCAAGCCTCCTGAGCCAGAAGACTGTGAAGGCGAACCCTCAATATTCCAAGAAGACTTGGTTAAAGACCTACCCAACCAATTAGACATCCACAAGTCTATGGGATCAGATGGGATCCCAAGGATATTAAGGGGGCTGGTAGAGGCCCTTGCCAAACCCCTTTCCCTCATCTATCAACAGTCCTGGCTGACTGGGGAAGTGCTGCTTGACTGGAGACTGGGAAATGTGACTTCCATTCACAAAAGGGTCAGAGGGAGGATCCAGGAATGATAAGCCTGTCAGCTTGACCTCGGTACCAGGGAAGGTAATGGAGCAGATCATATTGAGTGCCATCACACAGCACATTCAGGACAGCCAGGTGATCAGACCCAGTCAACATGGGTCCTGCCAGACCAACCTGACCTCCTCCTATGACAAGGTTACCCAGTTAGTAGACGAGGGAAAGCCTGTGGATGTGGTGTACCTGGACTTTTGTAAAGCCTGTGACACTGTTTCTCACAGCATTCTTCTTGAGAAACTGGCTGCCGTTGGCCTGGACAGGCACAGCCTCTGCTGGGGGAAAATTGGCTGGATGGCCAGGCCATCCAGTGATGGTAAATGGAGTTAAATCCAGTTGGAGGCCGGTCACAAGTGGTGTTCCCCAGGGTTCAGTGCTGGGTCCAGTCCTGTCCAATATCTTTATTAATGATCTGGATGAAGAGATCAAGTGCACCCTTAGCAAGTTTGCAGATGACACCAAGCTGGGTGACAGTGCTGATCTGCTTGAAGGAAGGGAGGCTCTGCAGAGGGATCTAGATAGGCTGGATCCATGGTCTGAGGCCAACGGGATGAGGTTTAACAAGACCAAGTGCTGAGTCCTGCACTTGGAACAAAACAACCCCGTGCAGTGTTACAGGTTTGGGGAAGAGTGGCTGGAGAGTTGCCTGGGGGAGAAGGACCTGGGGGTGTTGGTTGACAACCGGCTGAATATGAGGCAGCAGTGGCCCAGGTGGCCAAGAGGGCCAATGTCATCTTGGTCTGTATCAGAAACAGCATAGCCAGCAGGACCAGGGAGGTGATTATGCCCTGTACTGGGCACTGGTGAGGCCACATCTTGAGTGCTGTGTTCAGTTCTGGGCCACTCACTACAAGAAGGACATTGAGGGGCTGGAGCGTGTCTAGAGAAAAGCAATGAGGCTGGTGAAGGGGCTGGAGAACAAGTCCTACGAGGAGCAGCTGAGGGAACTGGGGTTGTTTAGCCTGGAGAAGAGGAGGCTGAGGGGAGACCTCATTGCTATCTATGGCTGCCTGAAAGGGCTGTGGTAGAGTGAGTGTTGATCTCTTCTCACAAGTAACAGGTGACAGGACAAAAGGAAATGACCATAAATTGTGACAGGGGAGGTTCAGACTGGATATGAGGAAGAATTTCTTTACTGAAAGGTGTCTCAGGCACTGGCAGAGGCTGCCCAGAGAGGTGGTTGAGTCACCATCCCTGGAGATGTTTAAAAAATGGGTACATGAATTTTTGAGGGACATGGCTTAGCAGAAGATGGGTACAGTTGGACTCTATGATTTCCAAGGTCTTTTCCAACCCAAATATTCTATGATTCTATGATTCTATGAAAATGGTACTGGCATACTGGTGTCTGTAAGAAAAGAGTTATTTAGGAATATCACCACCAACTGAATCAAATATTCTCCAGGTACCAGCTCTCTGCAACCAGGATTCAAGGTAAATGCAGAGTACTTTATATTCTAATTAAAAATGTACCTATTCTCGAGTGCACAAAAGACCAGGATTTTCACTCTAATGTCGTAGTTACTTACAGCTCTCAGAGCTTTCAGAAATACGTATCCAGATGGCTCTTGCATCTTGTTTTCATACCACTACATTTCCCTTTTATTTTTAATGTCATTTAAAATCTCCAAACTGTTTAAAAACGGCTTTGGTCACAAGCTGCAGATTTTGACATTTCAGCTCATAAGACTCTTTGCTGCATCACACAGGAAGGATTTATTTTCAAATTAGGACCCAGCCAGGGGTATTTCTTTTTCCTGATCTCAGAGGAGCTTGCCTTTATGAGAAGTATTAAAGGGCTGACCCCAGTTGCAACAAACACTGTTCCTGTGCAGGTGATGTTGTGAGTGGGACTGAACCCACCCAAGGCACCAGTGCTGGAGGGCAATCCACCACATTTATCTTAGAAGGGGACTAATGATTTTGTAGGGGTGTTATTACTCTGTGTAGATATGACAGTGCGCCTGGAGGAGCAGCTGAAATTTAGGCTCCCACTTTCAGATGTTTCCCAGTGAGATCCGACGAATCCCCTTGTAAAAGTCTGGAGAATCAATCAAAACTGAGACGCATCTGCTAAGTTTCATAATCTGTTCAAGGACAGTTGGAAGGCATTGTATCATTATTTCTTGAATTTGACAGGACAGGTGCAGAGACAATATTTTCTCTCAGTTTCTCCAGGAATTTCTACCCACTCTTCTCCATAGCGTGACCCCAAGAGTTTGGTCTGGGCATTACTTTTATTATTACTCAGTTAAAAACTTTTTTTTAAAAATTAAATTCAGATTCCTAGATAATTTTGTAGTACAATCTACATAAAAAAATAAAAAAGGGAAAGCTACCACTATTAATTTAAGACAGTTAGTATAAACCTTGATTAGATTAACCTTCTAAATGGCCAGGAAGGCTCAGCCACAACCAGTGAAAAAGATCAACGTTATCTGTCCAGGTACACAGCTCTCGCTGCGTGCACTGTGAAGAACATATTGGTGTTGGATGCCTCAGTGCACTGGTCCTTGCTACCTTGGTTTATGCTGGTGGTTTATGCTGCATTTTCCCAGGGTTTGGGTTTTCTGGTGGTAAGTAACTACAGTCATGCTCAAAGCCCGGCCACGACTGCTGCTCTGCAGAAGCTATGGATGTGAAGAGCTCCAGAGCTAACAACACCACTTGTCGTGTCTTTCACTCAGCCAGATTATTCTGCATTTGCCAGATTGCTGCTGTGTGTTGTTCAGATCGAAGGCCTGCAGAGCAGGAAGAAATATTTTAGGAAGTGATTTGCATTTGAATACCTGTGTCTCCTTTCTCACCGAAGATATTAATGAAGACATCCGCATCTGTTCCACTGCCGCTGACTTCACCAGTAAAAACTCGGACCACGTATTTGTTGACTGCAAGGAGAGAGGCAGAAATCCCAATATATAATAACTCAGTGGTTTAATACAAAACATAATAGTACAAACCAATTCAGACTGTGCTGGTGCTGTCTTGAAAGCATGTCTGTACCATGGCTCCTGGATCCTGTACACTGGCACTCTCCTCCGCCAAAGGAATAAAATCAGTAGGCAGAGCTCTAACACTTTGAGTATGTACTGACCTGGGCAACAGGAAAAGATCATTCAGTTCTTGGCCTCGATACTGAAAGTTGAAAGAGATGAGAAGAAGGTGCAAATTTAGATGCCGATATATGGATATTAAATGACCTCAGACGTATGACCTAGCCTTGCTTTTCCAAAACATCAATGAGATACAGAGCCAGCCATTTGCCCAAATTCAGAGCTGACCCCTCTGCTCTGAATGCTATCCTAGAGCTATTTTTGCAGCTTAGCTTCTGTTAAGCCTGGCTGGTGACAACGAGTATTTTGATGAAAGATTGGCCACACTGCACAAGCACAAAAATTTTAAGGTGGCCACCCCACTAAATGAACCTTTCACATTTGCTGTGCTAGTGAGTTTGAGAAGCAAGTTCTTCAGAGGGGTCAGGATGGGTCTAATTCAGCTCTGAAAAATAGTAAAGGTGAGCTCAGCTTCTTCCGGAACCAATGAGAAAACCCTCATGTCCTTCAGTGTGACTCTATTTGTGGCAAACATGAGCAACTTTCAAAACCTGCTGCCAAAGTTTACCTGTCTACCTTGTTCCTCCATGCAAACTCAACATACAGTGCCATATCCCCAGTGCAGAACTGGTGCCAGTGACAGCAAAACAAAACAAAACTGATAAAGAGTAACAAAAAATCTACTACCCAACAGCACGTGGTGTCATATATAGCCTCAACAAGGTATCTGTTTTACCCTGCATTTTTGAACCTTGGCTAGCTGATGTTGCAAGCTCTGTTCTGCATCACCTCTTCAGTTCTGAGTCCTGGGCTTGCTGCTTCTGCAAAAACAACTGCACAGGCCACATCATGCATACCTCCCTTGCAAAAATAAAATCTTTTGCACCATAGTGAGCCGTTTTGTCCCTTTGGCAGGTGCATGGTTCGGGGAGAAGCTTGTCTGGGCTTCCCAGCAAACACCAGAAACTAATTTCTTTAAGAGCTACAGTCCGTCATGAACTTTGACAAGGTGAGCTGCCTCCTCCTCTGTAACCAGTGTATACTAAAATACAGCAGATTCTTTGGTGCACATGCTCCTCCTCAGGCAGAGGATGTGAGAGCAAGCATATGAGAAGCGGGTTTTGGACCATCCCCTGAATTATAAAAATGCGCTCAGCTCCCAGGGTGAGGAGTACAAGGGCAGAACCCAAACAGAAGGGAAAATCACCTGTCACAGTTTAATGAATGTACTCTGAAAAGGCTAAAAATCGAGCTGACATTCTTGGCACCCCATCACAAAACATGCCATTACAAATAAAGTAATAATGATAAAAGTGCAATAAGCACTAAATAACAAGAAAGTGGAGGACAAACACCTTGAAAGGTTTCTCGGCATCGTTGTTCTTCAAATCTAATATTTATAAGGACAGCATTTGACAACTTGCTCAGAACAACAAGTGCTCCCAGGGGTTCTCTGCACACACGATGTTGCTGTCAGAGTGTCAACATGGAGACCCCGTTGATGGAGCTAATTCCCAAGTGTGCAGAGACGGGCGATGCGTTGGGTTGTCATCTGGGGCCAGTGGAAATCACAGGGCACCATATTGCAAGGGTTTTATGTTGGTTTCTAAAACACAAGCAAAGCTGGGGTGCATGGCATGTGCTAGCATGCCTTTTCTGTGTGCTCCTTGCAGATGTGTTTCCACATGCAGAGCTACCACATGAACATTAGTGGTCCTTGGCTCAGGTCAGAGCACACTCCTCCTTCTTATACCACAGGATCACACCTGGTGTGTGCTCACCATGTTTCCTCCTTATTTTTTTTCATATGTTCTCAGCTCTGAAGCTGTGTGCATTCAAGCCAGTCCTCAAATCTGCCCCACAGCTCTGCATACAGAACAATTTTAGTTCATCTTCAGGAAGTAAATGGGATCAGTCCTGAGCCGTGCTGAATTTTTGCCAGCACTCTCTCCCTCTCTAAGCAATTCAACACTCAGCTGCAGCAGAGAGGGTAGCCCTTCATTCTTCTAAGGGGTCCTTCTGTTCTTCATACATCAGCACATCTTACAGAATTACATGGTGGGTGTGCAAATTTAAATAGAAAAGGATGCTGTGTCTCAAAAAGACAACGAGTATTCAGCTGCTTAAAAATGCTGGAAAAGGTGCTCATTGCAGCTAAGTAGAGATCTGGCTGAAGTCAAACGCTCTTCATTTTAAGCAAGGGTGGATGTTGTTCCCTCTTCTCTGAGCCCTTAATCATGTATTATTTAAAACAGTAACAATCATCTTTTCAAAAATACCCAGTTGGCTTTTTTTAAATCTCAATACATGGAGTTCATCTGCAAAACAGAGATAGAGATGTTGCCTAGATATTTTTTTTTCTGAATGCTTCTCCTAGCACTGGAAACATGCAAAATGCTAATGTATGGCTGGTAAAAGCTGTGACACCATTGCTGCAGCGCAGGAATGGAGGGGGGAAGCTTTCCTAGATGTGAAATTAGCAGCTTCAGAGGCACAAATTGCAAGACACCAAGAGCAGAACAGCTCACAAAAATTGAGTAGCAAGGGCAGGAACTATTTTCTACTTTCTTTCCTCTTCACATTGCAACACAAACGTCCTGTATGGTTACAGCGCCTTTCTTTTCTTTACAGCTGGGTGTCTGTTCCATTAGAGACAATCCAACTCCCCCTGACACCTCTCATCCAACACACTGACATACACAAATCCATCCTAAGGAAGTATTTGGAGATGTTGCCAAGATGCTGTCTCTAGGAAGTCATCTCTGGGGTGACACTAACTGATGTGACCCCGCTGCATTAATTTAGCAGCGGTGTGACAGTCAAGCAGCTTGTCTGTTACTAATCAAATCAACTACACATTTCAACAGCTCTTATGAGAGGAAAGATTAATTTGCACCGTGGGGTAGAGCCAGGCTCTTTCTACCGAGAGCCAAGGGTTTATTTTGGTGAAGAGGCTGTGACACCAAAGGCACTCCCAGCACTGCTCCCAGGGGAGGAAGGGCATAGCATTGCAGCCCTCCACGCTCCCTAGTACAGGCTGGCCCCATGGCCATCTCCATCCCAAGGAGACCAACACCTTGCCTAGACCTTTTTATCCAGTCTCTGCACCCCTGGGTGCTCTCATGCACCCTCTGTCTTGACTCCAACTGTGGAAAATGATTGGATGCATCCCAGCCAGATCCTTCTTCCTGCAAGCTGCAGCTGACTGCTCAGCCATGTGATATTCATCTGCTAATGCCATTTATTTAGCAATATGCTATCATGGTCACCTGAAATGCCATAGGATAGAATTGCCTAAAGAAATCTTGATGCTGATATTATTTGGGGCATTAGATAGGGTTTTTATGCACAAGCTGCTGAGTTTGTAGCAGCAGGAGCACCAGACTTAGGCAGAGAAATGAAGTCAACTGTGCTTCATTACCTATAGCTGTCACCTCCTGCAGGGCACAGTGAATTCCCTGATAGACATCCCTGTATACCTCCCTTGTGCATGACCTGCCATGAAGTAGGGCAGCAGCACAGCATCAAACATCTAAGAAAAGACACAGCCTTCAAAAGCAAGACATGCTGGGTTAAAAGCATGAGCTAAGTCGTAGGCAGCAATGGATTCTTCCCATAAGGCAACTTATAGCAATTATCCTTCTGTTTTCACAGTGCTCCCAAGGGTGACAATGTTTAAGATCCATCCTGTACTGCTCATCACTGAGCAGCCACATTTCAGAAAAGAGAGAAGGAAGGGACAGGTGGGGAAGAGGCACTTCTACTGTCTCTGAATTGCTGCTGGCAAAGAAATATATTCACGGGTAGTATGAAAAGTGAAAAGAATTGATGCTAGAGGAAGAGGCAGGGTGCTGGATCTACAGGCAAGGCACAGTTTCAACCTGAGTCTGCCACAGTCGTTTTGCACAAGCTTGTGAAGGTGATTTAACGTCCATATGCCTCAGTTCCTTGCTGTCACATCGAGTCAGTCATTCCAGCCCACCAGAAACCGTCTGACAAAATCTATTCTTGATGGAAGCACTGGCTTGTCAAAATGGAAGCTGCTTTATGCCGCTTCTGACAGCGTATTTGTCAGTGACAGCTAGATTTCTTGGTCACTACAACCTTAAAAGTTCAGCCAGTCTATAGTTAGGGCTTGAAGCTGGGATCTGGCCTCCCAACAAGTGTGATTCAGAGCCCATCTCACTAACCTAACACCACCTCTTTCTAAATGGCCTTCTGGTGGAGATGCTTGCTGCATTTTCTTGCACAGTACTGTCTCTGGAACACCTGCCAGTACTGCAGAGAAGTAAAGACACCCACCCCTAGTCTTTTCACCACTCTCTACTGCAGTAGCAGAGACCCTAGAGATAGCTACTTACAGCAAGGCACATGAGAACCTAAAGCAATCCCTATAAAATCATAGGAGTCCTGCTGAGCTGACGAGGAGCTAGCTCTGTCTCAAAATCATGGCCTATTCTTGAACAAAGCAGCTGCACACAATTAGGGAAGATTCTTTTTCACCATTCAGGAAAGGGTTGAAGTTGAAAAGGTTATTTTTAACTAATCTCTGTCAAGAGTAATTGACTACTATCCTTCTTAATGTGCACCACCTTCAGAGGTGGTGAACAGCTCCTAAAACTAAGGATTCAAACTGGAAGTGCTTGGAGAGCAGGGCATGTTGATGAAGAAAGAGATTTGCATAGCTTTTGGCCAAGTGTTCCTCTGCTAAACCACGGTTTTGGTGGGGGAGGAATGTTGAACCTTTGCATGGCTTTGCGGCACACGTCATCCGAGGCAGCACGAAGGATGCAAGGCTGGTGCAATCACAGATCAGTGTTTTGTTAGTCTCAGAAGGTCTCTCTGAAACTGTATTCATAAGAAAGTAATATTATTGCAACCACCCAAGGAGCCATAACACGCCGGAAAACGAAACAGTTATGTTCGCTCTGCTGAACATTACTTTATCCTCAGCCACTGCCTTGTGCCCCTTCTTTAATGAACTTGACCACTTAATCTCCCCATCCAGGCCAGAAATTCAGTCCAGCTTTTTGAGGGCTTTATATGAAATCCAAGTATGCATCAAAACAGTTAATATATTAGGATTCAGCCTGGATCATCCCTCTGCAAAGCCCGTGAGAGGCAATCTACCACATGCAGGAGACTTTGCTTGTAGGATATGCTAAACTGATGTTCCTACTGTGACTTCAAAGCGATGATGACATTTTGAAGTGAGCTTTAAACGACCTTGCTCAAGAGACAATAGGGGTTTAGTTGCAGAGGCATGGAGATTAGCACAGAGCAACCCACCTTGTGACAGAGGTGCAGAAATCCTTGTTCATCTAATTCTCCAAGACTTCTCATTATTTTTCATTAGTTCAGCCGCAGGGTGGAAGCCCGTGACAAAAAAAACCACAGACATTTCACAGAAGAAATATCCGCTCCCTGCTTTCTCCAGATCAGTTGTTATCAAAATTGGGGAAATAATCTCTTGGGTAAAACATTTTTGTCTGAATGAAGAGTGAAATAATTTCACAGTGTTATTTTAAATTATATTAGGACTACTGTACTTCCATCTTGTTTTATATAAATGATATATCTAAATTAAGTTTCTTTGTTTCAAA
Source organism: Tapera naevia (assembly GCA_033556795.1). Classification (NCBI taxonomy): domain Eukaryota; kingdom Metazoa; phylum Chordata; class Aves; order Cuculiformes; family Neomorphidae; genus Tapera; species Tapera naevia. The sequence continues at coordinate 221,097 of JAUMJJ010000642.1, read as the reverse complement.
ACTGATAGTTGAAATAATTATGATATCTAGATATAACTTGTCAAAGTTATCCCTCATCTTCATAAATATGCTGGATTCTGTGTTTTGTATTGGATACACATAGATCTATATATCAACCACACACAAAGATGCCTCATGCTGCTCCAAAATATTTTCCCTTGACATAAGGTCCATTATAGGAATTACGAATCTCTATATCCACCTAATTTCTGAGCTCTGTACAGCTTGTCTTACTTGTGGTTTACAAGTCACCAGTGTTACTTTTCATTTCTACATTTCAATTTTTCATTGCCCTTACCCATCTTTAGAGATAAACAGGCAAAAATTACATTACAAGTAAAATGTCCACAGGTGCTGCATTTTAGACATGGTGATACAAGATGGGGAAAGTTTGAAGCAAGAGAAAATCCTTATTTGACAAACTCAAGCATTTTAGTAAAAGAAAAATAAACGTGGACATTTTTAGATACTCTTTTACCAGATAGCATGACAGTCTTTTTCCAGTGATACCAATTGGGTATTGAAACATATTACTTCCACTTCAAACCTTGTTTATTGGCTATCTCAGCATACAGCAAGACCTCATCCTTAATACAGGGGGTATTCATTATTATTCAAAAGTAAACAAGTCATATTTATTTCATAAATATATTTAGCTGCATTTTCCTGTGCTGATTATACACTTCCAGTTCTCAGTGTAAATAAAGATGAGTTTTGATGAGCAGGCAACACCTATTAATATTTCATTCCCCCCACCTTATATATGCTCAGAAATAGTCTTGTTATTTTTTTGTGATTATGGAAGTTTCCAAAATGTGACTCCTCATTTTGAATCAAGACTCAGTGGAGACTGGACAGGGACCAACGCCCCCTCTCCAGGACTGGCTGGCTCTTCATAAAGTGAGGTTGCAAAGCCCACAGGGCATCATCATCAATGAGTGCTCCACATCCAAAATGCTGCTCCTTACCAGAGCTTCTGGCACCAATAGGTTATTGAGAACTATTGGCAACATCTTCAGTTTGGATCAAACCCAGCCGTTAGGGACACGTGTATCCCATCGGGAGAGGAATGATTTAGCTACTGACTCAAAGTCAAGAAAGTGCATCAATACTTGCTGTCCCAAGTGTTTCCTCAAGCCACAGCTCAGTCAGTACCTATAAGTCTTAAGTCAGCCAATATTCAATCTCTGGACCATGAACTGTGAAGTCTTAACACAAGTCTCCTTTACAGAGGAAAGAAATAACAAAGCTTACACTCCCAGCTCAAATATATGAGTTTTATGTCCTAGAGGATCTAAAAACCTCAGAAACTATCCAGGCATATTAAGTCTATGTGTGCTTGCATGCTCTCAAAAACACACTAGGCAGAGAAGTCCAGCACGGGCTGCTTCTTCACGTGTACATATGGTCTTCAGAACTCCTGCACAGACTGCCTTTGCTGCCTTTGAAGGAAAGTGTCCTGTGTCTCTCTCTGCCCATGGTCTTCCCCTCTGACCTACCACAAGCACAAACAGCCCAAGTCTCCTCAGGTGATGTCATTAACTCTGCCCCAGACGAGGACAGACCCATGATTCAAAGAAACTCGTGAAAGGCTAATGGATTGGGGTGGACCTGAAACTTGATCAGCTGAAATTATCTCATTTGTAATTATAATAAATTTTGTTCTTATTTTTTAAAGATAAAACTACCCTTGGCATGCACAAGCACATGGGTATCTTTCATCACTCACTCTCCTTTACAAGAATCCAGTTCCCAGCTGCTCAGTGTGACCTTACAGACATTACCCCTTAGGACGTGTCCATACAAACTCTAAGATGCACCATGTATCAGTGCTAAATCAGGCCAAAACTGACACAACCACTGACCTCTTAGTTCAAAGATGATTCTGTAACAGCAAGGTAGAAAACTCATGTCTGTCTGCAAAAGATTGTGCAGGCTTAGCTTTGGATACAGCACAGCTACACCTGATCTGGTCATGAGATCCATTTTTTGCATAATGTTACTAATAACAAAATACAAGTGAGCAATGCATGGCACTTTTAAGTATGGAAAAAATAAAGGCAGTACAACCATATTGGATGCTCCCCTTCTCAGTAACTGGGTGTGCCACACATTGTGACCTTTCTGCTCCTTGGTACTGTGCTGTGTAACATACCCACTGTAAATATATTCATTATTAATAGTCCAAATATTATTAAACTTTACTCAGAAAAAGTAGAGAATGGAGAAGTTTTACTATTTGAGATAATACATGTGGATCTGTTCTACTCTGCCTTGAAAGAGTTTGATGTGAGCTGCTGTCCCATCATGTTTATAGCCCATTGTGTCCAATCTTAAACAAATTCAGATTGCTGATAGCCAAAGAGCCAGCTGGAAATCAGTCCCTGGCTCTCAGCCTCGTTTGCAACAAGCAGGTTAGCAAAACTTAACCAAAATTTGGCAGATTGGTCTAAATTGGAGTTGCACAGAAGACTGAGTTAATTTTCAGGTGTCTATGCTCTTGAGCATGGTTTTAAGGACCAAATGAATAAAGACTCCCTTTGCAAATAAACATTCCTTCTTTCCTTCAGTAAAAGAGAGAGTACAGAGAATTATTTTGAGTAGGGAGAGATTTCATGGGTATGTGTTGCTAGTTCCAAACCACATTTTCCCTCGTTCTGAGAAAGATTGGAAGTTATGTTCTGGAGAGCCCAGACTAACCTCAACCAGCCAAAGAGTGATAACAGCCTGTTGTTACCCAGAGAGGAGAAGGCCCATGGTTAATTAACATATCACCTAACCCTACCAAATCACAGCTTCTAGTATGAATTAGGGAAAAATATAGCCTTGAAACCACATAGAATCATAGAATTTTTTGAGTTGGAAAGCATGGTCAGGGACATCTCCTACTGGATCAGATTGCTCAAAGCCTGGCCTTGAACACTGTCAGGGATAGGGCACCTATATTCCAGTATTATGTCTTGAGATCAAATTTCAGGACTCCCTGCTTTATTTGTGGGTGATCAAAAGTGTATCCATCACATGCAGGGATGGAGAAAGCCCTGGTGTCCCATCTGCAGCAGGTGCAGAGCAGCTTTGGAGCTGTAAACTACCAGGGAAAGGGGAGTGAATTGCAGCCAAATGAGAGTTATCATGGGGTGGGAGACACAAAGGTCCACAGAGTTGCATAAGTGATTCATAACCAGTCTGCAGATATCAGAGGGGGCGGGGAACAGGTTCCCAGATTTCATTTGGGTTTGCATCCCCATTGGGTCATTAGATCTTATTAGTGCACCTATTAGTTAAGATCTCCTCCCCCATTGCTTTGGTAGGACATTAGACACCCTCAGAGTCATTAAAAACCCGCAAGACTCAAAGGAAAACCAGCACCTGGCTTCAGTTTTGAGCCGGCTCCTTGCATAAAGGCTCAGCTGCAGTCACACAATCCAAAGGCTACATAAATTCAAGAAAAGCAGCATAATGCCAACAATAGACCTTTCTTGTAATTAATACCTGTAATGTAAATTAATCCAGGCGGCCAATAGCAGCTGCTGGGTAAATAAGAATCTGTGTCACTATCACTGTCAAAGGGCCATGGGCATACGGTGTCATGAGTGTGAATGCAGGGAATAGAGGCTCATTCAAGCAGGAACACTTAAAAGGTAACCTGTTCTCCTTGAGAAATGTGTGGCATTCAACAGGCACCCTGACAAGAGCTATTTTATTCAAATAAGTAAATGCAATCACTGAAGCATCTGTAGTTCCTTCGTGCTCCTGACATCCTCTGTAGCTCTGTTTGGATCATGAAAAGAACTTTCTTGTGTGTACATCCAATTTTTCCATTATATGTTGACCCTCTTTTAGAATATACTCTTCTGTGTATTTTTTAAATTCCTTTATATGAACATCTTCAAAGTTCACAGCCCTACAGGGATTCTCTGGCCAGCCTGTGTTCCTCACCAAGAAAGAGGCTGAGTCTCCCCATGGCTTGGTAGGTTTTGGTCCAAGCACCAACGATACCTGACATATGTGCTTCAAATGCCTCTACAGAGCTCTACAGAGCTTCAACAAAGCAAAAAATATGGCAAAAAATAACTTGATTTTCCTCCAACCCACATCCCACACATATCACAGAGTAAATGTACACCCTAGTAGTGACCTCCATTTCAAGAGAGGAAGATAAATCCTCATGACAAAAACAATGAAGCTCTCCAGAAGAAGATCAAAACTGAGGACGTTGCAATAGAGGTAACACGATTCTTTGGTTATCTTTGGTTTGACTTGTGGCAGCCAAAGAAGCATCAAAGCAAAGCATGAGACTAATGTCTGTGACAACAGCACTTGGGAGGTTTGCAAAGAAGAGCTAAAGAAAAAAGGGAACAAGTGATTGAAGACAAATGACCAAAAAGAGAAGAGTATATGAGCGGGACTGAGTGCTCTCTCAGCAAGTCCACAGATGACACCAAGTTGACTGACCTGGTTGATACTTCAGAGGGAAGAGAGGCCAAGCAGAGGGACCTGGACAGGCTTGAGAGGTGGACTTCTCCTCAGGAATTTCAATAAGGCCAAGTATAAAGTCCTCCACCTGGATCTGTACAATCCCAAATAGGCTGGGTGATGAGTGGATTGAGAGAAACCCTACAGAGAATGGCCTGCAGGTATTAGTGGATGAAAACCTCAATACGAGCCAGCAATGTGCATTTGCAGCCCAGAAATCCAATTGTACCCCAGGCTGCGTCAAAAGAAGTGTGACCAGCAGGGCAAGAGAGGTGATTCTTCTCCTCTACTCTGCTCCCATGAGACCTCACTTGGAGTACTGCATCCAGTTCAAGGGTCCCCATCATAACAAGGGCATGGGCCTGCTGGAGTGAGTCCAGAGGAGGCTACAAAGGATCAGAGGGCTGGAATTCTTCTCCTCTGAGGACAGGCTGAGAGAGTTGGGATTGTTCAGACTGGAGAAGAGAAGGCTCCAAGGAGACCTTACAGCAGCCTTGCAGTACCTAAAGGGCACCTACAAGAAAGCTGAAGAGGGACATTTTTCAAGGATATCTAGTCATATGCCAAGGGTTAATTAAACTAAACGAGGGCAGATTTAGATTAGTTATAGGGAAGAATTCTACATTGTGAGAGTGTTGAGGCTCTGGAACAGGTTCTTCATCCCTGGAAATGTTCAAGGCCAGGTTGGATGGAGCTTTGTGTAACCTGGTCTACTGAAGGTGTCCTTGACCATGGCAGGGGGATTGGAACTGGACGATCTTTAAGGTCCTTTCCAACCCAAACCCTTTAATGATTCAATGACCCTATGGAACTGAACACTGCTAATAGGAACATGGACTTAAGACGGAGCAACTAATCTCCCTTTAGAGGCACATAAACCTGCCAAACTACATAGTTGCTCATTTGTCTAGTAGCCTAGAAAATATTAATACACAAAGAGCAAACAACAGTCTTTAATCTATTTGAAAGGTAAAAAAACCCAACAATAAAATTTAGGGCAACTGACTTACAAGTACAAAGAAAACCTTACCACAATTCCATTTGAGACCTTTATGGATCCTAAGGGAGACAAATGAATTCAGATAAATTTACTTTTGCAGTTGACAGTTCACTTCATCAGCATTGGAATGTTTTCTTCCATTAATTATGGTTCAAGGGGAACTGCAACCTGAGATGGCTGAGATAACCCTCTCCTTTTACAGATTCAGACCTGCCACCTGGAAGGCATCCAACCCTTCACTCGTGCCTCTGGCCTCAGCCCAGCTTCTTGCATCTATACAGACAGCCGCAGAGCATCTAGCCCATGCCACTCAAAAGTGGGCTTCTCTTTCTGATAATGGTGTCAAAACCAGAGGCATTTCTGACAAATGCTTTGTTAAATCTCTTCTTTCATGCTCTTAAGGAAGAAGACAATCTTATTCACATTTGTCCTGGACTAAGCACATAGTGTGCAGTTGATCTATAACCCGAAAGCACTCCTCTGGAAGGCTGACCACGTGGAACTATGTTTTTGGCCAGTGAAATGCAAATTTGCTCCATTTATTTCATTGAAACTGCACTGATTTTTGCCAGCTGAAGGTTTAGCCCATGAGTCTTTTCCTGCCGAGAAATAGGTGTTGAACAAGATGAAGGAAATCAAATACATTCCTTTGAATCTGCTCTCCCAGGACGGAACAATAATAAATTCAGAAAACTGTTGTGTCATTTAAGGATCTATTAAGATTGAATTGTTGACTTCATCCTTGAGGGAACCTCTCGTTAATTGTGCATTGTTTTGACTTATCCTTTACCTACTCCAGACCCTGCCTGCCCCTCGAGTGTCCTTAACTCTACAATTTCACAGCAGAAACAGATTAAGAGCAGCAAAGAACTTTGGCACACACATCCCGAGAAGTAATTGGGTGGGATTTTGGCAGAGCATCTCCAGACGTTATCTCATTCTCCTGTGGCATCCACCCTGGAGAGGTCTACATTCATAAAACGCTCCCACACACGTTTGCTGTCAACAGATAATTATTTGTGTATGCTAACTCACATGCAGTATCTGTTGATACTTATACCTTCAACATACTGAAGCAGGTTTAGGAGGCCATATGTAATAGAACAAAATCATTTAACAATTCAGGAACAAATAGCGTCATGGTGTATTTTTTCACTGTTAACATCAAACAAGATCTCAACGAAAATAACAATACATTGCTCTTCTAGAACATCTATCAATGCTCAAAGCACTGTTTTAAGTCTGGCAATAAACTATTTTTACCAAGAAAAGGCTCCTAAGTGGTCATGTCAACAACACTAGTAAAAGGTAATTACTTCTCCACACTTCGAGTGCTGTGTTCAGTTCTGGGCCCCTCAGTACAAGAAGGACATTGAGGGGTTGGAGTGTGTCCAGAGAAGGGTGACGAGGCTGGTGAAGGGGCTGGAGAACAAGTCCTACAAGGAGCAGCTGAGGGACCTGGGGTTGTTTAGCCTGGAGAAGAAGCGACTGAGGGGAGACCTCATCGCTGTCTACGGCTGCCTGAAAGGAGGCTGTGACAGAGCCAGTGTTAATCGCTTCTCTCAAGTGACAGGTGACAGGACAAGAAGAAATGGCCATAATTTGTTCCAGAGAAGGTTCAGACTGGATATGAGGAAGATTTTCTTTACTGAAAGGGTGGTCAGGCACTGGCAGAGGCTGCCCAGGGAGGTGGTTGAGTCACCATCCCTGGAGATGTTTAAAAAAAGGATGGATGATCTTCTGAAGGACATGGTTTAGCGAATAATGGGAGTGGTTGGACTCTATGATCTCCAAGGTCTTTTCCAACCGGAAGATTCTATGATTCTATGATACTCATTCTCAAAAAGATGTGGTACTAGCAAAACCACAAGTTTTCCCTCCTTTGCAACAACCGTACCTCTCCTTTCCCTCAGAAATGTGGCTAGTCGTGGGTGTACTTGACTTTCCATGCCCCAAATTAAGCTCCCAGAAAGGAGCAGTGCATTGATGAGGTCAACCCAACTTGGTTTCCTCATTAGCACTTGCAGATAAACTGCTGACATACCAACCCGGGGCTGGTTTCCTGGCTCCACTTTCACATCTCGGTCGTCTTCCTACTCACGTTACATGCACTGTACATCACCACATGGCCGACATGCTGATACCAATTTGGGAGTACATGTCTGGTTTGCAAGCTGTCCTGGCTTCATTTCAACATCATTAGCTTAAAAACACTCTGAAAAATAGGCACCAGCTCAATATGGGTATGATACACATACAGTTAACCAGTGTAGAGTTACAGCGAGAGGGTTGGGTTGTTTATGGAAATTTGCTGCAGGTCATCACCAGAGCCTGGAAACACTTTAAACACAGGGCTACAACCACGCTGCCTCTTCCGAGAGCACACAACAGTACCAGCAACATCTCCTGGAGTGGGATGCCTTTCATCTATGTGTAGCCATTCAATCTAATTTAAAGTAGCCATTTAATCTAATTTAAAGTAGTCATCATAGATCCTTCAGTACTCAATGAATGAATGGGACTTCTCCAAACGGATTTATCCCAGCCTAAGATGTCAGGTCTAACATCTAAAGAAGGAATTACCCTCTGGAGGTACCTTGCATCTTCCTATTTCTCTCTCTACTGCCTACAAAGAAAACTCACATTAGCATAGAATGTGTGATTACTTTTCCTGTAACTGAAGTCATCCAAAAGCAACCCTCTCCTTTCTGACAAGGCACCAGAAAACCAAGCTTTTTGGGCTACCCTTACTTTTGGGCACATCCATGGGATTCAGGCTGCCAATGAGGTCTCTAACATACAATCCATCCCCATCTTCCTTGCTCAGCCAGTTGTTGCAGGGGAAGTAAAACCGGAGGTGAGGTCGGTTCATGTCGGTCACGATCACCCGGTCAAGGAACCAGCCTGCATTCAGTCCAGTGTTATCATGTTCAATCCTAGAGAAAGGACAACCCTGGATTCAATATTTTGATTAAAATGGAATACTAGCACTGTAATTTTGTGGAGTATACCATGTTAGGCAAGGCTAAAGCAACCATATACAAAATACCTACTTATACCTGGCTATCCAAAGTGTTCCATAGGATTTATGGGTTTTTACAGGGTATTTTATCAATAACAATATTCATATATATATATAATTGTGTGTGCAGCATATGTGGGCAATTGTCTGCAAGTGTATGCACACAAACATACACACATCTGCATGTTCATTCAACATAGGCATTCATTCACTTCACACTGCATATCTAAAACATAATTGACTCTCCTCCCACCCGGTATCCCTCCTGCTGTTTTCCTACTCCGTTTTATCCACCCCTTCCTATTTTTCCAGCTTTCTTTGCTTTACTTACTAATTTTTAATTTTATATAGGTTAATCAGATGGTGGTTAAACTTAATAATTATAATTTACATTACACTAATTAAGCAAAACAAGATAGTGAACCCCATTTACCTTCATCAGGACATAAAAACCACCCTCCTTCGTGATTGGATATGATAAAACTACAATTCTTGGTGGAGAGCATAGATAGCTATACGCAATATCGTAGGTGATTTCACGCTTCAGTTCAAATCTTAGGCAGTAAACAAGCTTTTACCACCCCTTAACTTCACCTTGATAACAGTCTGCTAACAAACAATGAATAAAACATGGCAACGTTAAAGCCTCTGCAGCCTGTCATTCAATTAGCACCTCGTGGAGCAGGCACTGTGGTAATAATGCTGTGCAGGTACCTTATTTTCTTTATTTGTCCAACGTTGTTTGTTTTTACTCGGAACACATCTGTTTTGCTCCTCTCAAAGGCTGTGCTGCTCCTGTAATACACGTGCATCAAAAGCAATGGTAAGAAAACAGCAACCTTGTCAGCAAACGTGTTTCATGGCCTGACAGAAAGCTAGCATTTAAGGATGAAGAGATGTCGTTCCTAGCACTGGATAAACCTGCTTTTCAGTGTCCTCTTCCCTATGACAAGTTTTGGATAGCTCAAAGTACTGACATCTAGCAGACTTTTTTCCCTTCTTGAGTTCTAAGATTCCTTCTAGAAACTGAGATGGAAGATTTGGGGGAAATGCAATGCTGGCCCAAGCAGATGCAAACCTTGGATCACATTCCATATCACCTCCAAGAATAAAGAATAGGAAAGGTTTTAAAAATCCTCAACTAAATTACCCATAAAGGTAAGAGGTAGGGGAGTCTATGAGACTTTCCCATTAGCAAATGTCTTTCAGAGGTGTCCGAAAATAATTTGCAATGAACACATTTCAAGGCAGTACCAATGAAGCAAAAATCACATGAAGAACCTCCAACTCCTTGGTAATACCTTGTCTGCGGTCCCTCAGCTCTGCTAGCCCACCCATCAGTAGTTAAAACATGGGGGTAACAGCAAAAAATGTGGGTGTTTTAAGCTGTACCCTTACAGGGTGGTCTGAAAGTGCTCATTAGGAATTGTCAAGTCAGAGGTTCATTTACCCTTATCAACCAGCCCTTGCTGACCAACCAACACCAAAGACCCTGGTGAATCTGAACCCCAGCATCTCCACATCAGTTCCTTTACAAGGGTTTCAATATGCTTTTCAACTTTGTTGCCCTCTCCCCGAGGGGTTCTCCCCTACCACCCTAGACCCCAGACACTGAATGGGCCTGCTCCTCCTGAAGGAATGAAGTGGTCCCATGGCCTGGTGGGTTCCCTGTGGAGATGCAGAATGGTCCAGAGCTCAGCCAGAAATGAAAGCATTTAACCACATCAAAGGTTTCTTTCCACTTCCGTCTTCAGACGTTTTTTAGCAGCCACTGAAACTTCCCTTGTATCTTTTTCTTACAGTTTTTATCTCATTGAAAGCAAAATGACTGTAGGGCAGGAACTAGCTTGATTTTTTGTGAAGTGTGAAGTGTGCAGTTTACATTTCACTGGTGTAAGTGGAAGGCAATATATAAAGTATATTCACTCAGGTCAGGGTATACAGAATTTCATTCCCAGTTCTGCCTCCAGCCTGTGGTGAGATCTTGGGAAAACACCTCCATTGTTTTTAAGCTCATATTTTCCACAAAAACAGCATGAATAACACCATGGCATAACGCATCGTTGCTCTGAAGACACAATGTCTCCTATTTGCCCTCCCTAATGGGCCCCAATTTCACCTGGCCCACTAACCATTGCTTCAGATAATTAAACACAGCAAAATCCACAAGTCACATGAAAGAGAACAAGAAACCACAGCACTTTAGCAGCATAAAGCTGCAGTGACAAGCAACTTGTACTCAGAAACTTAATGAATATTAATAAAAATCCAAGTAAGGGGGTTCATTTTTTCTCAGCTCCCTTCTTCATATTATTGAAGGATCTGCATGTGCCTTTTTTTAAAGATTATTTTGTGTGTTCTGCAAAAGCAGGCACTGCCCTCCTCCTCCTTCATCCTGGTATTCCGGATAGCATCGTCGTTACGTGAAAAAGCTAAAATAGTTAACCTTGCCGTGAAGACAAGAGACGATTAAATCCAGCCCAGCCTTCCCCAACCTAGCAGTCAGGGAGAAAAAAGTCAGTGAGTGCAAGGCAATTAGCTTGTCAGGCTTGAGCGGGCATCGTAATGACAGCAGCTTCTCTGCGTGTTGACTCTGAGGATCGATGCAGTGCTACAGACGGCTACGGAGATGGCACGAAAGTATTAAGTGAGACTAATTAGCCCAAAGCTTTCAGTGCACCAATCCCAGTGGCTGACAGCTTATGGCAGTCCCACCACTGCACTAGGCTTTTCATTTACTGGAATGGTGGGAGAGTAGTGGGGAGGAAAGCTGGTACTAGAGGAGCGGCGAGCGAGCACCCGAAAGTGCCCATCAAGCAGATGCTTCATGCATCTTGAAAGAGCTTGGAGAAGCATTGGGAAACATGGCTGTGGTCCAGGAGTCAAACTCCAGGGAATTCTTGCTGTCGAAATGTAGGAAGAATTTGACAAGTCTCTTCCCTTGAGGTGGATGTACAGCATCAACAGCAGAAAAATGAGGGAATTTTTTAAGGACAAATCCAATCCGTATTCCCAGCATTTTTCTAACACTGTCAATTAAATGGAAAGGGAGAGAGAGTGAGGGACTATCCCACAGTGAATGGTTGCACTGATGTTTATCCAAAAAAAAAAAAAGAAGAAAGAAAGAGAGAGAGGGAAGGAGATATTACAGCTGGGCTGTGCCAGAGTCTGGTCCAGGCTGGGACTGGGGTGAGGAATTCATAGACTGATTACCATAAGGAACTTGTTGCACTGAACAATGCAGTGCCTTGGCTTGCATATCTCTAGTGGCAAATAAAATGGGGAAAAATCTGACTTGGAAATTGCAGCACTGAATTTCCAATGTTCAGGCTTGACAGAGTTCAAACAGGGGGACTGGGCATGGCTGGGCATAAGCTTAGTCTGAAGACTGGAGCCCCCATCATTTGGCTGGAATATAACTTCAGGGCAAGTTCAGAAATATGTTTCAATCAGGTTTTTCTTTTCACATATTTAATTGGCTTTAGCAGCTCTACCTTTTATAGCCTATTAAAGTGTTTTGCTCAATTGCCTTGCAAGATACACCCAGGGAAACTCCGTGAAGATTAGTATATGACATTCTCAAATATTTTTTGTGTCTGCAGCTGTTTTCAGGTTCTTTTGGTTGAATGATTGCCTGCAGGTTGCACTGCTCATGGTATTGAAATGTACAATGATTTAGAGCACAATTTGCACTGGTTGGGTAAGCCACGTTGCTAAAAAGCACCACAAGAACTGGCGCATATTTGAGCACAGTGTTCATAAATCCCTGTGAGTATGTCTTCTGTATGCCATTGGCACGTACACAGAGCCAGTGCCATGAGAGTTTTAATTCTACTTGGTCTGCTGACAGCAAGAAACAACCAGTGGTGCAGTTTTAAATGCAAAATTACATGAAATAAATGTTTACACTAATAAATCACCTTTAAAAAAATAAAGGGGAGTTAACAGAAGCTAATTCCACCACATATATGAAAGTCACATTTGAAATGCATATTTTGAGTGTGTGTAGAAAATAGTCCTCACTTCTGATCAGTAAACAACACCCTTTACAGAGCTGAGCTTTTAAGAACAGAGAGAAAACCTGGGTACTGATCACAGCAGTAGAATAAAAATAAAATCTTTTAGCAGCGATGGAGTAATGCGAACCAATTTAACTTTGAATCACTGCATTAATGATCATTTAAATTGCCTCTCTATTAGGTGTTTTGTCTGGCAATGTTTTGTACAGATAGAAATCTCTGCAAAGGCATAATGGATGAAGGGCTGCACAGAAGCACAAAGTGTTACCATAGATGCCAGTTTGAACAAAATTTTAAAGATGATGGTCTATTAAATCATTAGAAGAAGTCAGTTCTTGGTGGTACCTCCCTGCAACCTTGCCTGCAGGTCTGCCTCCTCCTGCCACTGATGTTTAGCAGCAGCTTGAGGGAGCTGGGTACCAGGGATGATTTCAGAAGGTCGTACAGCAAAAACTAGCCTACAGCCTGTCACTCTTTAGAGAAAAAATAGTGCCTATTGGATCACCTGCTAACTCACAGGAGGTGAGTTTCATGGACTAGGGGAGAGCAGCATGCTTTTGACACATAGAGGTGCCAGGGATGAGCACTGATTCTATCCCTCTTGTTTTCCTAGCTTGAAAGTAGAGACAGTTTTGTTCATCCTCTGATGATCCCATGTAAATTGTAGGCTGGATATGTCTGTGCTGTCAAAACTCTGGTAAAGATTGCAGCTTACCACAAGATGGGAAAAGAGGAAAAATGTTTGTGTTGGTTTTGCCTCATTCATCTGTTAGTCCCTACACATCCACTATAAATCCCTCCTGAAGAGAGGACACTGGCCTGGATAGACTTACGGACAACCTAACTGCAAAAAACCACGTATGTTCAAAATATATTTGCTCTGAACACAGACCTCCACTAGCAGCATCATTAAGCTCCTTCTTGGAGCAAGGAATACTCAAGGGAGTTTGCTCTGCAAATATTTTGCCTAGATTGTTGTCGTGAAGCTGACAACATCAGTCAATGAGCGGCTGGAAACACTGCATAAGGCAGCAAGCGTCCAAAAATATTCCAGATGGAGAAGAAATGAGCTGAAGAGCACAATGACTGTAAACATCTCTGTACCAAGGACATTTTTCTCTTTTCCTGAGAATAACGTGACCAGAAGGAGGAATTCTGCTTAAAAAAAGCAGAGAATCTGTGAAAAAACGGCCCTGCTTGAAAGGATTTAATTGAATGAGATAAATTGCTCAGGGGTGTAGCAGCTGATGACACTCAGGAGCCAAACACAAGCCCAAAAAACCATGTGAGCCCGTGTCTGAACTTAACCTGAAACTTCACAAAGTGCTACAGGGCACACCGAAACAGCCTCTGTCTTATCATTCACAGCAGAGAATTTGATAGCCTTTATGGCTACCAAGCACTCTTTCCCTTCGAATTACTTGGGATAGTGGTATCTTAATATCAGTTTCCCATTTTTGGTGGCATGAGTTACAAGAAGAAAACAAAACAATGGTATTTATTTAGATAAACTTACCTACACTTTATGTCTTTGTTACCCATAATTTGCCTGTTTTATTCTGGAGAAACTGTAGACAAAGCAGACAATGCCATCGATAATGGTGCAAAGGTTACTGAACCTTTCCAATATTAAATTACATTTTGAATTGCAGCTACTTCGTCAAATTTGGGAGCAAATTTTACTTTAATAATTTTTATCCCATTCCACTGGAAGAAATATTTTTGAAAATTTTGATAATAATGAGCTCAGGCATTTTTAAGACTGAGATTAGTGAGTCAGGTGAAAGGGCAGGACTTTGAGACAAGGCAGAAAGGTTTTTTTTTCCAGGAGGGTGTATTCACTGTAAGGTGTAAAACTGGCCGGGTTTTACAATCTGAAAAAAAGGATGCTGATTCTTGATCAGTGGTGAGCTGCTCTAGGAGCTGAATTTTCTTAAAAATCTGCCTGTTTTGAGTAAATTCCTGTTTCTTATGCTAGGGCTTGACCTTCCTTGTAGCTGTACCACCAACTGCTACATGTGTAGCTGCAGGTAAGTTATAATTTATATGGCTCTTATCTTTGGGCTCTTAAGCATTGCTCTCTAAGCACTCTCTCAGGTGGTTTTGTTCCTGAAATGCAGGCCATGAGCCTGAGCAAGAGAGAGAAGAAATCACCCACTTTGTTTCTGTTTCAGAAAAAAATATAGATTCCGAAGTGTGCAGTGAGTTAGCGGTGCCCTGGATCATTAAGTCTTCAGAGTGTGGGGTTACTGCTGCAAATTTTTACAGTCATAGATCAGAGTTTTCTTAAAGCCACAAGTAGCTTCAAACCAGGAAACATCCCTTGACATTAAAGGAAAAGTATTGTAACTCATCCTTGAGCAGTGGCGTGAGAAGTCTTCGTCCACTGCACTTGGACTTCGTTAGCTTCCAAGCCCAAAAAAACCTTTCTATACCAACTTTCTACCACTTCCTAACTTATTATATTAACTACTCACAGTGAATAAGCTTGCTCTCTGTATTTATTTGTTTATTCCAGAGTTGTTACACACACACAAAAAAAAGCAGGTCTTCTGAAATTCATCCTGGCTCAGATGTAGCAGACCCACAAACTTTAACATCCTCTAAAGACACCATGGAGATACTCCGCATTTCATCAGTATTTGCAAGCATTAAGAATGGGAAAAGCTCTGTATAGTGACTCAGGACTTTGTAAAAGGGACTACAAGGTACTCAGCATAGGAAAAAAAAATTAATCCACTGCACAGTCCTTAAATTCAGTAAGCTGCCAGCTGTCACTTACAAATTATTTCATCTTTCTTTCAGATTGCTGTAGCTGCTAAATCTTTCCTAACTCCTTTGTTTGTTTTAAAGGGAAAATCTACCCATGAATATTTATTGCAGTTGTCACAAGCTGGACCAGGTATGCCTGACACTGAAAAGTGGATTTGTTTACACTAACAACAAATAAATAGGTTTGAGGCTAAATACTGTGACTGAGTTGGCAGCTTCCCGGTTGAGTTTTGCAATTGGTCCTGAGCCCCAGGATGGTGGAAAGCACGTGAGCAAAGAAATAAAACACTGTGGAGGATCAGCACTGGATCATGGAGAAGCAGCTTGTGTCTGTAGGAAAGGTCTCAGTGATTGCTGAAACGCCACCAAGCAATGCCTTGGTGTCCACCCATGTGCCTGTGATGAAGCTCATGGAAAGAAACTTGTTAGTGGTGGGGCTTTAACTTCTGGCTGAGCTGTAGCTGGTGCAGGATGGCAGATAGGGATATGATGAATCATGTGAGCTGGATTTTGAAGCATGATTTTGCCAAGAGTGGCCAGGGCCGAGCAGTACTTTCCCTGCACCCATCCACTACCTCCACGCTGGCAGAGAGGGTAGACAGAGACAGAAAAGGAGGATTTATTCCAGTCTCTACCAGACCTGAACACTACTTGCCTATACCTCCTGGCCTAAATAAATGCATCTTTTCAGACATCATTTTTTGTGTTGCCTCTTCCAGAACTGATGTTCCTCCTGACAAGTCATGATGACTGTTTGTGTCTGTTTTTCACAGTTACCTTATCATTGTCCAATGTTAAAAATACATGATATTTCCTCAGCTTGCCATGGCTTCCCTTTACCACACATGAAAAAAAGATCTGAAATGTTATGTTTTTCACTACCAGCACACAATCACAAAAGAAATAAGAGAATCCTATTCTAACTAGAAGCTGAAGCAGCAGTACCGTCTTTAGGCAGTGTGTGATATTTTAGCTTTCTGCCATACGCAGGGAAATGTAAACACCTATAAAATGTCATGCACTGGCAGTCATGAGTGAACTCGTGTAAACATCTAGTTGAAAGATGCATGAGATTCCATCCTTTTGCCATATTCACAAAGCTGCATAATAAATTTGGGGGCAAACTGACTATTTTGTGGTTTGCTTCGTATTTTGATAAGGCTATCAATTAAACAGTTTTGCAGGCACTCCTACACTTGGACTAGATTTTCTCTTTGCTGTTCCTCGATGAAGCATTGTGACACTCCAGACTTTGCTTACAGATGCATAAATTTCACTGATGTTTGGGAAACTCCCAGTGGAAAGCTGTAGTTACAGTTCTACCGGTCACCTCCTGCGGGGCTGGTTTTAAGAGTCCTGAATTCCATAAGGCTGGCTTCCCATGCCTTTCATTCTTGCTTACCAACACCTTAGCCATCTGTTCTCTGCAGCAACAGGGATCAAGCCCAAAATGCTAACCCAGGTCTGAACAAGCTCAAGCTGCTGCAACTTAAAATAATCCTTACATTTCCTCCCTCCCTCCTTCCTTCCTTCCTTTCTTTCTTTCTTTCTTTCTTTCTTTCTTTCTTTCTTTCTTTCTTTCTTTCTTTCTTTCTTTCTTTCTTTCTTTCTTTCTTTCTTTCTTTCTTTCTTTCTTTCTTTCTTTCTTTCTTTCTTTCTTTCTTTCTTTCTTTCTTTCTTTCTTTCTTTCTTTCTTTCTTTCTTTCTTTCTTTCTTTCTTTCTTTCTTTCTTTCTTTCTTTCTTTCTTTCTTTCTTTCTTTCTTTCTTTCTTTCTTTCTTTCTTTCTTTCTCTCATTCTCTCTTTCTATCTTTCTCTCTTTCTCTCATTCTCTCTTTCTATCTTTCTCTCATTCTCTCTTTCTCTCATTCTCTCTTTCTCTCATTCTCTCTTTCTATCTTTCTCTCTCTCTTTCTATCTTTCTCTCTCTCTTTCTATCTTTCTTTCTCTCTTTCTATCTTTCTCTCTTTCTATCTCTCTGTCTTTCCTTTTTCTATTTCTCTGTCTCTTTCTCTCTTTCGTTCTGTCTCTTTCTCTCTTTCTTTTTCTCTTTCTATCTCTTTCTCTCCTTCTCTCTTTCTCCCCCTCTCTCTCTCCTTCTCTCCTTCTCTTTTTCTCTCTTTCTCTCTCTCTTTCTTTCTCTCCTTCTTTCTCTTTTTCTTTCTCTCTTTCTGAAAAAAAATAAATGGTGAGTCCAGGAGGAAAGAGCAGGCATAGCCAAAGTGCCAGCAGAGATGACTTGTACAAACAGTAGCTCATTTAATGTCACAGCTGATGAAGAAATCTCTTACAGGGATGTCCTGTCTTCTTGTTCTAAAGGACATTCAGGTTTTGTTTTGGGTTTGTTGTTTTTTTGCAGGGGGAGGCAATATTTGGGTTCTTTCCACAGCCATGTACAGAAAAACCCTTTCACAATTAAATGGCTCTTTATGTAAATACTGACCACAGACCACAAGAAAACTCCCTGGAAAGCAGAAGCTGCTTTGAAGGCTTTGCCAAATACTACGAAGCAGGTGTGGGTCCTAGAAGCTCTTCCCCAAGCAGAACTTCTGCTGCTTCCAGATCTGCCACTGACCTGCTATGGAATCATATCATCTTTTACCTGCTTGCCTTGGTTTCCTTCTCTGAAAAAGAAATAATATTCAGCTTTATAACTTCATTGGGATGTCTGGGTGGAAATCACAGAATAGATACAAAGCATTTCGTAAAAATGTATCATATACAGTCAATTCTAGAGATGCTGGGATAACATAACTCCTTTGGCTAGCTCTATTTCTGAATTTAAAATATGGCAAACAGGGCTGAAATTTCATGTATTTTCTTTACCATTCCCATATCATTTTCTTTACAGACTTTCATGTTTGAGTTGCTTCACTGGGAAGAGAAGCTCTTTTGAGGGCATAATTTAAAATAGCTGCAGGTACCTCTTGTCGGTGCTGTAGAAATGGAGAAAATGTGAAGTTACCGTGTGACATTAGCACAGGATTAATAATTTCTGAATCACAACTTCAAGAAAACCAAAACAAAAAGAACACCAAAAGAAACAGAGACACACAGACCTCCTAGACTCCGCGGATAACGTATTTCTCCTCTCTCTTAGAAATGTTTAGCTAAGGGAAAAGTCATACATGTAGAGCTGGGACTTTGTTAAAAGTCACTTTGCTTCCAAGGGAGCTGAGCACCTGCTGTCCCTGATGTTCAGAGTTGGGTTTTTTTAATAAAAAAAAAAAGGAAAAAAATATTGAGAGATTCAAAAAGCTCATAGTAAGTTCTTAAATGATAAAATACGATTTCCACTAAATTCAAGATAGTGATAAGAACTGGTAAGTTGGGTGGCATCGACATCAGCTAGAATAAAAGAGATCAGTGCCACCACAGATGTGTGCACACTGCACAGTGTGCAACCAAGCACACATCAGATGGGATGGGAACAGCCTAAATTAGGAAACAACTTAAATTCTTCCATTTCTATTTGCCTCAGATTTCCGATGGGTGTGGGTGGTTGCCTATCAACAACATTACTTCAAGCCCACTAAGCTACTCTTCAGAGACATTTAAGGACATTCTTCTTTCTGTACCTGACTTATCATGGAGACCTCAGTGGGATTTAGGCTTTCAAACATGGCCCATCATGCCCACTCCAGCAACTGATGAATATTCTCAGCTCCTAAATTGGGTGGTCCTAATTTAAGCTTTAAGAAAAGCAAGCATCCCCACACCTTGCAAGTGTGAGCATTATATAATGTGGATCTGAACACACATTTCCACCTACAGAAAGGAATGCAGGTTTGCAAGGGATTTGATAAGAAATACGCAATGTGAAAAATTCATATTTCCCTGGTGATCTCGAAATACCTTTTAGATTTATTCCCTCCACCTCCATCAGCACAATGTTACGTTTCATCAAAATGCAATAAAAGTTACTGAGGAACAGGCTTCAAGGATGCAGATTTCCTTCTAGATACTCACTTGCTTGTGAGGTGAGTCTTGGGAGTGATCCCATGCTCTCCAAAGAGGGTAACAAAGACGTTGGCATCAGTTCCTGCTCCCCGGACATCTCCTGTCACTGTCACCACCTCATAAACTGTAAAAGGAGGAAAAAAGATCAGCACAAGAGAAATCCCTCACCCTATACGTTATAGATCCAAGTAACTCCCAAACCTGATCTGAAATAAAGACCCCATAAATGGATTGCTGCATCCACCACCAAAACAAAACTATCGCTTGGACAAGGCATCCTCTGCTAAGGATGAACATAATTAATGAAAATCATCACAACAAACTAAAACTACTGGAGGCACTTTATCTGGGCTGAGAAAGATTGAGCTAGGACAGATTTTGCTGAAAATAAAACACTTCCCTATGATAGCATTGCCTACTCTACCATAATGTATGTGCATGTATTACATATAACAGATGAATTTATGTGAGCTGTTAGAATAAAGCTATCGAGCCATTTTTCATTTGTGCACATGTCAACGCAATGCATGCTCTCCTGTTTGCTTTGATAATATATTTGTATGAAGCTGAGAAATAACAACAGCCAGAAATTTTGCATTTCAGTTGTTCTGGAGAGTTTACCAGAGATCAAATAGTGAATCATGAAGAGTGTAAGGTAGGAAAGGGCTTAAATTAAGAGTCTCAAAGCTCTATCAATTCATCTTTCCAAGCAGCAGATTGAGTGCTGTCTTTATCACCACACGTCAATATCTTCTTGGGAGAGACACAAGTTAAAAGTCATGTGGAGAAAGACATGACAAGATCCAATGGCCAGACGGTAAAGCCAGATAAATTCAAATTACAGTCAGGCACACATTTCTTAAGCAGGATGAGGAATGAAGTTTGAACAAGAATTAAGACTTGAGAACAGGTTACCTTTCTGAAGGACATATCTTGGTTGGCTCAGTACAGAAGAGACTAGAAGAATTTATGAAACTTTGCTTATGGCCACGACAAGTATCAGGATGCAATTAGAACATGATGGTCATTAGCTAATAGTGATATTTCAGGCTCAGACCTATAATCTGGAG
Source organism: Tapera naevia (assembly GCA_033556795.1). Lineage (NCBI taxonomy): Eukaryota > Metazoa > Chordata > Aves > Cuculiformes > Neomorphidae > Tapera > Tapera naevia. Next base: position 200,779 of record JAUMJJ010000642.1, on the reverse strand, counting down.
GAAACACTAAACTTTCATGATTTCCTCTTGCACTGCCTGATTGCTAAGTATGTGATTTCTGAGGACAAAGCCTGTAAAAATACACCTTCTTCGCAGAACTTCTACATATTTTGTCAGTGCCTATCTCTTAATTACTATATCACATATATGATTAAAAGAGACAGAAAACATACTGGCACTCTCTAGTCTGAGCATCAAACATTTTTTCCCATTAACACTTCCCTCAAAGCATCGCAGGGACAATTCAATCAACATTTTAACTGAAAAGCATGGAGACAGTGATATAGAGAAACCCCAGACACACATGTAAAATTGATTAGAACTGTTCCTTATTTTCAGTAGCTCTATTGAAGTTAGAGAGAAAAAAACACTGAAATATTTTCCTAATCTTGCCTTTGAGCCAGTGTAAAGAGGACAGGAAAAGGACATTATTGTAATAAATACAGTACATTACGATCAGTGCTCAGCCAAATTCTAAAAATCATAGCATCATCATAGAATCATAGAATGGTTTGGGTTGCAAAGGACCTTAAAGATCATCCAGTTCCGACCCCTCTGCCATAGGCAGAGACACCTCCCACTGGATCAGGTGTTCAAAGTCCCATCCAACCTGGCCTGGAACACCTCCAGGGATGGGGCAGCCAGCTCTTCTCTGGGCAACCTGTGCCAGGGCTTCCCCCCCACCTCACAGGAAAACGTTTCTTCCTAATATTTCATCTAAACCTCCCCTCTTTCACATGTCCTATTGCTGCACTCCCTCATAAAGAGAATCCTTTATCTTGGTGTATTTTAGTTACGAGCTCAAAGGAAGAGGAGATTTCTTTGCGAAGAAGAATGCATGAAATCCACAGCTTTCATATGAGTAATACGTACAAAAAATGTTTTCATTTCACCTTCCTCCTGCTAGCGTTCACACATGCCAACGGGAGATGTTTGGCATAGCACAGAGAGACAGACAACGTCCTCGCATTAGCCATTAACAAGAAGACTCGTAATCTACCCTGCCTCAGTGATTCACCACTGATTGCTTCATGGTTTTCAGCACTGTGTCAGCTCTGCTTTGAAAACAACGAGCCTATATCATTAAACTACAATATTGCTGCACTCGTTTATAACAGCCTTTTTTTATGTCTGGCCACCTCAAAACATATCGTAACTTATCTGCACCACAGAAGTACTTATCACTGTCAGAGCATCCTATAGGCACTGCCAAAGTGACAGTTACAACTGAGCATCCCTCTGCAAGATTTCATTCTAGAAAAAGCCCTTTAACTCATCATCCCTCTTAATCGCCACAGAGGCTCAGCAAAATTTGGTCCCATTCCTGCTTTCAGAGAGTGAGGTCAACTTGTACTCTGCTTCTTGCCATCAGTCAGGTGGCTGAAAGCATTTTCCCTGTAAAAACGTACAGGAAAAGTCATCACAACAGTTTTTAAGTTCCTTGCACTCTTCCAAAAGCTCAGGCAGGTTTTCTTGGAAGTTCCTTCTACTACTAAGGAAGTGCTAGGACTTACAAGTTGTATGTGACAGGCAGTGTATCGTGTTACATCTGCCCATGTCACATCAGGTGAAACCCATTCCTGAACTGGTCTGCTCCCCCTCTACGGGTATTGATGTCACATCATCTATACATAGAACCTTCATTTCCTTATGGAAGACGTGAGTCAGACTGATCTGCTTCCACTTTACAAATCGTAACAAAAGAGTCAAAGGGATACAAGGAAATTAGATGTCTAAGTCAACACTATCAACAAGCCACAATACAACCCCCTTAAAGATCACCTTATCTAATTCCCACAAAGGGAATCTCACAGTTGCAAGAAAACATCAACCATGAATATGTACAGATTTGCACCTTAGCCTCACATCCCCAGATTCAGCCTCCTCATGCTGCAGCAAGCAAGCAGCACATGGATGAGAAGTTTCTACCAGGACAGATGTGCTGAGCTTTGCGAGAGTGGCTCATGTCATTACCAAGCATATGCTGTGGTTTAGCATCATTTTAATTAACTTTGCACACCAAGAAAGGAGGGTGACACCAGGATGTCACCTCATTTACAAGTGCCACTGTGCACTTGTGGAGGGAGAAAGCTGTGCAAGTAAATGGTGGCACAACCTTGCAGTGATGTCACGGAAGCAGAGTACATGACTTTATTCTGAGGAATAAAATAAAAGTTTAATACTAATTGACACTTGTTCTTTCTGAAAAGGCACCTGAACACAAACACAGCTTTTTTAGCCATTATTGCTTCAATGGCATGGAAAATTCTTCAGTCTGGATCCAGGATTGGTTCCTTTTATTGAATTTCTTTTATTTTTGCTCAACCACTCACAGTTGATGGGTATCATCTCTTTGGGGGGAGCATCTCTGCAGCTTGAGGACCCAGCAGGTAGAAAAGGCTACTGTGCCAGACTAGGTGCAGATGGCATTTTGTATCCCAAGCCTTTTTGCTTTGAACAGTGTCCATGATATAAGACAAGAAGACATGTGGGCTACTTCTTAAGCCCCTCAGGAGTTTGCTTCTGAATAATCGGATATTCTGGCTTTGAGAGAACACGTCCAACCTTAGAAATCCCAAGCGTCAACATCTTGTACTTTATGATTTGGGACAATACAGCTGAATTAACTGAAAAGCTTGAAATTGGACTTCTGTGGAAGCTATACTTCTAACCAAGGGTGGGATCTGGGCTAGAAAGATCAATTTTACTACTTCAGTGCTCCAGCTGTGAAGGGGAAGATTAAGAAAATACAGAAGTTAAATATCTCAAATGCCGTATCTTTTTCATCATGCAAGACAGATCTTCCCTTCCAACTAAGTTCACTACTTTCATTTTAAATGGTCTCATGGGATTTCCAATCTTCTCCTCATTTTGAGTCCCCACATTTCAAACCCCTCTCCACCTCTCAAGAGGTCTGAATTGCCTGCTGAGTGTTCACCTCTATGCTGTGAATATTGTCAGGATAATGAGCTTTAATACTCACCAAAAGTTTGCCTCGATGCAACAAAGATGTTGCAAAGATGCCAGCTTTTAAAATCCCTCCACTGAAAGAAAATATCTGCCCAAATTCTCCAGAATCCTGAAGAGAAGGAACTGGGGGTCCTGGTGCATGAGAAGCTCAACACAAGCTGGCAATGTGTGCTTGCAGCCCAGGAAAGCAAACAGTGCCAGCTCCTTATATGCATTTCTGCTGGTCTTACACATCAAGATGTACTTTGGCAGAAATCCCAGCCTCTCTATGGATGGGAGAGCATTCACCATACCCCTGTTTCCTCAAACCACAAAGATTTTTGGTCAAACATGATGCGCAAACCGTGACATTCCCACGTGCCCTTGTTAGCTAATAGCATTGGTCATCCACCTCCCTCCAAATATGGACAGGATGCCACAAAAGTTCATGCCTCTTCATCAAAGTTGCTGCTCAGTCAGGTCATTAAGCCAGTGTCAAGATGCTTTTGCCTATCTGACTTATTCTTTAACGCTTCTCCAACCAGTGTTGGCCAAGTACATAACACACCATGAGCAGAGGAGCCCCAAAGAGAGGTTGTGAAAGCAATAGTGAGGGTGTAGGATCCCAAACTGAACACAGTTTTGTGGCGTGGGCCACTATTCACAGGAAGACACCTACATTTAGGTGTTTTTAACTAGGAAAAAAATCTCACCCCTAAGGTGAAAGGTAAGTCTATTCCAAGTGCCCAAAACATGGCCGAGATACAGTAATTAACAGTGTCAGTGTGGGATTGTTTCTCTTCCAGGCTAGTCTCCAAGTCCTGCTTTTCTCCCAATGGGCTTGGCAGAGTCAATATAAAGCAATTAATACAGACTAATACGGACTCTTTTGTTCCAAATATTGTCTCGATGAAGTGGAATTTGGTTCAGCTGTCTCATCTGGTAGATACTGAATCCCCAGTTGACTCCACTGTTCAGTTATCTGCATGAAGACTTCAGAAACTGATGAACGTTTTAGCCAGGTAAACAGAAATGATTTGCTATGGACTGCAAGCCTATTGCTGTTTTTCATGGGCATATACAAGCTCAATAAAGGAAATAATAGGCACTAGTTTCTTTGCACAACATAATCATTCAAAAATGGTCATTTCTAGTGCAAGACATAGACAGCATAAAATCAGTATCAGCTTAACTGCAGCATTGCTGGAAGAATTTACATCTATTTCCCTGTCTTGCAAAAAGGGCTGATACTATAAACCTGTACATTCAATGATCAGAGTAGAGAAACACTTTGTTGGAAATCATCACTAAATTTATTTTAAACCTATAAAGAATGACAAGTAGAGACTGAGATCCTCTAGCTAAAAGCATGCACAATTCCCTTCGCCCCACAAGCAAGGAATATCTTCAGGGCAGAGGAGCACTTTGGCTCATAAATTTAAGTTTTTCAGGCTCCAACAATATGGGACTGCTTAGCACCACTTATGGTAGTGACTGAAACTCCCTTCAGGTCAAGTTCTTCTATGGTGAATATACAGAACTGAGCTGGAGCAAATGATGGTGCAGAACTGTTGTGGCCCTTGGAAGAAAAGAATTAAGGGTTATGCCACAAGAATGACTGAACAGATGGAATAAGACAGCAGAGCTAGTGGAGATCTGTCAAAGAGTTTGGATAAGGACAAGGGAAAGCAGAATAAAAGACCTGAGCCATGTTGTGAGCAGAGTTAGAGAAACAGAGCAGGTGGAAGCTCCAAGGTCACTGCAGACATGAAACATCCTAGGGTGCACAGAAGCATCAGTGTCCTGGAGGCAGTCTGCAATGCACTGGCATCCTCCAATGGTACTGCCGTTTACTTCTCTCTGAGCTCACCTATCACACACCATCATACACCACATCCAAGGCAAACCTCATCTCCCCCATTACTATAGGCTTCCTCAAAGAGATGTGCAAACCCATACCTCCAGGCTGCGTGCACAAGGTGAACAAGAACTGAACTCTCCTACCCCAAAGCAGTGGAAAAAATATAAACCCAAACCAAAGCAAACTGCTTTGAAGCTTTGTCTATCAGGGCTACCTTCAGACACATTCATTTAGCAGGATGCATTTACCTCTACAGCGATAATGGTTGTTTGCACTTCACTGTGTTACCAGTTGGGAATTCACTGATTATTCTCAATATTCACTTAATGTTGATTCATGCAAAGCACCAATCACTCTGGCACCTACTGAAGCACTTTAGTGTGTGTTTGTCTTAGTGCACCTGAAGAGTACCTTGGCATTTATGCAAAATAGTTTTTAAGGGTCTGTGCTGACTGCTACAGGTTATGTTTGTTAAAATGATGCTCTGTGCACATGAAAAAAACAGTTGAATCCTTACAATAGTTATAGTTTTATTATCCTTTACCCAACATGAAGAAGAGCCTTTGAAATCAGTGCTTGTTTGTTTGTATCAAGGCACAGTTTGAGCAATAATCTTTTTTCATAAAAGTAATGAGTCAAATTCTTCTCTCATTCACTGTGGAGTAAATCCTGACTAACTTAATTGACTTGAGCACAATGACTTTGGATTCATATTGGCAAAACTCTGAGCAGATTTGGGCCTCACACACTACGAGAGATTGCTTGTTCTTTATATGCATTACTGAAAGTAGCTTCTGAGTCCAGCATGGATGCCAAATTAATTATGCAAAGCAAAAGAGAGGGATTTTTCCGTGAATATTTGGATTGTTTGCAAACTGTTGCACACTTTCTATTCATAGTTTATGTAAAGAATTGCAGAATTAATATTATCGTGCATTTTGACACACTTTGTGGATACGAATTAGGGAAGTTTCCTGCAAATTTACCACTACTACATACAGACAGCATCATCTTGAGCTTTGAAACATCATTTATCTCTTAAAGTATAAATCCAGAGCTGAATACCAGCCTGTCTTTTCCCACAGGCGGAGGAGTAGTTGTGGTTTGGAGTTTGTTTTACTTCATCAGCTATTGCTAAATCAACACTTCATTCTCATGCACCGTAGGAAGCCAAACTCAATTCATCTGGTGCTCCAGCTATCACTTAAAAGTGATTTTGCTTTAGCATCATCAGAAAAAAAAGTCTCAGTTCTTTGCTGTAATGGGAACATGGAATTAGCTTAGCGATCGACATCTTTGTTATTCAAGTTTAAATTGCGCTGGAGGAAAAACACTCTGCCTCAGGGGAGAGAAAAATTTGCAAGAAGAACCCGTTCAATTTCTTTTATTATCTTTTGGACATAACGAGGGCCTGCCAGGACACTGGGTGTCTCTGAATCACAACTGTGGACAAGTACATTAGACATTATTGTCCAATGGGAAGTATATAATGCAGCCTGAGTAAAACTTGGTATTGATTTTACCTTCATGCACTGAGCAAAGTCTGTGATAGAGAACTGTGTCTGTAGAAAGCAGCTGGAAGTAATTCCCTGCTGCCTGTCATATCACCCTAGGGCCAGATTCAAAGCAGAACTCTGCTTTCTTCCGGTTGTCTAGGCAGCAGGACAACCAATACCCAGGAGAGATGCTGTCCTTGCTGCCAGATCTGATCCCCAGTACTCAGGTGGCAGAAACAGCAATTTCACCAAAGATGAATTTTTTTCTGACCACCACCCCCCCACCAGCCCCAAAAGCCTTGGTCTGGAGGCATTGTAGGTGTTGGGTGCTGGATGATTCCTGACACGAGCAAGGCACAGCATTTCTCCTGGTCTGTTTCTGGGGAACGGCTGAGTTGTTTTTGCAGAGAAAAACACACCAACAACAACACATTTCAAAATCGCTCGGCCTGAGGCAGTGAATCCAGCAGGACCATGTCCAGGAGGCAACAGCTGGCAAAGCCACTGGCAGGCAAGGACTGGATGATGGTGCACACACTGGCTATCGCCGCATAGTAGGCACGCTGTCTGCAAGCTGGAGGGTGGCACTGCACCCTCTGCAACTCTCAGCTGAGGAACCAGCACCTTGTCCTCCTCAGACTTGATTTCCAGCTGCATTTCAGACTGATGCTTGTCATAAGCAGAGACTGATACCTGTCAGAAGCTTGTTATAAATACAAGTTATGTGTGTTACCTATATTCACACACATATTGTTAGATGTCATGATGAATTAATCATAACTCTATGACTTAATCATTCATGGCAGACAGCTACTACTATCCAACTAGCACCTTAGGAAAGATATAAATAAGCAAAACAAAACAAACCTGAATGGACATAAACCATGCCCTTCCCACTTCCTTCTTTGCAAATATCTCCTGATTAGCCCTCGCAGCTCACAGAGCAACTCTGATATACTGCTATGATATAGACATCCATAAAATGGAGGACACCAAACTGGTGTGGAAAAATACAGTGGATCTGAAGACCGAGAGGTGAAGGGCTGCAAAGACTGAGAATTTCCAGCAGCCACCCATTTACAACAAGAGTGAACAACTACTTTGTGATATGTGTCCAGTGAGTCATGTAAACCCATCAACAAAAACAACAATTATTGTTTTGAGGATGTTTTTAAGCGTTGCCACTCAGGTATTTATGACATTGTGCTGTACAGCAGTGTTCAGCAAGGAAGAAAATCCAAAGGCAGAAGAAAATCCAAAGGCAGTAGAAAATGTCCTCCAGCAATGCCTGGGGAAACATCTGTGCCCACAAGGCACTGAGAATAAATAAATATTTGTTGGAGCAGCAATAGTCAGCCAAGAGGAGGCCTTAACTAGACAAAATGTATGTTGTGAATCTGGAAGTTATGTCCTGGTCACATCCTCAACAGCTGACACAGTTAAATCATAGCATGCCAGCACCAGTCAAGATGCTGTCAACATCACCAAGAGTCTCTGCTTTCCTGGGGCTCAGATGGATAAACCAGCTCACCTGTGGCTGTGCAGGGGTTTGACTCAAGTTGGAATACTAATATGACTTGCCCTGATTTCCTGTATGTGCTTGATCCTTTTTAGCTTTCCACCCAGATGGAGGTAATTCTACTGTTTTAACGGCACAGTATTCCAATACTTGATCAACTACCCAAGGACAGGATGACAAACACCACCATGGAGAGCCTGGAAGACATGTGTTTAACAAAGTATAAATGGGAACAAAACTCATGGTCCTTAAAATACCAATGCAGTCCTGACACTGAGAATTTGATGCACCAGTGAAGGGAGTTGCTCTCTTTGTGAGTAAAAACAGCTCCTCAGCTTCCTTTCTGCAACCAGAGAATGAAAGAAACTGCTTAGGTAAAGCTTGGATTTTCTACAAACATAGGAAACACAATTAGTTTCTTAAGAGTTAAAATAAAATAAAAGGAAAACAAAAATTACAACTCTCCAAATCTCCTTGAATTATTCCAATGTGATCAAGTTTTAGTCTTGCATCTTCTAAAGGTCACCTTCCTCAGAAAGGACACCTTGCCCTACACCTTAGATGCTACAGGTCATTAAATCCAGGCTGACAGCACACATGAATTGGGGCAATACATCTAGAATTGAACATGTTGATCTGCATTTCACTGCTCCTCAGTGAAACCTTGTTCAAGAAACCTCTTCAAGAACTACCAGATATTTTCTGTTAAAGTCCAAAACTCAAACATTTAGACTAAAAAGTAGCCGCAGAAAGTTCAGGATATAAAACTGAACTTGCCATTCCATTCAGATTGAATTATTTTGGGCGTGAGGATAAGAGCACTGCTGGAAAACTGCAGTCCTCACAGGTGTGGGTTTAACAGGCATCAGCTGGCACATCAGCTCTGCCCAGTTTGGCAGCCTGCTTCCTACAGCTGTCCTCAATGCTGTTTTTGGTGCTGCCAGCTGGACAGAGCAATCCCAAATGGATTTTGTGTGTGTGTAATAAGGGTGTCTTCTACATACACCTGGGGCTGTCAGGTCTTGCCTGAGGAGAGGGAGACGTCAAAGGTACACAAGGGCTTATTCCACCCAGCCCCAAGCCTGCACTTGCTCTGCAGACACCTGTAAACAAAAGGAGAAGTCAGGAGGCAACTAAACCTTCAGATCCCAGTGAGGTCTTGCTCTGAATTTTTTATTTGCACTCATCTGCTTTACAATACTGATTTTCCATGCCAATGAGATGCAGCAGCCCTGGTGCAGGTCAATGCCAAGCACAGAAGTCAAAGATGAAGAGCCACTGTGATTCCTTGCAAAGCCCCATCTACAACATTTTAACTACTCATTTCCAATTTGTAAGACCCTATTTCAGCATGATACCTCCAGGTAGCTTTAACTCTTCAGTGGGACTACACAGGTGTGTAGTGGAGGGTGTATAATAACGAGGCCAAAGATTTCTCAGTGTCTACATAAAAATATTAGCAAATGTTTCTGCCACCTAATAAATACTTTAACATCACAAATAGCTTAATATTAACCTTTTCTGTCACACAAGCTGATGGTTCTGGGGTACAGGCCTTTAACAAACTGTAAAAGTGATATAAACCTTTCAAAATTCATATTTCATGCAGTCATTTATAACTACGGAAAATGCTGAGATGGAAGCAGGTGTCATCCACCATCTCCAAGGCATGTGCAGCACCACTTCCTCTCAGTAGCACAATTTGCATGCCTCACCAGATCACAACACATAAAACTGCCACCAATACAAAACTGTTCTCTGAACGTTTTATGCCTAAAAAACAAACTCCGTTTAGTGGTGAGGAGAAAAAACAAAATCCAGCTTCCAAAGAGGAGCCCTTGTTCATTGTGATTTGGAATATTTATGAAAGCCTTAGTTTGGGAAGATCAGCGAGTACAGGGTGCAGATGAGGTGATTTTACAACTGAGTATCATGTATCATGAAAGTATGGGGTAAATCTCTCCAGTTCTCTATATGGTACAAGGAGAGCTGGCGACCAGACCGTGCTTGCTCTCCTCGATTCTGCTGCTGCATTAAACAGAACTTCACAATAAACTCAGCATGTCCTAAATGCTTTCTCTGTATAATCCTTTGCTGAGCTACTAAAGGAATATGAAGTGATAAATGTAACACCATAAAACAAATGGTGCACACCAAAAGAGAAGGTGAGCATCTTGTATATCTATTTGCAAATCAGCAGTGGCTTTTTCCACCCTCCCATCACCATTTGAGACAATGTGTTAATAAAAACATGCCTTTCTTGCGTAGCTTTCTTCACGTTATAATCATTACTACGGTCACTGAAGCCCAGCTACACCCATTGTACAATATGGACAAAATAGTGTTGCATATAAAGTGCTCAGTATCTGTCCCTGGCAGAGGCAACGGCAGCCCCAAAGTACTGCATATCATGGGAGCTAATTCAAGATTTTCTGCCTTGCATGGGAGTGTATATTTCTCATGAACCCCTACGGTGTCTTCATCATGAAGCACCTGAGCTTTCCAAGCCGTTTAGTGTCACACAGGTCTGCCATTTAAGATATTGCATGTACAGAAGTGCCTTGCCCTCCACCCTCCACAAAACAGTTCTGGGAATCCTGACTCTGGAGATGGTGATGAAGTGAGTATAGTGCAGAGGTCTGACTACATGCCTCAGTAAAACTTCCAAGAGACAAGGAAATCCTACTACAGGATTTTCTTCTCTTCAAAGGACAGATGTGAAACTCAGCAGGAAAAAAAAGAGGGGAGAGGAGAGGAGAGGAGAGGAGAGGAGAGGAGAGGAGAGGAGAGGAGAGGAGAGGAGAGGAGAGGAGAGGAGAGGAGAGGAGAGGAGAGGAGAGGAGAGGAGAGGAGAGGAGAGGAGAGGAGAGGAGAGGAGAGGAGAGGAGAGGAGAGGAGAGGAGAGGAGAGGAGAGGAGAGGAGAGGAGAGGAGAGGAGAGGAGAGGAGAGGAGAGGAGAGGAGAGGAGAGGAGAGGAGAGGAATTATATCGAATCTAAACCATTTGCCTTTCAGTTTAAAGCCATTGTCCATTGTCATATCACAGTATCACAAGGTTGGAAAGGACCTCTGAGATCATCGAGTCCAACCTGTAACCTATAGCCCAATACTAACACCAACACCAACACCAACCCATCATCTAAACCATGGCACTCAGTGCCTCATCCAGTCTCCCCTTAAACACCTCCAGGGTCGGTGACTCCACCCCCTCCCTGGGCAGCCCATTCCAATGGCCAATCACCCTTTCAGCGAAGAACTTTTTCCTAACATCAAGCCTAAACTTTTCCTGATGAAGCTTGAGTCCCTGCCCTCTAGTTCTGTCCCTGGTCACCTGAGAGAAGAGACCAACCCCTGCCCGACTACAACCTCCTTTTAGGAGTTGTAAAGAGCAATGCGGTCTCCCCTGAGCCTCCTCTTCTTCAGACTAAACAGCCCCAACTCCCTCAGTCTCTCCTCGTAGGGCTTGTGCTCCAGCCCCCTCACCATCTTCGTTGCCCTCCTCTGGACACACTCCAGCATCCTGACATCTTTCCCAAACTTGAGGGCCCAGAACTGGACACAATATTCAAGGTGAGGCCTGACCAGTGCCGAGTACAGGGGGACGATAACCTCTCTGGTCCTGCTGGCCACACTATTCCTGATGCAGGCCAGAATGCCATTGGCCTTCTTGGCCACCTGGGCACACTGCTGGCTCATGTTGAGCTTCCTGTCCACCAGCACTCCCAGGTCCTTTTCTGCCTGACTACTCTCCAGCCACTCTGTCCCCAGTCTGTAGCTCTGCATGGGATTGTTGTGTCCAAAATGAAGTACCCGACATTTGGACTCATTAAACATCATCCCATTGGAATCAGCCCAGCTCTCCAGTCTATCCAGGTCCCTCTGTAGGGCCATCCTAACCTCTAACAGATCAGCCCTTCCTCCCAGCTTGGTATCATCTGCAAACTTACTGATCACTATAGGCCTTGGTAAAAAGTCTGTTTCCTTCTTTGTTTTAAGCCCCTTTAAGTATTGAAAGGCTGCAATAAGCTCTTCTGGTAGCCTTCTGTACAGTACTTTGCAAACATTTATTAATAATTAACTATTCTCGTTAACACAAGTATCAGAGGAATGGACAACAGCTGCAATTTAGTTAAAAATGCCTGCTATCTCTGCTATAATTTTCTCAGATACACTATCACCCAGCCACTTGATATCTTTTGTTTTCCTTTTCCCAGGAGCTGGATTTGCCTTGCTCTTCAGTCATCAATCAAATGTGATGGGGGAGAACCCCTTCTCCTGTTTGCTAATACAATAAGATAAAGAGGACATCAGATGACACAGGCATCATTGACTCCTTGCTTATGAAACATTTACAACATCTCTCTTTTCACAGCAAAAGGAATCGTAGCTTGTGTACTGAAATATATCTCTACTGAATATTCACCAGTTCCAAAGGCAGCTGACATCCACAAATCATAGAATCACAGAATCATACAATGTCCTGAGTTGGAAGGGTTCCACAAGGCTCCTGTCCCTACACAGGACACTCCCAACATTCACACTGTGTGTCTGAGGGCATTGCCCAAATGCTTCTGGAATATTGCCAGGCTCTTTGCCCTGACTGCTTCCCTGGGCAGCTGTTCCAGTGCTCCACCACCCTCTGAGTGAAGAATGTTTTCCTAATATCCAGCCTAACCCTGGTGTTTGCTTCGCACTGGCCCAGGGCAGCTGGAGCAGCGGCTCCTTTGGAGCGCCAGAGCACCACGGGACTTCATCAGTGCTGCTTGCTTGTGGAGATGGTGCTGCTCCTCTTGAGCATCAGAGCATCCAAGGAACACCTGCAATATCGTCTGCCAGGCAGTGCTGGGCCCATCACTTGGGAATGGCAGACAGCTTGCGTTTTTCCAGTTGGCTGTAGGGCTTTTGCACCCGCTGTGTTAATCGTGAGAGGTGTTAGATTTGAACTGGTCCTGGGGGGCTGGAGCAGTGCCTATTTTCAGGCCCTGGGGAGCTGCAGCATGGCCCCAGTGATGCCTGGATGGCGGTGGTGCAGCAGCTTCTTGTGGGCACTGGAGAGCCTCGGAGGAGGCCCAGTGAACCCTGACCAGTGGGGCTGCTGTTTCCAAGTGCTGGGGAGCTCCAAGGTGGTCTCAGTGCCAGCTGGCTGGAAGTACTGGTGGTTCTGCTTTCAATGCTTTGGGCTGGCACACACAGCTGGTCCCACAGATTCTTCCAGGCTGTCTGTAAGGTTTTTGTGCCCTTTGTTGTAAACATGACAGGCAACAGCTTTGGACTGGCCCCAGGTGTACAGAGTGCCTGTTCCTCTCAAGAACCAGAACATCATGGGATGTTTTCGATGCTGCCTGCCTGGTGGAGCTGAAGCTTCTGCTCTCAAATGCCAAAGCACTAAGGGACACCCACATTTCCATCTCCCAGGCAGCACTGGGGCTGCTGGGCTGAGCTATTGGGACTGGCAGGCAACTGGTCCCGTGGTGTTTATCAGGCCGGCTGTAAGGCTTTTGTACCCATTGTTGTACCCATGGGTGGTGTTGGATGTGGTCTGGCCCAGGGTGGCTGGAGTAGGGGCTGCTATCAGGCACTGGGGAGCTGCAATTGTATCCCTTCTCTAGGCAGGTGATGGCAGCACCCACCTTGATGCAAACAAAGTAGAAGAAGACAACAAAGCTGGAAAGAAGAAAACAACCACCTCAGCAGCAGGCTCTGGGGCAGCGTGCCTGGCCCCACACCTCCAGGCAGGATACAGGCTCTGGGCTCATTTTAGAACAGCAAGGAAGGAATTGTGCCTGGCAGAGAGCTGGATGGAGCCCTGGGAGAACTCATCAGCTCACACATGTGCACACAGAGCCCTTCCACGCTGTTTCACACACAGATATCCAAGTCAGCTTCCAATGAGCCACACAACAAACGTGCTGGAGGGCAGAGAGCAAATGCGTGTGCCCCACTATGGGCAAGGGGAGTGACTGGAATCAGCATTTGCCCCAGTTGAGAGCAGGCTAATCTGGGAGCGTAATCAAAGATGGGCTGCAGAAGCTGCTGGGAGAAGACCTCTAAAGACATCCCAGGGTGGGATCATAGTGAAGGAGCAGGCAGGAACACTGTGAGAAAAGGAAATCAACAAGGTGACCATATCCTCCCAATCCTTGTCTCTCGTGGGAACTGTGGTCTGGCAACCAGTACAGAAAATGGCAGTGTGGTCACAAAAACATTGAGGCTGGCCCCCAGAGGATGGCAGGAGGAGATGGGCTGCTGTTCTGCAGGGAAGCACAGCACAAAGAACACCTGTGAGGTTTAAGCATTAACAACTTGACTAGGCTTTATTAAGCTTTGCTGCCTTCTGAAAACCTCTGTGCTGTTAACAGGCCAAACTTCCCAGCCCCTGGGTTTCCAGATGGCTTATTTTGGCTTGTAGTAGAGTACCAGTTAAGACCTGCACTGCCCAACACTCATAGATTTGAGCGTGCTCCTCACACCTCTGTATCACTGTGCCCTGTGGGAAGTGAGGCTCAGGGGGACCAAAGACATGCAGACAAAAATAATAGTAATACCAGAGGCCAGGAGATTCTGTGAGAATCACAGAAGACAGCCCAGCAGACTTTAGGGCATAGAGATGTGAATATGAGGTGACAGAGAGGAATGAAGTAGAGAAACTCGACTGAAATGCAAGGACAAATACCACAGAGAAAAAGTATGGTAGGAACAATCCTTAGCAGCCACAGCCCTTGCTACAGACATGGGCTTCCGTAGAACCACGTGCCGTTAAATTTGGGATTAGGTGGGCTTAATGTGCTGCTGTGCAGTTTTTTTTATCTTAAAAATGTCATTAGAAGAAAGCAGGAAACTTCTCTTTTTAAAGTCAAACATATGTTCAGAGGCTTGTGGCTGGTAGAGAACAAATCATTCATTGGCAAATACAGAATCATAGTCTCATAGAATGGTTTGCGTTGGAAGGGACCTTTAAGACCATCCATTTCCAACCCCTCTGCCACAGGCAGGGACATCCCCCCCTGGATCAGGGGGCTCAAAGTCACATCTAGCCTGGCCTTGAACACCTCCAGGGATGGGGCAACCACAGCTTCTCTGGGCAACCTGGGCCAGGGCTTCCCCCTTCCAATTTAAAGCCATTCCTCCTTGCCTTGTCACTATAGCCCCTTGTAAAAAGTCTCTTCCCAGCTTTCCTGGAGCCCCTTTCAGCACTGTAATTCTGCTAGAAAGTCTTCCAGAGCCTTCTCTTCTCCAGGCTGAACAACCCCAACTCTCTCAGCCTGTCCTCACAGCAGAGCTGCTCCAGCCCTCGGATCATCTTTGTGGCTTCCTCTGGACTTATTCCAACAGTTCCATATCCTTATGTCGGGGATTCCAGAACAATACTCCACTTATCAGAATTCAATGAGAACTAAATTATATTTTTTCCTCAAGGTTATCACAGTACTAGAGAATGAGATAGAAATAGACACAGCATACAGCAAACTCCATCTAAATGAGCAGTCCTGAGATGTTACAAGGGAGCCTGGTTTTCTCACAAGTAAGGAACAAAAAGTATCAGTCATCCTGGACAAGTACCAGCACAGTTTTACAGTATTTTGGGGATTCTAAATGTTTTAGAGATGCTATAACTATTCAGGAATTTTCCAGTAAGAACTACATAGCAAAAAGAGCACCTGTACTTTGCTAAGTTGAATTACTTGTTTACCACTCATGAGAGTAAAATAATTTAATAAATTATTATGCAAAGTTCACTGGAAAAGCCAATGCAAGAGGCTGAAGATACGGAGACCTTTTATACTTTTAAGTATTTTGACATGCATGGGATTGAGAAAACTGGTTAGAAAAAAAACCCAGATAGTTTTACAAATTAAGAAAAGAAGTTTGTGTTAATTTTTTATTGAAGGAATTAGATTTTAATGGCCAGCCCTTATAATACACTGTAAATCAGCAGTAGAGCCTGGCAACAAGAGCATAATAGCACTGGATTTAACACCAACATCTCGCTAATTGGAAGGACCTCAGCAGGGTCACGGGCTGCAAGTCAGAATGAAAACACTGCAAATTATCACTGCTTTCCAGATGCCAGTATCTCCTACATCTGAAGAGAACGTAACAAATAACATTCCATTCTGTTGATTAAAAAATAACTTCTACCCAGGTTACACATTTGTAGAAGCTTTAGAAATATAAAAACCTGAGGTAAGACAGAATAGTGGGGTGCAAAGTATTTTTTCTCCCACAGTTCAAAGGTCTCTGTCATTTAGAACATCAATATGCAGTTCCCTGTATTGTTCATATTGACATTCAGCTTAGTGATGGAGCCTTCTGGGGGATGACAAGTGGCAAGTTTGTAAGCAGTGATGTACGTACACAGTGTTGACCCAAGGGTAC
Source organism: Tapera naevia (assembly GCA_033556795.1). NCBI lineage: Eukaryota > Metazoa > Chordata > Aves > Cuculiformes > Neomorphidae > Tapera > Tapera naevia. The sequence goes on along the minus strand of JAUMJJ010000642.1, from coordinate 184,579 downwards.
AGGCTTTGCTCTCACAATTTGCCTTTACATACACCGATAGTACCACAAAAGCCAATACAATTTCAGCTACAACTGGACTCATGCAAGGAAGGGTAAGAGGATCGTATTCCATATATACTTCAACAAGTAGTTTTAGGACACTCAGTCCCCAAGATTTCTTATTTGAAAAACGACATTCCAAATGAGTAAGGAAGAGGATTCAACTGCTGAGAATAACGTTTCCTTCCCTTGTAAGTGCTTTTCCTCTGATAAAAGTGTATGCAGCACATGTGCATACAGAAAATCCTACATAGCTGTTTTTGGAATGTAATTAGGGGTAAAGGAAAATGTGCAGGACTAGAATTTTAAGTGGTGGTTTAATAACCTTTATCCAGCTCATTTCTGAATTATTTTCTTCTTCCCTGGAGAGGCTTCTAATGTCAAATACTGGTATTAAGGCGAGTTGTGGTTACTGAAGAGGCACAGACAAAGTACATGGCAAAATAATTAATTATAGAGAGGGGAAGGATCAAGAGTACTCTTCTCACTCCGTAGAAGTCATTCTAAAATAGAATATTTTGTATTGAGTTCAAATACTCTTTCAACAGTCAATAACAATTAAAGTTTTACTGGTGACAAAAAAAAAGTCGGAGATTTAAGAATTTAATTTAAGAACTATTCTAAATGAGACTGTTAGAAGGCATCAGAGATATTTAGAAGACACAAAGATTTTACTTTTTTTTAAGTACAATAAAACAAATTGGGAAACTATTGCCTATCTAAGATATATGGGAAGTTAAACAGCTCCAATACAGTAACATGACATATACTTGTCCATACTGCTTCTTATTATAGTTTATTTTTCAGGTTCCTTCCTTTAACATCCAATGCTAAGATCTGTATCCATGAGAAGACCCACAGGAGGGGTTGGTCAGTCATATTTTCTGCTGAACTGAAATCCAACAACTCATATTCTAGCACCAAAAATTATATAAATATATAAAATATTTAAGGTATATAAAATACCTTAAAGCAAAAGTGCAGGTACAGTTTGGGGGTGGTGGTTTTTTGTTTGTTTTTGGGGCAGGGGATGTTTCATTGTTTGTTTTTTCACTCTAGCCTATTTTAGTTCTACTAAATTACCACAGTTATGGAATCTTAAGGGTATTTGTTTATGCTTTTCCATTTTGTGTCTTAGTCACAACCAGCTTCCCATGAGGTAAAATAAGCACAAAACAGTTCCTCTATGAATGGATTCTTGCAGGTGGCATCAAATTATGATGTAGTACCTTTGAATGGTGACAACATACAAAGTAATCAAAAGCTAAAATGAGCAGTGACAGCGAAAGAACATTAAATTCCTGAGCATCATTTTGGCTGAAGACATTGCAGCCATTTCCTTTCTCAGAACGCTTTGTAGCGTCAAGCAGTCCATGTTTGTGTTTCCAATGCCAATGGAACAGGAGCAGAAGGAGGAGTATTTAAAATAAAGACCTTTGCAAGTATTCCAATACTTCATAGATTCCAGAACAATTGCTACCATCGTGTTCTTCCGATTTAAGACAATTCAAACAGAACTGCTTCTAAGTCAAAAGATTCTTAACAAAGTGTTGAAACTCTACGTCCCTTGCCCTCTCGACACCCCTCCTGAATATCAGGAACCTGTGACACATCTCAGTGATATCTCACCTATGAACCGCTCAGTGTAAACATAACCACGCAAAAGCAAACTTCTGTGGAATGTTATTGTTTTACAGGAGAAGCAGAACATCAAAAGTAAATGAAACAGTGCAGATTCCAGCTCTCTGGAACACTAGTTTTCTCTGAAAATTCCTTTTTTTTTGTTTTTCTCTATTGCTACTACGCACATTTGGAACTATGCAACTTCTAGGTATGAGTTAGAAAGTAAGACTGATTACTACAAACATTGAGTTCAAGACTGTTTTGTTTATAAATACAAGGACATGCACACAACATCTGAAAGGAAAATCCTGTGCTAGAACACCAATATATCCACACCTCTCCATTAGGGCAAAATTTATTTTGCAAAATTTGGGGATTGTTTATTATCACACTGTATCACCTGTCCAGAAGAAAACACAGAATATTAAAAAATCTGATTAACAAACACGCTAGACAAAGCAATAACATTATTGCTTGAGTAAAGAACCATTTTATGTTTTGCTGTTCTTCAGTTACTGCAAGGGAAAAGGAGCATGGCGCCTCAGTCTCCCCGTGAATCTGAGAGAACAGCAGGCATAATTGAAATTAAGATAGTTTTTAGTAGCTGAGAATCTGACTTTTACATTTTATTGCAATACATGCCATAAAACCCTTTATTTGGAAAACAGTGTGCCTTCTTATAAAACAGCTCTTTGCTGCTGGAACTCCATTCCAGAGTTTGCCTTCCATTTTTTCCCTCTTAATGTGCTGGGTATCATTCCATAAACTTTGGCACGATGTGGCTAGAGACATCTCTTGCCTGTTCTCCTTTAGCAGACCCATAGCAGCCCAGTGCTCCTGTCTGTTCTCTTCCTGGCAAATCACAGCACTGACCCAATATTATCAGTACTTCTGTTGTTCCACAGAGGAAATTTCACCACACAAAGACCTGTCTATCCCAACTACGTGGAGGCTGGAGAGACATGACCTGCTTCACCTACACTGCTTATTCAAAAGACAGAAGGAGGAACGCCAACATTAACAAAGGAACATCTCAACCATGTCTCATCAACACTTCCCAAGGTGTCTCAAGTTGTGGAAATAACTTCTGCAGAGCTAAAGAAATGTTTTTATAGTTAATGAGAGTAGAGCAACAGATTTTGATCTGGTGGGTTTTTTTTCCTAAAACTCCAATTTGCATAATTTTAGTAACTGGAGGAAACTAAAGCCCTTGTTCTTATCAATCATCTGTGAGGCTTTTTGCAGAGAATACACAGTTCTCTAAAGTCCAACCAACAACAGTCCCTCCACTCAGTGGTCCTTCAGAAGCAGAGCAGCAGTGCCTTCCTAGACCAAGCCACCGAAAAAATGAAATCCACTGTTTTGAATCAAAATACAAAGAGCAGCAGAATAGTGTACGGCAGAAGAGACGGCAGTTAGAGTTTTGCTTTTGGTTGCCAAATTTCCCAGTGGTTTTCAATGGTGGAAAACCTCTATGGTTCTTTGATGGTGTGTATCTTACACAACATACTCCTCCTCTCCCTTCCCCTCCCTTTATTTCTCATATACATGTGCCTCACTTCTGCAAATATCTGGAAATTGAGGGTGCAAAGCACTGAGGCACAGCTCAAGGAGGAGAGTCCATGATCAAAGAGATCAACTAGTGGTTCACACTTGGGACTTCTGGACACATGGCAGGTTTCTTGAAGGTCCTGGGCTGTCACAACAGGGAGTGTTTCAGGTTTTGGACCAAGTCTTTTAATTTCTGATAGGGACTATGAGAATTAAGTGCCTGCTTAATTCATTCCCCTGTGTTTCAGTCACAAGCTATTACCTTCCCAGCAGAAAATCTTGACAAACTAAGAAGACCATGGAGAGATTATTACAAACATTTTCAGGGAGTTCTCTCTTTAAAAGTGTACAGCTTCTATTGATCTACTTTAAAAAAATTATGGTATGGGGTGAGAGAAGCCCTGTCCCTCCTAAAGAGCATCACAAATTAAGAAGGTTATGTGCATTGCATAAAAAAATGCAGTGTATATAGGAGGATCTTTCTTCTGCATCAGAGAAGTTGAATCATTTTTCTCTTCCAAGTACAGCCATATGGCACTGTTACAGAAGTCATCAGTTATAGTTAACCTCTAACCATACCATGTGGGTGAGATGCTTTACAAGATCTCTTAGACATGCTTGGTTCTCCAAATTGCCACAGGCAAGATGTGTTATTACTCTGATTAAACTGATGGGTAAACTACAGTGCTGAGAGATTAAGTGTCTTGCCCCAGTCACGCCACGATCCAGTTGCACAGGTCATGGGTGGTGTCACCCCTCAGCTCTTCATTACCTCTTTGCTGCCCACCTCTCTGATAAGAAGATAACCCCGCTGTGCTGGGGAGTATCGTCCTACCTATTGAGGGCTTTTACTTTTAGTCATGGAGCTACATGGTGGGACTTTGCTGTTCGCTGTTGCCTGGGGAGCCAGCAAACTGGTTGCCACTGAGAAGATAAAATGCTAAAGTACATTCTTTTTCCAAAAGCAGTCTAAATATTGCCAGGCTGATGGCTGCAATCCTTCTCCAGACTGTGGCCTTCTAATGAAACTGGGTACACCATCCAAATGTTAAAGTCACTGCATAGCTAACCATGCATTGTACTGAAGTACCCTGTGCACGTGGAGTGGACTTTTTATCGTACTGACACACTATTAAGGTTTAGAGATGAGTAGCAATATTTTCCCAGCCTATCTGTCTACAATAGTCGCAGAGTCAGAGTGATGGACCTCCTGTTTCTACATCAGCCCTAGGCAAGCCTCTACCTGCTCATCTGATTGCTGAGATCACCAGCACAATCCTGCAGCATATGCTTGAGTAAGACTGAGCATCTCTACCAGGTATCGTGCTTACACCAGGGACCAGGGTGTAACCATAGAATATCACACTGGAAGGGAGCTCAAGGGTCAGGCAAAAGCTTGCTCTGCATAAGATGGCCCATCACCCTCTCCAGTTGCATCTTAAAAGTGTCCAATGCTGGAAAATCCACTGATTCCCTGGGGAGTTTGTTTCAGTGGAAGATTTTTCTCATTGTGAAAAATTTTCCTATAGGATTCTCCCCAGGAGTAACTTTCGCCCATTACCCCTCATCTTTTCCATGAGATTCCTTGTAAAAAGGGAGTTGCCATTGTTTTTGTAGCCAATATTTAAGTAGTGGAACATGGTAAGGTCTCCCTTAAGCCTTCTTTTCTCAAGGCTGAACAAAATCAGTTCTCTCAGCCTTTCCTCATGGCAGGCTTCCCAGTCCTTTGATATCTTTGTAGCCCTCCTCTGGACCCTCTCCAGCCTGTTCACATCTGATGACTGCAGCTTCTGAATGGCACCACAATGCAAATATTAATTAGGAGAATTTAATTACAGCACTGTCAAGCACAAAAACAAAGTGACTTCATGGGCAGAAAAACTAGTACAGACCCAATCTTTCAGCACCACCTCACATGGTAAAAATTCATATTTAATTAGAAATATTACACACAGAGGAAACACAAGTGCCTGCATCCCCAGAAGGACTCCTGAGATAGGAACTGGCTAGGCCAGCAGCATAAATGCCTGCTTAAGAGGCAAGAAAGGAAACGATGGACCTGACCTTTTTTTTTGTTGTATTCATCTTCTGTTGCATTGGACGAGTCTGAATGATAATCCCGAAGCTCCTGTTCATACAGCTCCAAAAAATTATCATCTGTCTTCCCTTTCTTGGATTTGTCACCTTTCTTCTTCTTCTTTTCTTTGCTCTTTTTGCCTTTTTTCTTTTTTTTCTTTCTACGCTCGTAGTCATCCTCTTCCTCACTGCTATACTCTCTTCGCTTGGATTTTTTCTTTTTCTTTTTCTTCACTTCTCCGTCAATCTCTGAGTCCTCAGACTTTGATTTCTTTTTGCTTTTTTTCTCCTGGCTTTCATCTTCCCCATCTTCTTCAACTACCTCATCAGCTACCTCTTCCACTACCTCCTCTTCCTCCTCCTCCTCCTCTTCTTCTATTTTGTTGGGTTTGGTCTTTTCTTTCATGTCATTGTTTTTCAACCCTAAACTTTTAACAACAGTCTATGACTGCCTTAACCTCACTTCTGCCACCTACCCTGACTCCTTTACAAACTGTCAAAGCCCTATAGTCTTCCTCTGGCTGCCTAGGGCTGGTCTGTCCTTGTTTCACGGTGTCCTTTTTTTAGCTTAGCTCTGCTCTGGAGTCCAGTGTCATTCCCAGCCCACGGGTGCTGACAGCTCACCTTAATCCAAATTTTCCTGCCTTCCTTCACCTCCTTGACTGAGGCACCTTCCTTTCTCTTTTGTCTCTCCTGGCCTTTGGGTTTTCTCCTTTTCGTTGTTATTATTAATTCATGGGCTTGTGCTGAGAAAGTTCTCTTTTTTTTCAGAGTTGTCTTGGCCTCAGCTCAGGGTCAGTAGACAATCTGGGTCTATGGTATCAGGACGTGTCGATCAAGGTTGTAGCTCCCTGGAAAATCATTCAGATGAGGGCACATGGTCAAGTCACTTCTTGTCCTTCACATGCCAGCTCAGGATGGGGGAAAACAGAGGCATTTTCCCTCCTCATAATGTGTAGCAGCTTCAGAAACCTCATGAAAAATTACTTAGTGGTATCCAGTCATGTGGTTATAAGACAGATGGGCAGGTGAAAAAGGAGATCCACCAAGCAACCATATCGCACTGGTCTGTATTTCCTCTCCATTATTCATGGTGTCAGGATCACCTTACTGATAACACAGGTCTCAACTTTACATGGATATATTTTTTTCCTTTGACCAGTCAGGCCAGTGACCAGAAAAAAAGAACTCCTCCAGGATCTCTGTCTGGAGGTCTTCAGAGTAACAACAACGCAATCCTGCATCCTCCATCCACAAGTTACTGTGCTGCACCTCCAACCAAATGAAAAATTGGTGCTCAATAAAATGGGCCAAAGATAAGACTCAATGTGCTTTACTTAAGATGCCCTTGTAGCAACCTATCTTGGCCAACCAAAGAGAAATAGATCTCAGATTAATAACCGAACACTAGTACGAATCTACCTATCTGATGGACAAAACTTAAAGAGAACCTGTAGGAAAGCTGAGGAGGGGCTCTTAAGCTCTTAAGGGAGTGCAGGGATAGGATGAGGGGTGAAGGTTTTAAGCTGAAAGAAGGGGAATTGAGATGAGATTTTAGGAAGAAATATTTTCTTGTGAGGGTGGGAGGCCCTGGCACAGGTTGCCCAGGTAAGCTGTGGCTGCCCCCTCCCTGCAGGTGTTCAAGGACACGTTGGATGGGCCTTTGAGCCCCCTGATCCAGTGGGAGGTGTCCCTGCCCATGGCAGGGAGATTGGAACTGGGTGATCTTTAAGGTCCCTTCCAAACCAAACTATTCCACAATTCTATGAAAAACTGAGGTGGGATAGGCAGAGAACAGGAAAAATAAATGATGTAACATTATGGTTGGAAGGGCATTGTGGCGTGAAGCAGGCCCAGCACCCTGCTTGGGCCCAGGGATGTCAGCATGTGGCTCAGCTAATATCTAGTACATGGGTTTCACTCCCATTTCCGGAGGCAGACATTCCAGCAGGGCATAGGAAGGGTCTCGTGCTGTTTGTTTTCCTTACCTACCACATGAGCCACCAGTCCAGCTGTGGTTAAAGCCCTATAATTGTGTAAGTGTACAGGCCCAACAGTTCAGCCTGAGTTGACATGCGGAAACTCCAGCAGGCTCTTGTGGCAAGTGAGGAAAACAAACTGCACGAGACCGTGTAGACCTCAGCTGCAGCCAGGAGCAGATGATTTAAAGTCTGACTGTGAACACGAAGAGAAAAGAAGAAAAATTATTTCTTTGTATTTAAAGGTGCTGTTATGGGTTTTGTCGTAGTCAATGAAGTTTAATTAAAAATTGTGATATGGAAAACCATACCGAATTTCTCTGGTATAGCTCAAGCATATGTAAACCAAGCAGGGCAGTCAGCCTGGTACTAAATCACAGTAATGGAAGAAGCAAGAGCTGAATTTACAGCAGGGCTGTAGGATGATGATACAGAGCCTCCTACTACCTCCTGCCCTTTTTGTGGGATAACTCAGCCCACAGCTTCCTCAAATGATGAATTTTGATTTGCTTCATGGTATGTTGGCCGAGGTAATGATGTCATAACTACTGGCAATTCAGAGCATTTTGCCATTCTAAGTCTTTAATGTACACGATTTAAAACTTTTCCTAGTTAAATCTGGGGGTTTCCAGCAGCCAGCCTGAAAAGTGAGGATGGTGTCGGCAGTGGGTTTTCAGGATCATAAACAGATGTTTCGATGGCAGAATGTGCAGCCCAAGGATGGCAGTAGCACTGCCCCAGACAGAACCAAGCTCAGAGGATCCAGGTTTAGGGGGGTCTGCCCCACCCTCCTTGGTAGGTAGCACTCTTCAATAATTTAACATGAATAATAATAAAAAAAAGTACAGTATTTTTATGGCTTCTGATGTTGAATGGAAATCTATTAACCATCATATAGTGAATTATTCAGGGACAGCTTCCAAGTAGGTCAAAGCATAGCTTTGGGATGAAACAAGAAGGTCTTTTCCAAGGTCTTAAAATAATTTGTAAAAGGAAAAAATCCTTGTCCTTCCTTACAAGACAGGTCTCATTTGCCAAACTCTCAGACATCAATACCATAGGACTTACTCTGTGCCTGAAACCCCCTGTTTAATTTCAGATTTTGATTTTCTGGAAAGTAGCAGAAAAGCACATAGTTCATCTCTGTAGGGCACATCTGAGCACAAGCACAGGATGTCAGCTCAGCAGGCACCAAGTCACGATGCTCCAAAGGGACCATTCCAGGGACATGGATGCTGCCAGTCCCAAGGAGCTTAGAGATCCTGCAGAGATATTTGATGATGCAGCACATTAGATGCTTTGCACTGTACTGCATTCATAACTCTGACCTTTCTCATCTCTAGGACAGTCATCAGACCATAGCAGAAATCATAGGTACAAAGACTTCAGTTTAAATCTTGGAGCTGGGTGTACATTTTTGGCTGCACAAAATCCAACTCTTTCCACCCGAAAAAAAAATTAATCCCATAGAATAGAGCAAAACATGCCTTCATAAAAACAAAAACCATGGGATCTCTCAGAAAAGAAAAGCTCATATCTCTGTTATGCTTTCTCAAGGTAAACAATTCATCAAAACAAGTCCCTGAGCACTGCTGTTCCAAACAGCTCTATGCAGTAAAATGCTGACAGTATCAACATCTAAGGCCAAAAGGCAGCATTACAGTTTTTCAGAACAAGATATCCAGGTGCAAGAGTAGTCCTTTCTAGCCCTAAAATAGTTTTTCCAGAATCTTCTTGTCCCCCACTCCCCAGTAAGATACCTGCCTTCGATATCAGAATTGTTGGGGAAGCAGAAATGCACCTACTACGCTGGGAGATTCAATTTTAGGATGCCCAGGGCACATCTTGCAGCACCCTCAGGTTGATACAGTCCCAGATAGGGCTGAGGCCTTGTGTCAGCTTCAGCTACATTCGCAGAAATACCTCAGTTTATGTGTCATGTGTCAGGAAGAAAGATCAGAGGCACTAAAAACCCCACAAGAGTTACCCCAGTGAGAACCACCTCTCTGAGCTGCTTCTACCCTTGCCCTTCACTTTCTTCTGGTGCAGCACAGCAGGACCTCAGGTATAAGCCAGACACAAATCATCCCTATCAAATAAGCTAAAATAATGGGGGAGAAGAGGTATTTACCATGTCTCACTCAAACTTTGCTCCATACGGTTCCTTCGTCTGTTTTAATTAAAAAGAAATGTGCCGAGAACGTTACAGCTTGCTTTTGTTCTTTTTGTGAATAACAGCTGGGAGAAGAACAATGGGGTTTATTGGTGCATAAAGAACTACCGGGAAAGCAACCAAACTATTGGTGAGAACCATTAGTTAGAACTGTCAACAGTATTTATATGGGTTTATATTCCTATCCTGCATTCAGTGAGATATTCCCCAAAATCCTCCCTCCCAGACAGATTCAGGCCAGAACCCACCAGAGCACTATGAGCTCAGGATGACTTCTTGAATTATGACAGATTTGGTGGAGTACAAGAGGTCAGAATTTGGCTCTTGTAAGTCCTAAATCACCTGTAGCCTTTACTTCCTGGGAAGCCAAAAACTGCACAGTGTTTGAACTGGAATTATCCCATTATTAGGTCATGGGATTATTATCAATAATAATTATTAGCTAAATGTTAGGAAAGGCATGAGCAAACCCTTTCTTTTGTTCTTTCTTTTCTCTTTGGTTCCTATTTTCTACCTATTCCCATAAAATCCAGATGCCCTGTACCCAGGCACCATATACAACACTGCTGACATCCCAAAGACACACTTGTTCCAGTCTCCTTCCCAAGGTCGATGCAGGGAAGCCTTTTGTTTCAGGAGAGGTTATTTTTCAACTCATGCTGCTCTACACTAATGGTTAGAGAAATCTGTAATCTCATTGCATGGTCTGGGGGCAATTTAAAGAAAAGTTGGTGTCTGCACGTGTGGTCCATATTTTGATGCTCTTTTGGTGACCAACACACCCCATGGAGAGGAGGGCAAAGAAACTGATTGTGAAGGACAGACAGAAAGATGTAGGTCAGGTACATGCAAAGCAGCTTTAAGGATGTTATATGTGTCAGGTGTTTGATTCTTCACTCCCTTGCTGCTGCTGGGGGGGTCAGGTTGGCGTATAATGCAGAAAAAAAAGGGCATCCTTGAACTCCAGCTGAATTACCAGAGCTTTAGGGGCCTCTGAAGCATGCAATGTTCTGCCCAGGGCACCTACCTCCCCCTGGGGCACAACAGGGCAGGCAGAGCTAGCAGACACTGCCTCAGGTTTAGTGTTGCAGGGGTTTATATATTTTTATGTGCATACTTGGCAGTAGGGCAGGGTCTACCTCCATCTCCGAGCAGTTTTTCTGAAAATATTCCCTGCAGCCCAGCATGCCACATACTTATAATATATATACACACAGACCATCTCCTTCAGAAAATAAATGTATTTAATGCTACAGAGATAAATACCAAGGGATCCCTTTAATGGAACCATTTAATTTCTCTCCCATGTACATGAGCGAAGCAGAAGATTACACCCATCTGGGCAGAGAGGTGCTGGGGGAGCCACTTGCTGGTGTTGCAGCACCAGTCATTATAGTTTAATAAGATCTCACAATGCCTACTGAGGGCTTTGCTTTTCCTTCCAGCCCCAGCTGACTACTCAATATATATTTTTTTTTTTAAACTCAAATAACAAAATCTGCATCTGCATTGCAATCCCATCAGCCCCACAGCTCAGCGAGGGATGGCTGGAGGTACTGGGGTACGGAGTCCAATCCATCTCAAAGACATGCTGGAAAGGTTTCAGTATGTCCATGGGCTTCAGAGGGAGCTCACTGCCTTCAAGCGTATGGGCATGACGGCCTCTGCTGGTAAAACGGGGTTTAGCCAAGAAAAATATTTCCCTGGCAAACGCTTTAAGTGTCCCGCAAGGAGATGAGCTGCAGTTCCCAGTCCCCAGGAGATACTGGTGTCCATCAAGCAGGATACACTTATACACCCTCAGCCTTCAAAAGCCTCGAAATAGCAGCTCCTGTGGTCATCTCGAACTCAGGACTAGAGAAAATGTTTTAGTCAAGGTTATAAGAAAAAGTGTTGAAAAGAGGAATAAGGCATGGGGGCTTCTAAGAAGAGTTTGCCTGGAAAAAAAATTACATGTATATATATATCAACTCTTTTAAGAACATGTGATTGAAGTTAGGGGTCCTAAATCCATGTCAGAATAGTGTTTTGTGTAATTTTTCCACAATGAATGAAGACACTTCCAGAATGAAGTCTCTCCTGCTGCCTGAACCAGCAGGCACCGCAGCACAGGTTCCACCAGCATTCCTGGCACCTCCTGCAGCTCATCTGGAACTCCTAGGACACAGTGAAGCAGACATTGAACATTACCTATCCAGCTTCAGCTGCCAGGGGAGCTGCAGAAGCAGAGCCCAGTGTAGATTCAACACCCAAACATTTTTCTGGAGGTTTTTTTCCCTGATGACAGTTCTGATTGAAATAAGGAGGTGCTGTAAGAGTGCAATTCCCTCATCTGCATTTCCCTGGGGCTGTGGTACCTCTGATTTCAGGGCTCTTGTCAGACAGGTAGGATCTGCTCCAGATACCCACAGCCAACAAGTTATGCAGGCAGCAATCCATTATGGCTTATTCACAGCCAAGAGTGGTTTTCAGGGCCAGAAGCCTAGATAGAAACAGCATCTTAATGCCTCTAGGATATATCAGGTCCTTTACAAGAACAAGCATGTGAGACTGGTGAAAGAGGTGCTCTTCTTTTTTATCAATTTAATTCACAATGTTTAAGCACTCCTAAGAATTAATTAGCTACACTTAAAAATAGATTGAACTGTCATCGTGGCTGTTATTATTTGTACTTGGAAAGTCAAGCTAAGCCTAAATACACTCAGCAAATATGAGAAGCTAAAAATTTTCTACTTTCAGCTTTTTGCATAAACAGAGGGGTCTCAAAGCTACGAAGTCAAACACTGTCACCAATGGAGCTGTGCAACCTGAGTTTGGGAAGAATGCAATTCAAGCATTCTTACTCAAGGAGAGGGGCTGCAATATGAGAGAATGGGGAAGGTGCTGACTGCATTTCCACCTGCCTCTCTAACCGCTCTTCTGCAAAGTGATGAGGAAAACAAGACCCACAGAAAACAGGAATTTCGAGGGTGCCTGGGCACACTCCAGTTCACAAGGGACTAGACTACCAACTAAAGAAGGTAAAGGACATTATTTAAATCACCTGTGCAGCCAGCTGTGTTTGAGGTATTAGCCACAATTACTAGTATTGCGTGTGGCTTCCTACCAAAGAGACCTTTTCTTTAGAGACTCACAGTTCGAGTCCTGCTAATTCCAAGAGAATGAAAGATTCAGCCCCAAGACAGAAATTTGTACATTCATTTTGACAGTAATATACTTTAGCCCAGCCACCAAAAGTGGGAAGAAGGATTCAGAGCAGTGGTGACTTCTGCATCATGTCCTGAGCATCACCATAGATGGTGAGACCCCTTCATCATCTTGTGCAGGACTTATGTTAAGTTTCCCCCAGGAAGGATCAACCTAGCTCCTTGCATCCTAAATCTCCCCCAGGAGGGATCAACCTAACTCCTTGCATCCTAAATCTTTCTGACTTACCTGTTCAGTCAGAAGGCTGTAAAATACAGTGTTTTTTAAAGACTGTAACACACATCATGTTTAAGCATTTCAAAGGATACTGTTCTTTCTGCCCAGTGGAAAGAAAACACAGATCACAATGAGAGTCAGAAGCAGAACTGACTAAGCAGCAGGAATATGAGGAGAAAAACAGCTATCTTCAGGCACTGCAGCAGGGGTAAAAATCAAATGTGTTCAGGTTTGCAAGGAATCGAGCACAGTGACATTTGAAGTACAAGTAGAAATAATGAAGTCAAAGGGATAAATTGATAGCTGAAGCCCTTCTAAATCAGAGTAGATCCAAGAAAATCTGAGAGCTTTGCTCTCCATTCCACACAGCATGTCACTGCTGCCAGTGTCCAGGTGGCTGCTTCTCCCTGTAGAGTCCAAGCACAGCTCTGCTCCCAGCTTCCACAACTCAAGAAACCAGCAGCAGCACCATGTTCTTCTTGCACTCAGTTTCTCCCTTGCCGAGGCACAGAGAAGGATCAGGAGTGGCAATCTGAGCCCATATCAAGTTATTTCATACCACTCTGTTGACCTGCTGCCTGCAGCGGAGGCCAGACAAAACCCCAGCCCCGTTCCCCAACATCTCCATCTTCCCCCTTCTCACTCCAGTGCCATCTTCAGCAAGGACAGATGGACACCACAACAAACACAGTGCCCAGCGCCCCAGCCCTGGTCTTCATCCCTAGCTCAGTCCCAGTTTCTCTACCCAGAAGAACCAAAACCATCCCTGATCTACAACATGCAGGGATATTACTCTCTACAACTACTTGAAAGGAGGTTGTTGTGAGGTGGGTGTTGGTCTCTTCTCCCAAGTAACAAGTGAAAGGACGAGAGGAAATGGACCAAAATTGAGCCAGGGGAGATTTAGATTGAGTATTAGGAAAAATTTCTTTACTGAAAGAGTGATGAAGCACTGGCCGAGGCTTCCCAGGGCAGCGTTGGAGTCACATCCCTGGAGGGGTTCAAAAAACATGTAGATGTGGCATCTTGGGACATGGTTTAGCAGTTGTGGTGGGGTTGGGATGACAGTTGGACTTGGTGACCTAAGAAGTCTTCTCCAACCTTAATTTTATGATGCTATGATTCTATACATTTCACTCCTCTCCCCAGCTTGGTTTTACAGCCCCGTATCCATCTGTACACACAGCTGTCACTTCCACTGGGGAGAGGATATTTAAAGAGAAATGAAAGGAGGGTGACAAATCCATGCTGTCTTGCTAATTCGTACCAAAGGACCAGGATGCATTTTCACTCATCTTCTAATTGCATCACGAGCAGCAAGACTTTGCTACTTGGCCCCCTACCTGCAGAGATAATCATCCTTTTCATTAACCTGGCAGCTATAGGGACTAGATTTCACCCTGAAAAGAGCTACAAAACAAGTTAGGAGTCAAAGGGCATGTTTAGGGAGCACCGAGGTGGAAAAGCCTTCTCAAATTGTTTCAGTTGAATTTGCCTTCTCTTTTAAAGGCTGCAGAGGACCCAAGAGCAAAGTGTGACTGCACTGTGCAGCAGCATTAGCCTAGGATGAGAAAATAGGTTGGGTATGAGGAAGAACAAAGTGAAGGGGGCAGAAACACGAACTGTCTGCTATGCTTGCTAGGGCAGGGGTTGCTCACAGGGATTAAAGACTGATGCAGAAGAGAAGATGGGGGAGAGAAGAGGAATCAGCTACCAATTTCCACCGCTGCTTCACTATCCCTCACTTTCCCACATCCCCAGTCAGCACTTCCTTGGGGAACAGAGCCTTGTGAACAAACCTATGGGACATCGTGGGGCAGAGCCAACTGCAGAGGGACTGACCTGCACCTGCCTGTGCAAACACCCTGCTCATAGGTGGCCAAGGAAAGAGATTCTCCCATGGATTAAGAATAAAAACACCTCCTCCTTTGAAAAACGTATTAATTAATGGCATTCATTAGGGAGCTAGCCAGGAAACTAGCTAATTGGATTTCTCAGGTACACAATGACAGGAAAGATAATGGGCCAAAAGCCAGTGCTGCCAACAAGGCGAAACCTCTTTCATTTATTATCTGAGCAGTGGGGAAGTCAAGCATGAACGTCAGGGTGTCACTAGAGAAACCAGATACACTGAGCAAGTACTAAATTATCCAAATGAGTCCATTATATCTATTGCTGTCATGCACCACCTCAGGGAGATGGGAAAGCTCTCCTGGATCAACAGTAATGCCATGGGCCAGTGCTCTTCTGCAGGTGAGAGGCTTTATTGGCCCACCTGAGCCCAGCAACTTCAGAGAAAGAAAATATAAAACCTACTAGCCAGCAACTTATCATGGGAAATCGTGAGCAAACAGAAATTCAAATAACATTCCTCTAAGAGATGTTGATGCCCATGAAATGCTGATTTAACTAAGAGATACAAAAATGGTTTTAAATACCCAGACTTGTTTGCAGTGTTAAATGTAGGGGGAGGCTGTCTTAGTTGTCACCCTGCCACAAGACGCCATGTGCGGGCTGTGTTTGGAGAAACAATGGATAAATCAGACCAGGTGACTTTCTTGCTACTATCTACATTAAAAAAAAATGATGGAAATAATCAAGTTTAGTCATTTTGTTGTGCACCTGTGGTTTTCTTCCAAACTTATCACAGAACTTAAACACAAGTCAAATCTTACAGCAAGTAGTCAAGCCAGAAAGCTCTGCCACTGCCCAGACAGGTAATGTGGGGCTTGAGGACAAAATAGATCTATTATAGACCTTACCCATGATGATTTAGCAAAGCAGGACTACAGATAAAAGTAAAGGGAGCCAGTCTCACCCCCTTCCTCAGCACGAGTTGAGCTTTTGCACCACGGGCTCACCTATCCTTCCCTTTCCAATGATCAGGCAAATAACTACGATGCACTGGATTCAGCAGAGGGACTCACCTGGCCAGAGATAGGAGGCTCGTTTTCATAGAATCATAGAGTGATTTGGGTTGGAAGGGATCTTAAAGCCCATCCAGTTCCAACCCCTCTGCCATGGACAGGGACATCTCACTGGATCAGGGTGCTCAAGGCCCCATCCAACCTGTCCTTGAACACCTGCAGGGAGGGGGCATCCACAGCTTCTCTTGGGAAACCTCTGCCAGTGCCTCCCCACCCTTAGCAATGCACATGACTTAGCAAGGAATTGTCTCAGCTCGAGAAGTCCTTTATGGGAAAATATTTTCTCAGTTTTATTTCTTTACTTTAAAATACAGTCTTAGAAAGGGCAAGAGGCTTCCAGCCCAATCAGTCTAGGACACCATGAATCTTTAAAAACACTTGGGGCTCTGAGGGAGAGGACAAAAAACACTTCCACCCTCAATCCTGAAAGATATTAGAAAATTAGGCGGTGGTCTGTGGAAGAAAGACTGCCTCAAAACAAGGAAGTACTGGGCAGTCAACATTCCTTTTCCATCTCTAGAGCAATGTAAACTTTTTGCCACCATCCGCCCCCTTAAAGACCATCCATGTCAGTACATTATTTTTTGTAATTAACGTCATTACCATGCACCATTAAATCCTCCTAATTCATAAAATTGACTGCAATATAATGCTATATCCAACAGGGGAAATGTATTCTTTCATTTAGTTTGAAATTACTTTTGGAAATCCAAGCAATTTCACTGATGCTCAGTTTGGTTTCTATATTCCGGAACAGAAACCTTCTCCAGTACATACCTCCAAGGGAAAACATTACCGTTATCCAAAATGGCATTAAGATTTAATACAAACAACACAGTAATTCAGCCTTTTAAAATTCAATAATGGTTCCTCTGATTTGACACATAAAGAAGCTGATTGCAGAACTACCATTAACTTCAATGATTTGGCTGCAATCTTCCTGACAAATTCAAAATTAAATCCAAATCACACAACATCATTTATTATGATGTAAGCTGTTATACAGTAAATTAAAATCAAAGCTAACAGATGTTTCTACAGCTCTGTTTACTTAAAAGTTAAACACTTAAAGAACACCATTTTTAATTTCTTTTTGTTTAAACCTGTGCACAGGCTACTGAATCTAAGTACATTTAATATTTAATGCAAACAGCATGATCCCTAAGAGAATTTAGTGCAGCCAGAAAAGCCAGTACCACTGTTGACATTAGACAACAGGAATAAGTGTTTTTGGAATTCAGATCCATAACTGATGTAATGAAAATAAATACGGAAACCCTAATGTGTGTCCTCTATCTTCAATAGAGTTAAGCTTCTGAAAAACAAATGAGGATTTCTGTATGAGATCCATGTACAATAGACCAGAAGAGGAGCAAATTTTATGGCCTGTAATACATAGCTTGTTGTTGAATCATAGAGTGATAAAATAATTTAGGTTGGAAGGAACCATAAAGCCCACTCAGTTCCAATCTCCCTGCCATCGGCAGGGACAACTCCCACCAGATTAGGGTGTTCAAAGCCCCATCCAATCTGGCCTTGAACACCTCCAGGGATGGGGCAGCCACCGACGTCTCTGAGCAACCTGTGCCAAGGCCTCCCCACCCTCATTGTGAAGGATTTCTTCCTAATGTCTAATCTAAATATCCCTCTTTCCAATTTAAAGCCATTCCCCCTCATCGTATCCCTCCATGCCCTTATAAAAAGTCCTTCCCCATCTTTCCTGAAGCCCCTTTCAGCACTCCAAGTCTGCTAGAAAGTCTTTAGAGCCTTCTCTTCTCCAGGCTGAACAACCCCAGCTCTCACAGGTTGTCCTCATAGCAGAGGTGCTCCAGCCCTTGGATCATCTTTGTGGCTTCCTCTGGACCCATTCCAACAGTTCCACATCCCTCTTATGCTGCAAATTCCAGAACTGGACAGAGGGCTCCAGGTGGGGTCTCATAAGACCAGAGCAGAGGGGCAGAATCCCCTCCTTCACCCTGCTGGCCACACTTTTAATGCTGCCCAGGACATCCTTGGCTTTCTGGACTGTGAGTGCACACTGCAGAATCTGGGGACATTTGCAGCAAACCTCTCAATTCTGTGAGATACCTTTGCCTTCCTAACTAATTCAATAAGCCCAGAAAGTCTCAAACACTCAGTTCTTCAGATACTGCCAAACTGCCTCTGCAACGGTCCTGGATTTCCTCTCCCTCACACCCACAGCCTCCTTGAAGCCTATGGCAAGGCTGCCAAAATATCCCTCAGCACCCCTCTGCTGCTTCTGACTCTCCTGTCCCAGGAGACAGAGAAGCTGCATGGCACAGCTGCACCCATACACATATGTGGGAATAAATCTCCTGCCTGCAAAGCCCAGCCACATCTGTGTTTTGTACTTTAAATACGTTCCTGTGCTGCAAGTGTTGCTTTACCTTTCAGACAGCTGTTAGTAACATAATCAGCACTAGAGAAGCCTCTGCATACTCTGTTCCCAGATAATGGGGAAAAAATTGGTTTTATTTGTTATTTTCTATTTGCTCTGCAGTGACATTAGAGTTCCCAGATGAGACTGGGTCCCTGCTGTGCTGAACGCTTCAGTAACTACATTGAGAGAGAAAGCCTTTGCCACCAGAGGCTCTGTATAGACAGGAAAGACACAGAGATAATTGGACAAGGGCAGGAGCAGAGCCACGATTGCTGAACAGGTCACCACAACCTCCATTACCTGCCCTGCTTCAGTAATGACTGAGCCACGAGCAAAAACAGGCACCAAAACCCCAAAGTTTAATAATTTCACATCTTTCTTGCTGCTTGCAGCCACCTGCATGAAGGGAAGATGGCTCAGGGCGGATAACAGATGCTCTTCAGACACAACTAAAGAACTATTCAAGCAGTGGCGGTTCCTGGACAAGCTGATCAAAAGCAACTTTAAGGTTTCCAACATCAGAGCAGGGAGGTTCTCAAACGGCCTCCCAGAAACAGTAGTGGGCATAAACTCACAGATGGATTCCGCAGGGGCTTGGGGCCTTTATGGATTAAGCACTTCATGGCTTAATCTGGAATTAGCTTTGGTGGTGCAGTGGTCCCTGATAACTGTGTATTCACCAAAATAATACATTGTGAGCCAGTGACATTACAGAGACATGTCACAGCATAAATACCTTATAGATGGCCCAGTGTGCATCATCCTGGCAGTGACTTATCAGCATTGTCTGCCTTGATGTGCTTTAACATTCCCAAGGCCTGATCCAGCAATTGCTTATACCAATTGCAATACAGCAGCACTTGCCCCACCAGTGGACTTGGTTCCACCATAGCCAGAATCACAGAACGGTTTGAGTTGGAGGGGACCTTAAAGATTATCCAGTTCCAACACCCTTGCCATGGGCAGGGACACCTCCCACTGGATCAGGGGGCTCAAAGCCCAACACTTCCAGGGATGTGGCATCCTCTACTTCTCGGGGAAACCTGTGCAAGGGCCTTGCCACCCTCACAGGAAAATATTTCTTCCCAAGATCTCACCTCAATGTCACCTGTTTCAGCTTCAAACCATTCCCTCTCATCCTCTCCCTGCACTCCCTGATCAAGAGACCTTCCGCATCTTTCCTGCAGCCCCTTTCAGTACTGGGAGGCTGCTCTAAGGTCTCCCCAGAGCCTTCTCTTCTCCAGGCTGAACAACCCTAACTCTCTCAGCCTGTCCTTATACAGGAGGTGCTCCAGCCCTCAGATCATCTTTGTGGCCTACTCTGGACTCATTCTAGCAGATCCTTCCTGTGCTAAGTACTGCAGAACTGAACGCAGATCTCAGGTGGGGTCTCACAAGAGCACAGTAGAGGGGAAAAATCCCCTCCCTTGCCCTGCTGGTCACTCTTCTTTTGATGCAGTCCAGGATACGGTTCGTTTTCTGGGTTGAAAGCGCACGTTACTGGCTCATGGTGAGCTTCACATCCACCAGGAGATAATAAAGTGCTAACAAAGAGATTGTCATGCTATGACCACTGACTGAAGGTATTGCTTTCTTTCCGTCACATAACTTCACACTGTTGTCCCATCTACAAGAGGTCTTCTGCTGTTGCTATTCAGATTTGTTGTTTTCTTCCTTTTTCTTGTGGACAGAGTAATATCCCATTACTCATTCAAGGCAGGCTGGTGGCAGCAACAGCTCTGATCGCTGCCAGACACAGCCGTCTGACACGTTCTATGAAGAAACTAAAAAGTGCTACAAATATTTCACACACTTCTCTTAGCACCCACTGGAGGACCTGGAGTCACACAGACACTTCAATCTCTAAATCCAAGAAAACGTGATTAACAGCTTTTTGAAAACTGGATCACAAAGACAGAAGGTCAAACATCTTGCCAGGTGTTTGGGTTAAACAAGAGGTGCTTTATCAGTGCATGACATGCCCTCAGCTGTTAAAACCAAACATTTTTTGCACAGCACTTTGAAAGTGAAGCACACCAAAACTTTGGCATCTTTTCTTTCAGGTTTGGGTGTTCGGCACAATGCCTCAGCCATTGTTCAACCACAGCTTAAAGTCCTGTGCATTAACTCTGCTCCAGTAGAGATCAGAGAGGATGGAGAAGTGAGAACAGCTGCAAAAGTGCCGGGGTTTTATTCCCTCTTAAAATTAAAAAAGAAAAAAAAGAAAACCAAAGTTTTGTTTTTGAAATCCTGTCCAAACACGTATGTTTTCTTCAACTTTCCACCTTTTCAAGCACTCATCATCTGCACAAATTTTATGACATAGGTAAAGGTCGATTTTCCAAGACCTGTTGTGAGGAAGGAAGGAACCAAAGAAAGTGTTTTGCCAGTGCTTCTGCAGACTGGAAATGCTATCTTTCCTACAGACCCCACTCAAACTATGATATAGGATTTTAAGTGGTAATTGTGAGTCTGCTTGTGGGCTGAAAGGGTTTATCTATGTCTTTTTATTCACATCAAAACTATGAGTCAACCTGGTAGAATTTACTGCCTCTCATAAGACCATATTCATTCTCATCTTCCCAAGCATCCTTATCTTGAAGAACTCTTCAAGCTTTTCAGCAGACAACTTACTCTAGATATGCACTGAAAGAAAGACAACTTCTGGTGAAAGTTTCTTCACTCAAATATTTTTGCCTCCGTTTTTACCTCAGCAATAAAATTACCAGAAACTTTTTTTTTTTTTTTTTTTTTGGCTAAGAGAATTAGTTTAGAAGATTTCTGCCAAGGAGGATTACAGACATTTTTACAAGATGCCAAGAAACAAGAGTGCAAGCATATATATGTGTGTCTGGGAAAGGATAAAAGTAAAATAATTGCAGCTGAACTTGCCGAGATAACATCAAATAAGTACAAAACTTTCTATTAAGCTGACATAAAAATAGAAAAGCTCTCGGAGTTACAGGGATCCAGACCTAACCCAAGAAATATTAATATCCCTTATCTGTCTGTGCCGTGGATTTACTCTCACGCTGTCAGAGTTGATCTAGTTATTTCCTGCAGGACTTGCTGCTTGCTATACCTTATCTGAATAAAGCTGTAAGGAGCTGTAAGCATGCAAATAAGCTTCCCCAAAATGCACTTTGCAAATTCCCTCCCCAAGTATCCTCTCTATTATTTGTCTATAGGTGACTCCATCACAGCTGCGCAAGTGGTCTCAGTCCTGTGATGGTGAACAAGCTGCAGACTCTTAGGTCCACAAAAGGGTGCAGATAAACAGCCTGCCTTGAGATTTGTTCTTGTCCTCTCTGAAACCAAACCACACTCTACCATCATCAATCTAATGGCCCATCCAGAGATAAAGGCCTGCTTCAAGACAAAGCATGACTGGCCACCTCCTGCCGGCAGAATGAATAATAACTTGTATTACTGCACAGGTGAACAGCAATCCAAATTTAACACCTTTTGGTACCGACACTTCTGCTTCTCTTGGTAACCAGCTGGATTTTGGTCTGTAGATTCCAGTTCCTACTGCTCATACAACATGAGTGGTCAGGGTAAATGGCAACATTTATACCTGTACTTAAATGTGTTTTTTAAACAAAACCAAAGCTGGAGAATTCAGCACAATCACAGTAATGGTTCATCATCTCCCCTGGTGAATATCTCCTATGTCTGACTTCAGCTTCCAACAACATCTTTTGTATTGATGCCTTCTAGATGGAAGCAAGACTGACTTTGGGAGGTGAGGAAGGCGCTGGCACACAGAGACCATGCTGAAATAAACAAAAGTGCTTAACTTTCTAGATTTTAGGCACATTTCCAAGCTTTTCACTCTTTTACTTGCTTGACATTGAGATTATTACAGGGGTGTTCTGTTAAAGCCTCACAGAGAGGTACTCCCTCACAGGGAGCCCTGTTTTCACAGGGATACTTGCCCCTGCAGTTGGAATTTGTGGTAAACCTACTTTCATACCTGTGGACTTGTTTCATGTCACTGCATGTGTAGAAGATCAGCACAGAGATTTTTTTTCTGCCTGTAAAATGGAGATCAAGAGTCAAAAAGTACTTGAGCCTGACTCAAAACCCAACCCACTTAGTCTCCTGAGAAGGTTTTACACCAGTTCTGGCATACTGCAGATGCAGAAGTACCTTAAGAGAAATCCCCACTGCTCTGCCTTGTAGCATCAAATACAAGAAGCAAAAAAAAAACCCAATGATGTAATTTGTTTCTGCTGTTAGCTTTGAAATTAGATTCCTGGAAATGGTGTTTTAAGCTAAACCCCCTATATTAAGCCAAATGATCACAAATAGGTATTACATTACTAAACAGCTAAACTCCAGAAACAAGATGAGGATGACATTTTTTCCTATCTGCTAAGAGAAAAGGACAATATATGCCTCTGTATATAGGTGTATATATGTATATACACACACAGACATACACAAATCATACAAGGACCAATAGAAACTGAAGCACAAACAGAAAGCAAAGAGAAAAGAAGCCCTGCCCAGGCAGAATTATCTTTGCAATGGGCTGCAGCACAGAAAGAACAGACACACAAAAGCAAAGCAGATGCGCAATATCAGACAGGTAAAATACTCTGCTACAAAAAAAAAACACACAGAGGGCACCTTTACGGTAATAAATGAAGAGGAAAATTGCATTGCTGCACACCCTCAGTCTGGGAGACATAAGTAAGTTATAATCCATGCAGAGATTGGCTCTGCCAAGTAACTGAACTGAAAAGCCAACTGAAAGCAATCTAATTCCCAGCATTTTCCAGGGGGCAAAGGCTCTGTTCAGAAAGGACTTTTGCAGCTGATCAAGTCTGAGCAGGTAATTAGACTTGCAGGGTAAAATCCTGGCCTTAGTGGTAAGCTCTCACTGAACTGGATTGAGACAGGATTTTGGCCACTGGACTTTGTGAGCACTTGGAACCTTCCCTGAATCCAGGCGGGAATTACAGCTCTTTGCAGAGAAAGCATTTGTGTGATGTCTTTCTACTCCCTTCACAAAGTAGTTACATCATGCCAAAATTTCCAGGTGTTGTTGTCCTAAACTTAGGCATGTTTTGCACTATTTTCACCGTGGCTGGACAACTCCAGCTCCCAGCCTTTAAGACCCATCCTGCCACAAGCCAGCACCTTGCAGCCAGGTGTGGTTCCCAGCTTTAGCATCTCAGGAGTGGCTTTTTATGACTTGGCTTGAGACTTAATTTCATCAACACATCAAAATAATTTTCCCCTTCACTGCAAATCTGCCTCACTGGAGCTAAAACTTACCAAACTAAACAGCCCATTAAGCATTATGGTGGATGAAGTTTGCTGCTGCCTCTTTCACAGAGAGCTCTTTGGAGTACTTCAAAGTGTTGGATATGCAGCCACTTAATGCATTCAGCTGTTTAACCAGGAGATAAACAATTTTTTTCCTCTCAGAGTCAGAAGGTTTTCTGGCAGAATTCCCCAGAGCATGGCTAATGTTTTCTTTAGAAAAAGGCCACCAGGGCCCACTGGCTAGAACAGCAGCCGGTGCACTCCTATAGGGCTCTAAGTAGACTGAAGGATATACCTGCTCCTCATTATCCCTTGTCACAGCATGGAATAGTACTCAGGATACTCAAAACACATCAAAAACTCCCTGCCTTGGAAATGACAAGTAAAACGTGTTCTTTGATAGGATGTTATGTGATGTTATAATGATAGGGTGAAGAGTAGCAGCTTAAAGCTGAAAGAGGGGAAGTTTAAATGGGATCTTGGGAAGAAATGTTTTCCTGTGAGGGTGGGGAGGCTCTGACACAGGTTGCCCAGAGAAGTTGTGGCTGCCCCATCCCTGGAGACGTTCAAAGGCAAAGCTGGGTGGGTCTTTGAGCACCCTGATCCAGTGGGAGGTGTCCCTGCCCATGGTAGGGGGTTGGATCTGGATCATGTTTGAGGACCCTTCCAACACAAACCATTCCACGATTCTATGAATTTGTGTATTCTTAATAAAAGCCCCTCATGCCTGCAAACTTCAGCATTGACATTTTTATAACACACAACCAAGGACTCTGGTCGAAGCACAGCATTAACTAACCCAGACCATGGCAACTTCCATGGCATCATGGGAGGCCAGTGATTAGGATCATCCAACACTGTGCCTCCCCCATCCTCTGCTAGGGTTCCAGGCCAGGAGCACACCTCATATCTGTTTAAAATTAAGACTCAGACTCCAGAGGCTAAATTAAATTAGGGATATCTGTGGTGACGTTAGAGCTGCTCAAAGAGCAGCACATTGCTATAAAATTCAGCAGTATGTTATCTCCAACACGTAAAAGACAAAACCATGCTTTTATTTGAAAGACACGTCCTCTCATGAGAAGCTACAAAGAATAATTCAAACACACAGTTAATAAAGGGCATGTGAAAGTATAACTCTTGGTCTTCTGGCAGAGACTTTTAAGATTTACTAGCACACAATTTCATATGCAAATAAAGAGAAATAGAACATGGAAAGCACACAAGGCTCCTCGTGCTTCACCATCAAGATTTTCAACACAGTTCATCCCTCATTGCAGGATCATATCATAGAAGAGTTGGAGGGACCTTTAAAGGTCATCTAGTTCAACCTCCCAGTTCTTCAAGGCTTTATCAGTCTGCAGTACTTCATTTAAAATATTAAATAACAAAGCTCTTGCTTCATACTGCAGAAGCTGAGCCTATGCATTCCTCTAATCTTATAGACCTGGGGTAGCCTTTTATAATCACAAATAATCAAATCATTTTAGCTCAACTTAAACTTAATTATCAAATCAAATTTTTAGCTTCCCCCATCAACTTCTGTAAAATTGGCTTCTTTGAGGATCAGGCTGCAGTAGGGGGGGTGAACAGGGCACTCCACTGCCCTTTAGCCCAATTTATGCATATTCTTATAGATGTCTTCCACTTGTGCTAAAGAGCAGCACCCTTTTTTATGTTGACTGGCTTTTCCTGCAACAAACAATATGGTAAGACTTTAAAATTGGTGCCAGTTTAGGTTTTCAACCTGACTGCAAAATACTGGCATCGGGCTCAAGATAAACAGTAGCTGTTATGGCATTTCTTTGCATGTCTGCAGCATAAAGACATTCTTACCTGCACATTTTTAACTATTTTCTCCTCACAGGGGTAAAATGTTCTTAGAATGGCAGAAATAAAAAGTCATGCTGCAACTTTTGGATATGTCTCAAATTGGCATTGTTGGGGCTCATTTTCTTAAAGAGCCTGTGAGAATCTAGAGTTTGGGTTATAAAAGACAAAAGGGTAAAAATCATTACCCTACCAGCACACCCATCAGCAGACTGAAGCTCCTTCCCCCACCACATGGTGACTGCTCTTGTCTAGCAGTGATCAGCCAGTGCACTTCTTCAGCTGCTGGTTGCAGATTGCTGAATACAACCACCTGGGAGAGAAAACTTTCTTCCCCAGCTCTCAGGTGGCTTCAGCAGATGAACCAAAGCAGCTAGAGGGGGAGTCAGGGCATTTACATGCCAAAGGCAGTCAGGTGAGAGCTCTGTGAGAGCTAATGAGGGCTTTAAAAAAATATGAAGTCAACAAGGACCTATCAACCTCTGAGAGGTGGTGGAGAGATGATAACACAAGGGAGGGAGAGGGGTAGAGAAAGAGGAGTTATGACTAATTGCACATTAAGCAGATGTTATGTTATGTTATGTTATGTTATGTTATGTTATGTTATGTTATGTTATGTTATGTTATGTTATGTTATGTTATGTTATGTTATGTTATGTTATGTTATGTTATGTTATGTTATGTTATGTTATGTTATGTTATGTTATGTTATGTTATGTTATGTTATGTTATGTTATGTTATGTTATGTTATGTTATGTTAATGCAAGCTTCACCCATGATTAAATATCTCTGAATTTACCTACTTTGACTTTCTCTATATTCTACAGACTGAATCCATTTTATCTTTTGTACAAAGGAGGAAAAAACCCTCCGGTTTCTCGCTCTTAACATCAGTAGAAAGAACAGTCAAATGCCCTTCTCTAGGCACAGACCAGGTTTCCTTGATGGAATGACAAGCTTAGAGAGTTAGGGTTACTCAGCGTGGAGAAGAGAAGGCTCTGGGGAGACCTTAGAGCAGCCTCCCAGGACTGAAAGGGGCTTCAGGAAAGATGGTGAGGGGCTCTTTATCAGGGAGTCCAGGGATAAATTGAGGCGGAACAATTTCAGCTGAAAGAAGGGAGATTTAAGTTAAATATTAGGAAGAAATGTTTTCCTGTGAGGGTGGGGAGGTCCTGGAACAGGTTGCCCAGAGAAGCTGTGGCTGCCCCATCCCTGGAGGTGTTCAAGGCCAGGTTGGATGAGGCTCTGAGCCCCCTGATGCAGTGAGAGGTGTCCCTGCCTGTGGTAGGGGGTTGGAACTGGATGGGCTTTGAGATCCCTTCCAAGCCAAACAGTTCTATGATTCTATGAGACTATCCCACATAACTAAGAACAACTTCAGTCCCCAAGTTAAACAGCCCTTAAGGTATTTCTTTGCTTGTCAGTATTCAGATTTGAGTATAGATTTCCTCCCTCTTTCCCAAGCATTTTCTGCATGGTCAAAGGACAACTGGGGAGATCTGTGCATGACGGCCAGCTTGGCCTGCACTCAGTGACTCACCACTGCTTTACAACAGAAAGAAAATCAGATCAGTGCAAATACTTAGGAAAATCTGATCCAGAAACCCTGTGCTGAAGACACTGTCTGCAGTTCTTCCTCAAGAGAAAACTCATCAAATGCACTTTTTTTTGAAGTAGAAAAAGTTCTCACTGTAATTAGAATAATACACAAAGTACTATGGAACTAGTTTCACGAAGATCTGAGTGTCACTGCAGGCCAACAGCAAACTAGAGCAAGTGATGTCTCACCAAGTGTCTTTGAAAGAGCAGCCATTGAGGCTTAATATTAAAATTTGAAGACACTAAATGTATGTGAATGTTGGGATTGTCCTATGCGGGGATAGGAGTTGAGCTTGATGATCCTTGTGGGTCCCTTCCAACTCAGGACTGTGATTCTATGATTCTATGTTTCTATAATGATCATGCCCACAAAGTGCTATGAGGGGAATTAAGGGAGTTTCTGCTCAAGCACTACCTGGGCTGGCAATGCCATGCTGTGATGCAGCATGGACCAGCAGGTCCCTGCCAGGTATGTTGACCCTACACAGACCATACCTCAGAAAGAAAATATGGAATTTAGGCCTTGTTTCAAGTTACTTAACTTCATGGCAAGGAACCTTTCCACAAATGATTGTTCATGAAGAGGCCCCAGTTTTTGGAGCTTGGGTACATGTGAGCACATATTGAAGTAGTCTTTGCTTTGTTGGCTTTTGCAAACACAGAAAGACAAATCTTGAAACTGATAATGGAGCTGTTAGTGAACTCAACTGCTTTAAAGACTTAGAAGACAAAAGTTTTGGAGTTTTTTTGAGTCAGAAATTCAAAGCATATTGTTTCAGATATAAAAATCGTAAGTTAAGAGATTGATGGAAGCCATATTTTAAAAGTCAATCTGAGTTAGGCTTTGGAGAGTAATGAAGAATAAGGTATATTGCCATGTGGATTTTCTAAAGAAAGAGAGTGCCTGACTAACCTGGATCCTCTCTCTGATCATTGACTATTTTTTAAGAAATGAAAATGTGCCAGCTCTCTTATACTTGCAAGTTAGTTTGTTATAGAAAATGTTTTGAAGTGGAAAATAACTTAATTCAGCTACAGAGGATGTGGACCTGTTCAAGCATCATTGGGCAGTGAAGACGAGACAAGGTGTTTTGCTGAAAGGAGAATAAATGAGACAGAGCTTATCAAATGGAAACCCAGGGAGTGGGTGGGAGTGAATGAAATGCATGGACCTTACTGAAAAAAATTACAGGAATAATCAATACAAAGGACGGAGTCTTTTCATTCCTTCGTGTGAAATCACACCCCAAGCCTATAGAGCAGCTCCAAACACATCAGATCAGTGCCAGCCTCCCCACCTCAGGATTCTTATTCAGCAGCTGACCATTGGGCTGTGTTGGATCCATTTCCTTTGTATCATTTCAGTCCACTGAATGTAATAATGGCAAGAAAAATGCTGCTCAGGTGCTGCATTAATATCCTCATTGAATAATAGTATTTATGCTTGGGAAATTATG
Organism: Tapera naevia; assembly: GCA_033556795.1. Lineage (NCBI taxonomy): Eukaryota > Metazoa > Chordata > Aves > Cuculiformes > Neomorphidae > Tapera > Tapera naevia. The sequence continues at coordinate 156,223 of JAUMJJ010000642.1, read as the reverse complement.
AAATGTGGTGCATCTGGCACCCCTTTGATCTGCCAATAGTTACCCCTTCTATCTATATAGGCATCACCAGAAAATCCCCAACAAGAAGGAAATGTGGAGAGCGGTGCAGAATCCCCTCATTCAAACCAGAGAGCAAGGTAGAAGTGGGATGAAGATACTGGTTCAGAACATGTGTGGCAAAGCCACTGCAACCTTGAGCTGCTGAATTCAGCAAAGAGCAGATGAACTGTGCTGCACCACACTCGTTTACACAGAGCACACTACAACGGACCAGCTTGGGGACAGTATCTTAGAAATTCTGTCACTACAGCCAGATTCCCTGTGCTGTCATGAGCTGATGACCACGGGAAGCCAACCTCTTTTCCAGCACAGTCGGAATGGGTGGCCCAGCACCACACTGATGGACCCACAAGTGCCGTCAGAGGGTACTGACGCAGCAAACTGTCTCACATACAGCCAGAACCTGGCTTTTTTGAGTAGTCTCCATCCAACAGAAGCATTAGTTAACTCAAGCAATCATCAAACACCTTGACTGGTGATAGAGACCATTGCCCTTGGTGCCTTAGAGTCCCTAATTAGCACAGGTGGAGAAACAGAAAGGTGAAGGACATGTCCTTTGAAAGGTAAAAGCAGGAAAGATGTGCTTAGAGCCAGGAAGACAATGTACAAGTGGTGAGGAACCCTGTTAGCCTCAAACATGGGCATGACAAATCACACATGATGGCCAGAAGTATCTCCACACTACACTCTTTTCCTTCCCCAGGCTTTTCTTCGCCCAGATTGGCATTACCTCCTCAAGCCTGAGGTAATGGAGAGTTGACTACATCAATATTTTGAGTTAATTAAGCCAATAATTTTGAGTTAATTAAGCCAATTTTGAGTTATTTAAGCCAATAAAGGTGTCACACACACACCCACCCCCCCCAGCGCATTCCAGTCTGTAAGTTCACTTTGAAGAAAACGAGTATTCTGAAGTACCACACCAACAGTTTTCTGGATGATACTTTTATAAATACAATTTATGGACTGTGGATTGCGAAGTATTAACTGATTCTAGTGAGATTTTGAAGGCTGACGTTGCCTCAAGTCACTGTTGATCCAACCAGCTTTTCTCTGCATGTCTTGCTCTGTTTTCCCTTTCCTTTTCCCTTTCTCCTGAAGGTGTGCCTAGAAAACGTATAACATACCTCTGTGCTATAAATAAAGCAGTAGCATTAATACTTAAAGTACTTAATAAACATCTATAAGGATATGATATATAAAGTAAATTAATACTCCAAAGTCCTGATTTGGATCTCTCTTACATTGGTGTTCCAGCACTAAAGTATTGGTTTCAATTAGGTCACTTACAGATGAATAACTGAGGTTAGCCTGACCTCGCATTGCTCTAATAAATACATTACAACAACAGATCTGAAGTCAAAAGGAGTTTGCCACTGGTTGCAACAGTAGCAGAGTGTAAATAATACATGGATATTAGAAAAGCAATTACGTCCCAATATCAGAGCCCATATCATGAACACACTCTGCTCTGCAACACTAGCTGGCTCTGTTGGGATGACTGCCCTTTCTAAATTACAGCCTTACAGATAACTAGATATTCACTTTGTTTCTCTATTAATGCAAAGCAGGAGACTGCTCCAAGTTTAAGGTCAGCCTGAATTTTTTTTTCAAATAGACCTCTTTAACATGAGTTCACCTTTCAGAGAAAACAAAACCTATCTTTGTCCTTGAACAGGTGCAGGAAAATGACTTCATTTATCTCTGGTCACTCTGAGGGGACTGAGTCCATGATCAGCAAGTTTGCAGATGATACCAAGCTGGGAGGAAGGGTTGATCTGTTAGAGGGTAGGATGGCCCTGCAGAGGGACCTGGACAGATTGGAGAGCTGGGCTGATTCCAATGGGATGATGTTTAATAAGTCCAAATGTCGGGTACTTCATTTTGGACACAACAATCCCATGCAGAGCTACAGACTGGGGACAGAGTGGCTGGAGAGGAGTCAGGCAGAAAGGGACCTGGGAGTGCTGGTTGACAGGAAGCTCACCATGAGCCAGCAGTGTGCCCAGGTGGCCAAGAAGGCCAATGGCATTCTGGCCTGCATCAGGAATAGTGTGGCCAGCAGGACCAGAGGAGTTATCGTCCCCCTGTACTCGGCACTGGTCAGGCCTCACCTTGAATACTGTGTCCAGTTCTGGGCCCCCCAGTTTGGGAAAGATGTCAGGATGCTGGAGAGTGTCCAGAGGAGGGCAACGAAGATGGTGAAGGGGCTGGAGCACAAGCCCTACGAGGAGTGACTGAGGGAGCTGGGGCTGTTTAGTCTGAAGAAGAGGAGGCTCAGGGGAGACCTCATTGCTCTGTACAACTACCTAAAAGGAGGTTGTAGTCGGGCAGGAGTTGGTCTCTTCTCTCAGGTGACCAGTGGCAGAACCAGAGGGCATGGACTCAAGCTTTGTCAGGGAAAGGTTAGACTTGATGTTAGGAGAAAGTTCTTCACTGAAAGGGTGATTGGCCATTGGAATGGGCTGCCCAGGGAGGTGGTGGAGTCACCGCCCCTGGAGGTGTTTAAGGGGAGACTGGATGAGGCACTGAGTGCCATGGTTTAGATGATGATTGGTGTTAGTGTTAGTGTTGGTGTTAGTGTTGGGTTATAGGTTGGACTTGATGATCTCAGAGGTCCTTTCCAATCTTATGATACTGTGATACTGTGATACTGTGAGGTGATGCAGAAGAGGGAGAAGAAGGGCAGGGTGAGGTGCTCTAATGAAACTGTGATCGTTCTGATGGTGTTTTGGAACTAAAAACCCAATCCTTGGCCTAAGTTGATAAATCTGGAGTGTGTTCTGCAAACATAGCACTGGCAAGGAGCTCACCTGCAGGCTTTACAGTGGAGATACCTAAAATTACAAGAAACTCATTTCACACTAAGGACTTAGATCTGCTAGAGTGAGTCCAGAGGAGGCCATTAAGATGATCTGAGGGCTGGAGCACCTCCCATACAAGGACAGGCTGAGAGAGTTGGGGTTGTTCAGCCTGGAGAAGAGAAGGCTCCAGGGAGACCTTAGAGCAGCCTCCCAGTACTGAGAGGGGCTCCAGGAAAGCTGGAGTGATCAGTGAGTGCAGGGATAGGATGACAAGGATCAGTTTTAAGATGAAAGAGGGGAGTCTGAGATGAGATCTGAGGAAGAAATCTTTTCCTGTGAGGGTGGTGAGGCCCTGGCACAAGTTGCCCAGGGAAGCTGTGGCTGCCCCATCCTTGGAGGTGCTCAAGACCACGCTGGATGAGGCTTTGAGCAACTTGATTCAGTGGGAGGTGTCTCTTCCCATGGCAGGGGGTTGGAACCACGTGATCTTTAGGGTCTGTTCCAACACCAACCTTGCTGTGATTCTATGATCCTTCTGATTGAAGCTTTGCATTTGCACGAGGTGCAGACTCAACTTTTCTCTGTCTCTGTGTTTTCCACCTACAAACTGAGAATATGAATAGTATAAAGCTAAATTAATTAATGCTACTCAGGCTGTTGGTGAGCAAAGAAATACGACAATTTTCTCCTCTTCATTTGTCAAGGCTTTACCATTGTGGTTTTTCCTCAGTCCACAAGCAAAACACTAACCTCAGATTTGGACAAAACAATTCACTACCTGGCAAAAGTGTCATTTGCCATTAAAAAATCATAAAACTTGACACTCTGAGATCAGCCACATTTAGATTTCCTTGTGCAAAAATTACAATGGGTCTTAATAAGAGACAGTCAATGATAACAATCCAAGAAAACCCATCTATGTCTGTGTGTGACTTATGGTTGCATTACTGGGAGAAGTTAACTAAAATGTGCTTCATTGCAAGCCCCTTTAAACATCCACATTCATGGTATAAAATTATGCACCAGAAAACAATTTTTTTTAACTCAAAATAATATTGTCTAGGATAAGAGGGTAGAGCCACACTATTTTAATGTCTTCTGAAGCATCCACTGCAAAATACATATCTGATTATCACTGAATGCCTTGTTTGCTTTTGTGCTAGATTCTAGTAAAAATTAACCATCAAAAGACTAATAGGTGAAAAATTAGTTAAAGTATATGTTAGTTAATCCCCAGAAATTAAATTTTTTTCTCATGCTGCTGCAAAATTTGCTAATCAAAATAATATATTTTTCAAGCAAAAGCTTAGCAATGCTTAGTAAAAATTTGCACTAGGGGTGGTCAAAAATACTCAGCACAGAAGGTGGAAATGAGCTGTGTCGCAAAGACCTTCAGCTGCTGAGAGCTCAGTGCATTAAAGACCCATCAGAGGACAGTTGGCATCTGGTGAGCCTGTTGAGAACTTACCCACAAGCCTTATTAATAAGAGCTTATAAAGATGCAAATGTTTGCTGCTTTTCCAAGAGGATCACAGAGTTATATTTGTGTGAGTCTTAGCAGCCTGTTCTCTGTGACAAATAATTTAACATCAGCCTAGCAAAGTGTCTGCAAATTCACTGGGATAAAAAAAAATATTAAGGTAGCAGAGCAGTTATTGAGCAAGAGTACTTAAAATTTCATAGATTCATGGAATGGTTTGGGTTGGAAGGGATTGTAAAGCCCATCCAGTTCCAATTCCCCTGCCATGGGCAGGGACACCCCCCACTGGATCAGGGGGCTCAAAGCTCCATCCACTCTGACCTTGAACACCTCCAGGGATGGGGCAGCCACCACTGCTCTGGGCAACCTGGGCCAGGGCCTCCCCACCCTCACAGGAAAACATTTCTTCTCAGCCCTTGGATCACCTTTGTGGCCTCGTCTGGACTCAGTCCAACAGATCCATGTCCTTCCTGTGCTGAGAATCCCAGAACTGGACACAGGGCTCCAGGTGGGGCCTCATGAGAGCAGAGCAGAGGGGCAGAATCCCCTCCCTCACCCTGCTGGTCCCATTGCTTTGGATGCATCCCAGGATATGGTTGGCAGGGGTCATTTTGGGGTCAGTATGGAAAGGGTTGTGTAAAACCTCCCCTGTGCCTGTCTGCCAAATCCTCCCTTCTGCCTTCCAGCTCCTGTACTAAATTTCAAACAAGGCTGAGAGCAAGTCAGTGCTCCCAGAGACAGTCTCTTCCTAGGTGGTTTATGGAACATTTTAGGGAAATAAAGAGCTATTGTGGATAGTGCACATATACACATGCTTTCATTATACTGGAGAACTTGCAAAGGGGAGAAATCCTAAAAAGGAAGCAGGTGTCTGGTGTCTAATACAGCAAAAAATTATGATTCAAGCTTTTCTGTTTGTGTAAGCATTGTCCTGAAAGCTCTAATATGGGATAAACATACTGCTTCATTTATTTAACAAAAAGAATTATCTGCCCACTATGATCCATAAAACCAGAAGAAGATAATTTTCCTGATCTCCACTGCTCACAAAACTGTTCTGGATGAGGTTTAGATGTTTTCAGCTTGTGGACATGCATGGCTCCTCCTGCAGTGATACCTAACATTTAATCCTGCTTGCAGGCTAAATTGAGACATGCCAGTAGGTTTATTTTACAGAATAAGAGGCCTGTGCAGACACGGAGTCAAGATCTGCCCTCTGTAGAATGTTGTATACATTGATTTTTACTAATTATTCTTCATTCAGATGAGTGAGATAACACACTGATCATATATAATCATATAAACAGAACAAGATTGTCTAGAACTGTGGATAAAGAAATACTAAAGGGCGAAAAGTTTTTTTTCTGCCAGTGTTAACAGGTCTGTGACTTGAGACAAAACAACTCCAATCTCCAATTAAAGCAGCTACCAGATATGTGCTAATCCTTACAGTTGTTTTTCCTTTATCCCTAAGAATTTATAATAAATAAGAATGACAAATTAGCACATAGCTCTAAGAGAATTGAGTGGTTTGGAGAAATAAATCTGGCGAGGCACCTGGACCTTGGGGTAATGTTTTACTCTTATACTCACCAACAAATATAGTGCTGGCTTATGTGCTGCTCCTGCAGCTGATCCCAGAGCAACAGGAGGACAATAGGGCTTCTCAGATGAATCACAGATTTGTTTAGGTTGGAAGAGACTTTTAAGATCATCAAGCTCAACCATAAACCTGAAACTGCCAAATTCACCACTAAACTATGTCCCTAAGTGCCACATCTACACATCAGAATGGAAAATCAAGGGAAATCCATATAATCCCAACGTCTGCATTGCCACATACAAGTTATTGTGTGTGCTTGCAAGGCAGGAGAGACTGCAGAGCCTTAAAACCGAGTAGAAAAATGTATCTTCATTAAAAAAGAAGGCAGCTTGAGCAGGACCAGAAGCCTGATGGGCCAGGTTGCAAAGTTGCCAGGTGAGACTGGATTTTGTTTTTCTCTGAGGCAGTCAGCAAGGCAGAAGGTCAGACCAACTCTGGTTCTGGGGTTGGTTTGAGACTGGCACAGGTGATGTGCAGAGGTTTTGCAGCACCCTCTTACCTCCCCTCAGATGCTGGGTAAAAAAGGAGAGAGAACCACCAAGCCATAGAGAGCAGCCTGAAGATTGTTACGGACCAAAGTTTTTCTGGAGTTCTGTGGTCTGGCAGAACAGTGAGGAACTGCTTGCCACGTCCATATTTCTCTGTAGAAAAGCAAACAAGATTCCCAGAAAAAGGCAGGAGGAACAGTTAGACACATCCTGCTTCACCACGGGAAAGGAGCTGGTGGACAAAGCCCACTGCACTCTGACATTCCCTTTGAGGAGCTGTGGCTGCGCATGTCACCCAGTAAATCTCAGCAGCAGAGAGAGTTGAGCCCTCACATGTTGAGCCCTCTGGTTATGGGGGCTCCACACACATGGGGTGGAGAGGGGAGAAAGCCACCATCAACCCCCGGGGCCTCCTCCCACAGGTGGGAAGTTTGGGTCCTATCACCCGCGGCGCCTTCAGTAAAGGTGAGCTGTTCAAAAAATGAGCATGCCAGGAAAACAGAGGAGGATATTCAGCCAAATTCCATCACTGCTCCAGAGATATGGCTATCCTTTATCCAAAATATGATGATTTTGACCAGTTTCATCCATGGGATACTTGGAGCATTAGAATTGGAGGGGAAAGGGAAATTACTTCCTCTGGTTGCAAGGATAGCACCAGTTCTGTGTAGGTAAAAGGTACTCCACAAATGAGAAAACCAGCTATCATATGGTGGTTAATTTTCATTCTCATCATCATTCAACGACCTTACTCTATCAGGTTTCCACATAGTAAGATGGTGAAATCCATCACTATTGCAAAACCTTTCCCAAATGTTGCCATGTAAAGCAAAGTTTCTGAGAGATTTATTGAAGATGTGATTGAGCAGATACTTCTGAAACAAACAAAAAATTCTCAATACACATTACTTCATGAAACAGCCATCCATGAAGTCAAAAATGCCAGTAATCTTTTCAAGTGAAAGGGATGTATATTCCGTATTTATCATCCTTCACCACATGTTCATGGAACCATCGAAAGAGCACAGCATTAAGGACTCAAGTATTTTATTTTGTTGCTTGATGGCATTTTAATTGAACAGCAAAGAAGTCAAATAATTTGCAGAATTATCAGACTTCCTTAGTGCCTCAATACTTCTCAAGGGAAGTAACATGCTTAGAAGCACGGATATTGCCAAGATTAACTTCCACTGCCTGAAAGGCATTTGCCTGCTTGACCTGACTGCAGCTCACAGATTATCAAGAGCTGCTAAGCAAACAGGCAGTGGGATGAAAACACTCCTGTGAAGCTCCAGGACTCAACTCATCTGGGAAAAGGATGAACTCCGTATTCCAAAAACTGACTCAAAGTCCAGCAAGGCAGAAAGGCTGCTAAAACAGATGGTGTGATAGTCCTGGCTGTCTGTGCATCTGACAAGACCTGTTCCTTGCAAAAATAAAACAAAGATGCCCTGTGAGAGGACACCAGTGAATTTTAGCTGTTGTAATTTCTAAAGATGTGAAGAAGACCACTGGAAGCTTATTTTTGTTGATGGATTTTGTTGTGTTCTATTAGACTTGGTTAAACCTGGCCTGGCTGCAAACCTTTCACTGGGAGACCACATGGTCGTGTATCAGCATGTCTCAAAAGGCAGCACCAGGATGCAAGAACCAGGATGGACAGGGCTGGAAGAGCTCCTCCTCCTTCCCCTGCAGGATCAGCCACCCCAACAGCAAGAACACCCCGTACAGCCTGATTTCTGACCCACTGGCGACAGAGAATTCAGCACCTCCCCAGGAAATATTTCAGAGTGCCAAACCCTCTTTATTTTTCTGTTAAGTCCCTGTCAGGTGCAGCCAGAAGCAGAGGGGTTGCAGGGAAGGGGCGGATGGGCAAAGGTCTCCCTGTGGGCCCCACGATGCTGGAGGCTGCAGGTAGAGAGGGGTGAGCACCCAGAGGGATGCTGTTAGCAAGGAAGGAAGGGATTGGCACTGTGGTGGTTTCCTACAGCACGGGGCAGAAAAGAGCAGGTGAGGTGTGCTGGACCTCCGATTGCACCCCCACAGGCTGTACCTAAATGCAAAACAAAGCTGATGATGATAAGCTGAAGTGCCTGCCCCTTGGTTTTGCAGCTTTGTGAAATGACTCCTGACACACCCAAGAGATAAAAAGACAATGTCTGTGTGCTGTGGGCTTATGGGATAAGAATAACCTGAGTGTGCTGCTCAAAAGCAGCGCAGGAAAAGGATTATTCTGCTAATTATTTCAGAGTTATGTTTTGCATCTCTGCCTTCCTGCCTACAGGTGTCTACTTAGGGCTATCACAGCAGCAGACACCTCGACAGACTCCCTCACGTGATTCCATGGCAGGATTTGAGGTGTGCATTGTGGTCTTTTAAGTCCATATAGCCTTTTCTTTTCAATGTTCCACCTTCAACAACATACTCATGCTCCCAACTCTCGTTTAAGACCTGAACTTGCTAACTCAACAGTTTGCAAGTGCAGAAAAAAGATCAATGAGGTTGGAGTTCCTACCTGTAGAAAGCTTTGGCATTGAAATCCTTGTAACCACAGTGTCTTCTCCATCTGAAGAGGTGCCTGAGGCAGCAGTTATAAGCATTTAATGAAATATTTTCCCTCTTTGTGATGGATAATGGCTTTTTTATGGTTTTAGATGTTTTATTCCTCCACACAGACCCACTGGGAGGCCTTAGAGATGACTGAAATATCAGAGCAAGAAAACAACTAAGTGATAAAAACTACTTATCTGCTAGCACTTGACTGCCCAGGACTAGATGGTGGTTAGCAGTGCTCATTGCAGCTCTAGAGCTGGTTAAATAAAGTGGTGGAGGGGAATGAATAGAGAATCACAAATCTTTTATTCCAAGAGGTAATGCCTGTGATGCCCTGTGGTACAAAAAGGGAGGTCAGCATCTGCCCCGGATCCAGCAAGCAGGTGCCACAACCCAAAGGCATCTTTCTGGGTGCTCTCAGGAGAAAGCAGCAGCTCACAAAAGCAAAAGGGAACACTTCATCACACGAGCACAGAGATAAAATCTGACACTCAGCACTACATAGCATTGCTGAGGCCAAAAATACAAACTAGTTTGAGGGAATACCAGCAGAAGGGCCATTTATTACTTTCCCTGTTTCTTCTGCTCTTTCCCTAAGTACCCACTCCTGGGCACTGTCAGAGACAGACTGTGGTGAAACATCTCTGTAATTCACTACAGCTTTTTATTGAGACTTTCCAAGAGGAAAGACTGCAAATGCCACTAAGGAAAATGACGGATGCTGCAGTCTTTAGGAAATGAACCATTCTTTGATTGCTTGCTTAGCTGAGCAATTTGCAACATGATAGACAGCAATTATATCATCCAGTGTCAATTTGTCTATTCATTTTTCCCTCTCCACATGTTTCCTCTTCTTGATTGAATAATCACTAACAATAATCACAAGCAGCTGGGGGAAGGAAGTACATCCATCAGTTTTAATGTCAGCAAGAATGAGAACTGATTCCTCTCGCGTTTGCCACAGCTCAGTATCTTCAAAGTCATTTACATTTTCCTTATACGAGTGCTGATATCAAGATCATATTATTACTATTACCTCCTCCTATTTCAATTTATATTCTAGAAACAATAGAATGCCACAAGAAAATACCCAAGTTGAAAAAAAGATTGTTTCACCTGCTATTCTGTATTCCTACAAATATTTTTGCATTCATGTTTTCCTTTTTTTGATACTGAGAATGTTGATGGAAGACTTGAAGAAAATATGTTTATGTAAAAGGTGAGGACAGTAAGAAACAGAATTCTTAGGAAGATGTAAGCAGGCAAAACACATAGACTAGAGAGGCTTTTTAAATCTTGCCTGCCTATAGAGTGCTACTTCTGGTAATAATTACCTTACTGTGCCCATATATATTGTAGGCTACAACCCACAATGTGACATTGAACATCCAGTGATAAATTCTTATTTAATCATATAGCTCTATATGTGCTTTTACATATCTCTATACATATATCATATCATCATGTAATTCCACAGTGGTGCTCTCTAGTTCCATGAACCAATTTCTACCGGCTGAGCTTTCAGCTCTCTCTGTTGGGAGACACAGAACAGCAGAAAACACAAAATGAGTGTGAAGGCACAAGAAGTGTCCCAAAGACTGCCTTTCCCATAAAATTGCTAAAGTGGTTTATTCAGTAGAATTAAATCATCTTTCAAACACAGTGACACAGACCAAAAAATAAAATACCCTGATTACTGTTTTAGTTATGGCTTACATCAATTGATAGGCTTTCTATTACAACCATAATACAGCTACAAGAACAATAAGCAAAAATTACAGGGTGGAAGGTTGAAAAAAGAAAAGTGAGTCAATGGACACGAGGGAGTAACATCAGCATGAAACTACTGTGACTCCATTTGGATTTCTCCACCCCCATGGTCAACACCTTACAGAAATTACAAACATGAAACCAGCTTTATCTTTGTAAAAGCCCAAGATTTGCCAGAATGAAGACACACAGTTTTGCTCCAGTTTTTCCAAACTAAGCATTTGTTTTCCAGCAGGTGAAAGCATCACCATGGCAGCAGCTGTTCAATACAATTTACATGGGCTGAACAAACAAGTTTGATTACTTCGACAACAAGGAGGACCCAGAAAGGAAGCAAAATTCTCTATGCCCTGTCCTAGATGGAGCAGGTACAGGCAGTGGGCCTTGTCTCTACATAAGTGTGTATTAGTTGGTCAACACAAAGTTAACAGACAGGGATTAATTCAACTCTGCTGGCTTCCCAATTATAAAATGAGTAACAACCAGTCTTCACAAGCCATTTGGAGCACTGGAGATGCCTCTGTGTCTTGGTCCATCAGGCAGTTTTAGGTACAATAGACATTTCAAGAACTAGCCAACACAGAATCTGATTTTGCTGACTTGATTTGTCACCATGTTACATGCTAACACATTTTACAGTGATTGGTACATTAAAAACATACACCAACTTACCCAAAGATCAAACACCGAGAACATTTATGGCTTCTAAAGGGAAACTCAGTAAATATACAGCTTCCAATCCTTCAAGCACTTAGGCAGATTTGTCTTTCTTTAAGTTTCTCACTATGGCCCAATCCCACATTTCTGGCGTTTCTCAGATGCTTGGGGCTTCAAGGGAGCATTGGAAGTGCTGGGGCTCAGGTTCTCTCAGTCTAATGCCTAGCATACACATGGATTTCCCTTAAGTTTATTTTAAAAAGCACTTAAGTACAATTGCTTGTTGATACTGAATACCATGCAGACAACACAGGGATGCGCAGCAGCCTCACCCACATTAGACAGGATGATATTAAGACATAAAATGATGATAGACTGGGAGGGGGGTGGGAAATGCAGGTTATCGGCGCTTGACTTACAAGCATTGAACCCAATGTTTTTATCTATTGAAGCCAAAAGTAAACACTGTGCTTGCTTCAAAGTGTATGGGCTGTATCCTGCCTTGAACACATTCATATCACTGATAAATACCACGCTGGTATTTGAAAGCAAGCAGAAAAACACCTCTTTTCTGGAGGCATGTGATTTGTATACATGCAGATAGGTACAGAGGGGTCATTTGTGATTTGATATGGCAATTCACGCTACCACAATGAAATATTTTGCATAGATGAGTTTGAAAAGATGAAAAGTGCTGAAATCTGGAGAGTGACAGTCGCAATGTTTCTACTTCAAGATAAGTTTGTTCGATACGCACACTATTAAAAACACAGTATTGCTACTGCATCATATATACAATATGTTAAAAAACACATCTGAAATCAAGTGAGTAAGAAACAAGAGGCTGCCTTTCCTGCCCTCAGTCAGGGCCCACTTCTGGAGGTTTGTTCTCAAGACACCAAACCTTCCACAGACTTCACTGGATCTAAGCATAAATACTGGCTCATTTATTCCTAAACCCTTAGCTCACTCCAGAGTTAGCCAGGGACCCTGGACCTTAGAGATTGTTGAATTTTGCTTTTTCCTTCTTCATGTAAGTGTCAAAGATCCAAAGTTCTCCGCACGTTCGGATGAAACCAAGATGCAGAAAGGACTGGTTTTAGTACCAAAGATTATGCTCTCTACAGTCAGAGCTTTTCTGAAGATTAAAAAGGACACACTCCCCCTTGCTACACCTCTAGGTGCTTTACCCACTCCAGTTCCCCTCACATGCAAACTAGAGATTGTTCCTTCCTCACATAAAGCCCAGCACAGGCACACTACTGTGTCACCACCAGCGTTTTGGCCTCCAAGGTCTGAGCAACATTTCCACTGATTCACTGGATCCCCACAGAGTGGACTATTCTTAGAGGTGGTTTCCTTCTGGCTACTACATCTAACCATCTCCAGTGAACATCACCTTTAATTTATCGTCAGTCGAGGCTGAACGAGGGCAGCTTTACCTCAGGTTCCAGGGGAGCTACACCCAGCCATTGCAAGTTCTGAAGCTTCATCTGTCATCGCTGTCGTGTTACTCCACAGCATTAGCAGTTCTGGACTGGAGCTGTGGTTGCAATCTCTCCTATTCCCATCACACTGCTTTTCCAGGCTATACCAGACCTACTCGTTGTGATGCCTCTCAGTGAGACTGCAGCAGGAGGAGACACCACGGCATGGCTCTTCCTTGGCAATTAATGAGCTGGCTTTGACAACTCCATTGCAATCACAGAGAATATGCTAAAATATTATAATGGCCCTATCACTATTTAATCCATTCCGTCCAACAGCAAAGTTGGATTTCATAAATCAAAAGCAAGCGGTTAAACTGTTTCAACTAAATACTTCCTTCCCTTTGATGAAAGCACTGGCAGATTCATAAGCCTCATCTCTTGACCTGACAATAAAGAAGAAGCAGTCCTAGCTATGTTTTTCCAACTGAATTTGCATTGCCAGTCTATGCAGATTTCAGGAATTTCTTAAGAGATTGTCCTAAGTAATATAGGGTGTTGGTGATTAAACCATAATACTATAATTTTCTCTCTCCCTATCTCAGATTTCATATCCTCAGCAACAGAGGCAGGATTACAGCCTGAGCTCAGGATGTGGTACCAGACAGCTGACAGGGTTCCTTCTCAGACAGATCAGATTTTTGTATTGAGGGATTTCTCTGGAGCCTGCAGCCTTTTCTGGGGGAAAGCACGACATGCTGTGCACACCCTTTACTTGCCATAAGAGTGTGCAGCACACACACACACAGAGCTTCTTGACATCACTTTTTATCTCTCAAGTATCCTGTTGTTCAAAGAAGGTTAAGACTGGACATTTGGAGTTTTGACCGCATGGAAGAAGGGAAAACAAAATATCCTCAAACTCAGAGAAACTTTGGATGTCAAAAAAGTAATTTTTTATATTCAATACACAAAAGAACGATGGCAGAAAACAAGAAGGGTCCTTCTTTCTGCAACAGCCCTTCTTTTCCCCCCTTTAAGTAGGATGAGCAGAAGCTCAGGTTCATCAAAGCTGGCTCACCCACCCCACAGTGACATTGCACAGGTAGTGACCTCTGTGTAGCTAAAATCTCCTGGGTGGCAGCAGCAGGCAGGATCTGTCCCTAGGCCCTGCTCCTGCCAGCTGCCACCATGCCATTTCCAATCAGTCTGTGCTGGTACAGCAGCAGAAATCTGATTTTCCAGCACCCAGTGCAAGGTAAGGAGGCCAAAAAATATCTGAAAGCTTCTGCATATGGCATTTCTGACAAATTCCATAACTTTTCAATAATTTTTTGAGCAACACCTGAAAAGTTAATCAGAAAGTGAACATGTTGCAATGTGTATTTTATTTCAAGGACAATTTTATATATATTTCTTTAATTTTCATTCTGGCTTGCAAATCACACCTTATATCTAACTGTACACGTATTTACACCCCCACAGACATGTCTGGGCCTGTTTCTACAGTCCCTACACAAATAAAATACCCATCTGCTTGAATGGGAGCTCTTTTCAGATAAATGTGGTAAGACTGGGCCTTTGGTGCATATGTGCGAGTATCCTGCACACACATTTTTAAATCATTAAAAAAATATAGTAGCAATAGATCTATAACTGATCAAAATCTAAACACAGTAAAACTGCACTTATTACAGTATAGCCTAGGTGAATTTACATTACTTGTTTATATGAAGCAAACAAAGGAAAGGAAATGTCTGTGATCCTTTAATTACAGATTAACTGTAATTATGCTTTTGCTTATCCTTTTGTCTGTCTAGAAAGTCCAAAAGGATTTTTGCAATTAAAAAGAGGGACTTGCACCATTTCTTTCCAACACATGGATGCTCCTCAAGTGCTTTCCCATCTTTTTTGAAGTATCTTTCACAACATATCAGACTCCTTTTGGTTGCTTTTGTTCACTTCAATCACCACAGCAAAGAAAAATCCCTTGCTAAAGAAGGAACCTTCGCAAAACAGCAGCAGCAAAGCAATACTGAAGTCACTACTGGTCCCATACTCAGCCAAAATAAGGAGCAAATCTTCTAGGTACCAGCTTTAGCATCATTACTGTTATCCTAAAGCTTAATGCACAGCAAGACGGCCAACCCACAGGGTCACATTGCTCTCTAAATAGCACTTTCATCACAGCACTTCATTGTCAAAGCCCTTTGCACATCAATTTACAAAAACATAGCAAAGATAAAGATCTTTTTTGCATATTAAATCAAGGAAAGCATTTCACCTACGTGTTCATTCTCCGTGTGCTGCGTATTGCACAGGGAGCTGGTACGAGGTGGTGCTCACTAACACACACTATAAGACAAAAAGCATGACAACACAAATGTATGAAGCTTAAGCATAGGTCCTTCACCTGCTCCTGGCTGGTATTCCCCAGGTGAGTTCTGACACCTTTATCAAGGATGTGGGTTGCTTTTAAAGCAATCAGACCTCTGGAGTCCAGTGTAATGTTAAGTAAACATACTCTCACATAGCATCCAGGTCACTGCTCGTCAGCAGGGACTTTTGAAACGGTGACCAACATGCTTTACTTCCTTTTTCATCATGTTATCTGTAGCATGAGCAACTTGCACAGCTGTCAGCACAGAGGATTTTAAAAGAAGTTTTGTGCATCATGCATTACAAAACCAAAATCTAAGTCTAGATTTGGACTCCAAAAAAAAAAATAAAATAAAAAGCATTCCTCATACACAACTAGCACTTTGAACTCCAAATCCTTGACCAAAGATCTTGTAATCGAAGCGAGACAAGACAAGGCACTGGACAACAGCCCGAGTGCTTCAGACTAAGGACTTACACGAAGAAACTCTGTTCATTTGACTATGCCAGCACAGCTGAAACAGAAAACCTCACCCTCCTGGTTATGCAGCCAAAATAAACTCCAGCAACATGTGGCATGTTCTCTGCACCAGGATTTTGCCAGATTAACTGTATCAGGCGAAAAATCAAGGCTGGCATAAATGACAGGGTTACACTGGTAGCTTTCCAAAGAAACATCAGCCCTTTTACTATCCTAATAACATTCTCAACATACAAAAATACCTTCTTAAGACATATGACATCTTGAGATGTGTAACTTTGAAATACACATCATAATCCAAGACACAAAGAACCTTCACTGTATTTTTAACTTCATTTCCTGCCAGTACTTATCACAGATACCTGACAGATTTAACTCGACCTGCACAACAGTGAATCAACATTCAAATACTCTTATGAAGTCTTTATAAAAATTAAAGAGGAAAAGCCTTTTTCTGTCTTATGCTGTAATATTTGAACCAAAAAATCAACTGAGAAAATATAACTATGTAATTTTCTTGCTATTCAGCCCGAGAAAGTCTTGCAAAAGCATGAAGGATCATGTTTCTTTAATAAGGACTCCAATCTGAAGGTGAGACGGTCACTATAGGAAGAAGTACAAACATTGCTCATGCGTTAGCTAGAAGGAAAGCATTAGAGTCAATGAGAAAGAAAACATGATCAGTAGAGGATATCAAAAATAAAGGACACAAGAAGGAAGAGAAAAGAAACTCTAAAACAATTCCACACCATCATCAACACAGTTACATGTTGTTGTGAATGGGAGTTTCACATTCTCTTCTATCTTGGCTGAAATATTTCGTAAAGTGATCTTGTTTATTCCTGCCACATCAATCTGCTATTTTTTCACCAATACTTTGTGACATTACAGAACAAAGACCTCGAGATATACACATCCCCTTAAAACTATAACGCCAAAGAGTATTTTGAAAAGCACAAATGCCAGATAACAGTGCTTTCAATAAAATCTGGCAAGGCCCCAATGTATTCGACTCAGAAGCCTTTGTAAAGCCATACAGTCTATGCTACAATTCTCCACCGCTGATTCTCCTCAAAAGTTTGGTGCTTTTCTTCATAGTGAAATGATAACTATATTAATGTGCTCTGTTTATCCCTAAACCTATTGGAAATGTGCTTCTTATCTGACTTGCTTTCCAGGGCAGTGTATACCCAGGGACAGAGGAGTTTTGCTTCTCCCAAACTGTTATGGACCCAACTCTACTAGCAGGAAAGATGCTGGTATCCTAGATCTTATGGGATGCAATGCCTTGAGGAAATTTATATCAAACAATTATTGCATAATCTCAGGGTGTAGTAAAACCTTGTATGCCATACACAGGCATTGAGTTCCTGTTGCACTTTCGTGCCACAGAAAGAAGTATCCCCATCAACAGCAGCTGCAGGTCCCTGTATGAACCCGCAGGATCCCCTTGCTGTGCATGTGGAGGAAGTTAAAGATTTCTGAGGGCATCGCATGAAAACCAGGGCGAGGTTTCACATTGTCATAGTAGTGGTGAGTTATAAAAATCCCTGAGGGGTTCATGGGGAAGGCCCAAAAGCCAAAAAGGTGGACCTCTTCGCAGAGCTCCATGGCAGCAGTCACCAGGATCAGCCCGGTGCTAATCCGCTTGGCCCGCACCCCTTGGCCAAGCCAGTAGCGTGAGACGTTGATGAGATACTGGGGATGAAAGTAATAAACAGCTTGCTGAGATTCAAAATCATCCAGGACATACTTGACCCGGATTGAGACATCCGTGTTGCGCGTGTTGTAGAAAGCTGGCAGCAGCACGGAGGCGTTCTCGTAGACCTGGAGCACGTCGTAGAAGGGCTTCCTCCATTTTTCCAGCTTGTGAAACCTAATGGGAAAAGGATGTGAGCAATGGTCAGGTCAGTGTGGGCTCAGTCTGGAACCAGCAGATAAGAAACCTCCAATGGTCTTTTACTGAAACATTTCCGATACAGATGTAATTAAAAGGAGAATGTATATAGGTTTGCAGCTACAGTGTCAGTATGAGATGCAGGGCAAAAATGGACAGAATAAAAAAATGCATTTTCTCTCCTCTTTCGGCAATACATTCATTAAACAGAGGACAAACTTTTCAGACATTTCTGATCATGTCCCACTTCTATTTTATTATGAGAAGTAGCTAATTTTTCCAAGGTTTGGTTAGCTCTACAGTGCAGAGCAGAACTGTATAAAAAGTGGCAAAAACCAAAGCAGAGCAAAAGACATTTCTAAAATGTCTAGTTGTAACATTTAAAAGAAATCTACAATGCAAGCAAATGATACTGCTTAAGAGAAGAAACACATCCCTCAAGCAAGAAAGGAAAGCATGAATTAACCCCACAGTCCCAACTCTGTCAGCAAGGTGGCATTAAGGTATTAAGAAATGTAAAATTAAAATTATTCACTTAATCCTGGCTAAAAAGTTCACCTGGCATTTTAAAAAAAAAAAAATGACAAAATGTGCTACTTTACTTAGGTATTTAGCCTGGGAACCAGTTGCTTCCACCCTAATGTATCCAATACATTTGCCTGGGGCTTGACCGCATGGCCCAGGACTTCAGGAGAAGGATGGCTCTGCTGTTACAATTTCAGCTCATCAGCTTTCCATTTTCTGTTATCAATGTGCAGATCCAAGTGTTCAACACATTTCTAAAACTTGTTACAGAGTCCATATAGTGAATAACTTCAATTTAGAATGAAATGAATGATTCATAGCATCATTTTGAAGTAATGTTGGGGGGGGGGGAAGATCTTTATAGCAGCTAGGATTCAGTGAAAAGTAGATTTTGAAAAGCAATAGGAGATGAAAATAAAAAGAACAGAAATAACCTCTCAGTAATTATACTGGGATTGACAGTCACAACATCCGTCTTTACCCCAACGTCCGTTAGGTATTTCTCAGATATCGGAGGCAAATTGCATCTATAAGAGAAAGAAATTAGCAAGAATGTCACACAATTCCTTGCAATTTTTCAGGACTAGGAAGTAGAATTTGTTTAAGCATTTCTTCCAAGGAACTGTCTAGACTGAGACTGACAATTTAAAATTGTATGAAACATTGATGCGTTAAAGTAACAAGTACGTAGAGGCTGAATAAAGATCTCTCTTCTTCCCTAAGCCTTTTTGCAGATGTGGCCAATGTTCAATCATTGTGCTTCCTTAATAGCAGATCAGCTATTTACTTTGGCAGTTTAGGACAAGGAATGGCATTAATCCCTGAGGACAATCGGTCTATAAAATCAATTACTTCCTCAGCAACAACCAAGCTGTATTCAACAATTAATAGACAAACTATATCTATAACATTTCCTTTAACATGCCTTTTTTATACCCAAGAGGGTTTAGGAGAAATGCTCCATAAAAGAGAAATCAGTCCAGTGCTAATTAATCAAAAATTATCTATTTTCTTTATATGTATCTCCCAGAGCAGGGTAAGAGAAGCAGTTACGTCTCTGCAGATTCGCCAGAGGATGTCAAAGCTATTAGGAGCAAACTTGTGAGGATCTGCAAACCTTGCCCAGCCTCCACTCACCTTGGCCTTGACCCAGATTCTCCATCCTAAAAAATTTAGAGCATCCCTCAAGAGATGCTGAAGGTACTGAAGCATGGCCATATACACAAGCTACCACAGAAGCTTCTTAGATAGGAAATCCAGCTTAAAAAAGAATTCCTGTGCCCAATTCCCAAACATCTCCATGCTTCTGAAGATCAGGGCTGAACAGAAAACTGTGAGGGTATTTAGGGTACACAATGCTCAGTGTTTCAAAATGCTGCAGTTCAGCAGTCAGCATAATTTCTCAGTCACAGGAAAAGGAGCAGAAGAATGGACAAAAATCCTTCAAAGTCCTTCTCAGACTCAGGAGGTTCACATCTACCTCCCAACGTCCCTCTTTATCAGGTCAGAGAATTTTTTTTAGCCACCTCATTCTTCTCACAGGGAATGATATTTCCAGCGTTTTTCTGTGCTAGGTCAGGCATCGTCCTTCTGAAGTCCTCTAGCATCCTCATTTCCACCTAGCACTGGGCACTGCGCTCACAGGATGGTATTTGAAAAAGGGTTTAAAATATTCAGCTTCCATATTTTTAAATGCTAAGAATTAAGAATTCATTGAAAGCGATAATTCCTTATAAAAAGAATACAATCTGAATAAACTTTTGTTACAGGACTCCAAAAATTCATCCCTGCAAAGCAAGTTAGCCCCATTTCTAAACTCACAAAATGTTTCATCACAGATCTCCACTCTGGCCAGTAGATGGAGATAGACAATAACAACTAATAAATGCAATTTCTGCATGTGAATATATATATCCTACTGTAATACAATTAATTAAATTAATCAGAATTAATTTAATAGAAAAATCTTGGTTGCATCTCCTGGCCACAAGTTTCCTGACCATGAAAGATTTTCCTGAGTATCCTGAAGGTATCAATGAATGGTAGCAGAGCTCCACAAGCAGTTTTTGAAGTAGTTTAAAGAATTGCTCTATTGGTGACCAAGATGGTGACTCCCGACAGTTTGGTGAACTGGTGGCAGACTGGAAAGTGGATGTTTGGACCTGATCTTAAACACAAGCTTTACCTTAAAATTGATGTCAACAGACCTTAAGCTCTTAAACACCAGTGCATCTTTCTGTGTCACACTGCTCCCACGTGTTTTGGATATGGTGAAGCAGAGCTTTCTTTTGCATAAGTACTGATGCACTTATTCATATTTCAGTTCTACTTAATCATAGAGTCATAGAATCACAGAATGGTTTGGGTTGGAAGGGATTTCAAAGCCCATCCAGTTCCAACCCCCCTGCCATGGGCAGGGACACCTCCCACTGGATCAGGGGGCTCAAAGCCCCATCCAACCTGGCCTTGAACACCTCCAGGGATGGGGCAGCCACAGCTTCTCTGGGCAACCTGTGCCAGGGCCTCCCCTCCCTCACAAGAAAACATTTCTTCCTAAGAAAATTCTCATCTCAATCTCCCCTCTTTCAGCTTAAAACTGTTCTCTCTTGTCCTATCCCTGCACTCCCCTCCCCAGCTTTCCTGCAGCCCCTTTCAGTCCTGGGAGGCTGCTCTAAGGTCTCCCTGGAGCCTTCTCCCCTCCAGGCTGAACAATTCCAACTCTCTCAGCCTGTCCTTGGATGGGAGGTGCTTCAGCCCTTGGATCACCTTTTTGGTCTGCCCTGGACTTGCTCCAACAGCTCCATGTTCTTCCTCTGCGGAGAACTCCAGAACTAAATGCAGGGCTCCAGGTGGGGTCTCACAAGAGCAGAGTAGAGGGGCAGAATCCCCTCCCTTGACTCGCTGGTTGCACTTCTTCTGACACAGCCCAGGACACGGTTGGTTTCTGGGCTGTAAGCGCACATTGCTGGCTCATGCTGAGATTTGCATCCACTGGCACCCCAAGTCCTTCTCTTCAGGGCTGCTCTCAATCCATTCTCTGCCTTTATTTAATCAAATACTGGTACCAAAAGCAACGCAGTTTCTAAGTTCTGTACTGGTATGATCTGCTCCTTTTATCAGTTGTGGTACAGTTTAAGAAAGAGTAACAATGGTAAAAAAGGGACCTCCACTGGAAGTTCTTGTACATGAATGATGACATTAGCTGCCCATATTTCCACTTTCACTCAACAACTTTTCCCCTCTACAACATGTACCTTTCATTTCAGCCCCACTGATAGCTGTGATCCAGTAAGACGGAAAGGAAACTTCAATAACTGCCTAATGTATATAGGGTACACCAGGCTTTTAAGAAGCAAATTACGCAAAGCCTGGAGAGTTTCATACATTAAATTAAGGCAATAGTTTAAAGTGGGCACAAGAGATAGACACAAGGGGTCTAAAAATAATGAATAGTGAACATAGGACCAGCAAAACTTTATTTCTCCTGGACCAGCAAAACTTTATTTCTCCTTTGATCTCAATTTAAACTAAAATTGCAATGAGCCAAAATCTGACCTAATTTTCACTGGTATCAAATCAGAGAAATTAATTGATTTATGCACACTTAGTCTAATCTGACAGCAATGTACCCAAGATAAGAAAAGAGGCCAACAAAAGTGAAAAGATATATCTTTTCCACAGAACAGGTCATGAATCTCTGAGCTACCTTGTCATATGCCATGACCTGGGAAAAGAGCTTAACAGGATTTAAAGAGGGATTAGCCATGCATATGAATAATAAAAATGCCTTTCCTAGGTATATTAAGGATGATAGAATACTGCTAAACTCCGTTATGCAAGGACATGAGTCATGGAACATCTATGCAAAACCTGGATAACTCCACATATGGTGGAGAATAAAATCTGAAGTCGCCCAATATTCCAAGTCCTTTGGGCGTCTCTACGGTAGTAGAGACTCTACAGTAGTAATTACAGTAATTCCCATCATCCAGCACTTGAGCTCTGCAGTACTTCAGAAAGTACCTTCGAGGTATGTGACCTGCGCAGCGCGGAGCTGTCAACATCTGGCCAAGCTGCCTGCTGTGCAATGAGCCGGCAACGTGTGCTCACAGCCCAGAAAGCAACCGTGTCCTGGGCTGCATCAAAAGGAGTGAGGCCAGCAGGGTGAGGGAGGGGATTCTGTCCCTCTGCCCCTCTCCACCTGGAGTCCTGTGTCCAGTTCTGGAATTCCCAGCATAAGAAGGATATGGAACTGTTGGAATGGATACAGAGGAAGCCACAAAGATGATCTGAGGGCTGGAGCACCTCTGCTGTGAGGACAGCCAGGGATTGTTGGGGTTGTTCAGCCTTGAGAAGAGAAGGCCCTGGGGAGACCCTAGAGCAGCCTCCCAATACTGAAAGGGGCTCCAGGAAAGCTGGGGAGGGGCTTTTTACAAGGGTGTGTAGAGATAGGAGAAGGTGGAATGGCTTTAAATTGGAAGGGGGAAGATTTAGATTGGACATTACAAAGAAATTCTTCACAGTGAGGGTGCGGAGGCCCTGGCACAGGTTGCCCAGGGAAGCTGTGGATGCCCCATTCCTGGAGGTGTTCAAGGCCAGGCTGGATGCAGTCTTGAGCAGCCTGGTCTAGTGAGAGGTGTCCCTGCCCATGGCAGGAGGGTTGGAATGGATGATCTTTAGCATCCTTTCCAACCCAAAACATTCTATCATTCTAATATAGGCTGTACCTCTGGTTTAGAACTGTCCCAGAAAATCATGGCCATGTTTACAGGACACTGCTCCTGGGCTAATGTCCACAGAAGGATAAATCTATAACCTCAGTAAGAGGGCATGTCCTGAAAGAGGACTTCAACCTTAGTCAATAAGTCAATGATTAGCCATGCAAAGTAAGGAGGAATAATTACTCACAGCATAATTTTTAAATAAATATTATACAGTGAGTTGTCTTTTTCCAAATGCTGCTTCTTGTGCAAGACGCAAGCTTGAAGTGGCCAGTTTGGCAAATCCCACATTTCTGTATGTGAGAGGATGGCTTCACAACCCTTAATTTGCTATTAAAATGGGCAAAATGAAAAATGGTGCTGTGGTGATTACCGAAACACAAAGTCTGCACTGTCAATCTCCCGTCCACATCTGCTGTTCTTCAAAATTCCTCCATTCCCAACCACTGCACATTTCTTAAACTGGGAGCGGTGGTACGGCATATCCTGCAACATCACAGCAAGGAAACAGTTAAATATCCCAATATCCCAAAACATGTAAGCAGCAAAAAGCTCTTTTTTTGTGTGTGTGTGCAGCTGCATCGTGCTGCAGATGCAATAATCATAGAAAGTTGACACTGGTTCTGTCCCACAATATTCCCATGGCGTACGTTAATGAATGGGATTGTTTTCTGTGCAATTAGAGATTGTAAGGACAACTGTCTCAGAGGGGAAGAAAGCAATAGCCTGGTTTTGCCCAGACTTAATAACGGAAGAAGTAATTTTAGAAATTTGCTTTCCCTTCTGATTTCCACATGAACCATTAGCATACTCCAGGCACTGCCTTCCAAGCTGCCTGCAAACCGCTCGCTCCTTACGCTCCGATGTCCTGGGTTTGAGAAGTCTGCACACATAGTTCCAGAGCAGCTAGTAAAGCCCAGGAAGTCTCTCTAAGCCAGCCAGCACACTACAGCTATTTATCAGAACCTAGCCCAAGTTTTAGTGCTTGATACTGCTAATTGTACTAATAGTATTAATAATTATTACTTAGCACTTGTGCTCTAGAGCCTGTGGTCAAGCCCGTTTTTTGGGCTTATTTAGGACACATCTTTCTGTAATCTTTGGGCAAAACTCCATCTTCATATGCAGACATCCAGCTGCTGCCAAGGCCAGAGAGAGTGCAAGCCACATCTCCGAGAACAGAACTCAGCCGTCGGGGTGAGAGGGTTGTGATGCAGAACTGAGCCGTGCTGCACCTCATAAATATGTAGAGATGTGCTTATATAAGCATGAGAGAGCTCGTTTTGGCACATACATATTTTATCAATAATTTCAAACCACAGACTACAGAGAGATGCGATAGCAGCATGACATTTCTAGGTGACTATTCCCAGGATCTTCCCATAGCATTCACAAGCCATGAGGCAAAGTGCATGCAACTACACCTGTCTGAGAAAACAGAGAGGCATCATAGAGTGGTCTGTGTTTTACCCAGTGACTTAACACTAAATGCCTTGGCAGCTCCTTTCAGAGAGATGAGAAGCCAGGTCTCTGCACTCAGCACAAGGATCTTGCCCTTACAGTCCTGCTCCCACACTTTCAGCCCTTTGTATCCCACATCTGCCATGCAGCAGCCCTGCTCAGAGCAGAGGGTGCCTTTGGTCACATAGCTGCTGCCCAGTGAATTCAAAAGGGATGAGACAGAGCCTGCAAAGCATCCTCAAGGCATACCTGGATAAACACAACAGCAGCTACAGGACACTCCTAGCAAAAGCGTAGGCGTCTAATCCATGCACTCATCTGCACAATCAGGCAGGATTCTGAGGATAATGGTCCTGGACTTAGATGTACCCAGTCTTTGCACGTCTGCAGATGCCAAAGTGCTTCCCTGGATCTGAGCCTTTCCCCTGCTCTGCCCCAGTTCCCCACATGAACATATAGATAACAGGACAACCCTACCCCTTAGTAGTGCTCAGAAAGCAGATTATAAGTGGCTGGACCCTGAAGGACAATTTTAATGACACAACTCTATGTATTTAACTTGAATATTTTTCTGAATTTATGAAAGGGATAAATTTCAGTTATCCACTCCAAATATATCACTTTAAATTCACGAGGTGTGCCCCATGACAAATCAGTAGTTACATAAACCCATTTCTACACATCAGCCTCTACGTGCAATTGGAATTGTCCACTGCTTATAACTTTGAATGTCCCGTGGGTGAAGGATTATTTGCTGTAAAAGTTTTGAATAATCAGTATGATGAATATATTTAAAATTGTGCAGCCTGTTCACAGGTACGTTGCAAATAGGAATAAGTTTAAAAACTGACATTGTGAATATGAATTGTAAAATAATAATGCCCCTAAAATAGCAGATATACTAAAAATGCTGTATTTATTGTATATTGATATTTTACTTTTAAAAAGTTCTGATAAGGAATTGGCTCTTCTACTCAGTTCTCTTAAGTTATTTCATTAGCCACTTTGCTGGTAACTCAGTAATATTCTGCAAGAAAATACATGCATATTGCATCTTAGGGCAGACAACTAGAAAAGAGGATAATTGGCTACAATATCATATCAAAAATAAACATTTTCAAAATATAAGCAATGAAGCTGCAGAAATGTACAACAGCCAGGTGCTTCATGCTTGGCTACAGGACAGCATCTAATGCATCAAGTAGAGTGAAGCTGATTCTGCAAATGGGCAGAGGTACGAGGCACCTTTGGAAACATTTTGAAGATCTCCTGGTTGATATGAAAGATTCCACTAGTATCGACTTCATATTTCAGTTTAGTTCCCAAGGGAGTATTTTTCTGGGTGGTGAAGAGAAAGGCAGGCGCATTGCAACACCTTGACAAAGTAGACCTGTAAAATGAAAAAGAGAGAAATAAGATCAAGTAGCTGATACCGTGCCTTACGATTTGCAATTACTATTACTCCTCAGATGGCATTTTTCAACATAAAGAAACCTTCTAGTAAAATGGTGGTTTGCTGAATTTTCCTTTAGAAAATTTTAGATTCAGTGAAATTGATTGAGGAATTTATGGCCAATCCCTTC
Source organism: Tapera naevia (assembly GCA_033556795.1). Taxonomy (NCBI): domain Eukaryota; kingdom Metazoa; phylum Chordata; class Aves; order Cuculiformes; family Neomorphidae; genus Tapera; species Tapera naevia. Next base: position 130,334 of record JAUMJJ010000642.1, on the reverse strand, counting down.
CAGGCTGCAGAAAACACGTGTATAAATTTTGCCCTGCTTCAGATCTCAAAGCTGGGTATCTACATCCTGTGGAATTAATCCAAATTAATTATTCCCTATCTGCTTCAGAGGTCTTTCACTTTATGCAAACTATTTACTCATTACTGGGCAGGAAATCCAAGGGTTGAAGCTTTCATCTGGGGATATGGAAGCTTAGCATGGTAGGGACTTAAACACAGCATTACCTAAAGACACTGTCCCATTTACCAGACTACTGGGGAGCACAGCAGATTTTCATCACAAAAAAACCTTCTACACATCTTAGTTTTGCCTTTGAGCTTGTGTATGTTCATCAGGAAGATGACGTGGCCCCAGCAGGTGGGTGCCAGGTCATGGCTACAACTCAAAAATCTCAGACAAATGCCCAAAATTTCTTTTGTCACTGGGACAAACTGGTTGCTCTTCCGATGCAGGCAACAGTTTTGAAACCTCAAAAATGGGATTCATGGCATGAGAGAAAAAACATTCAGCTCTGACCTCCTTACCATAAGTTTCATACGAAATTTCAATAGAATCATAGAATTGTAGAATTATGGAAGAGTTTGGGTTGGAAGGGATCTTAAAATTAATCCAGTTCCTCTCCCCTGCCATGGGCAGGGACACGTCCCACTGGAGCAGGGATGCTCAAAACCCCATCCAACCTGGCCTTGAACACCTCCAGGGATGGATCAATCACAACTTCTCTGGACAACCTGTGCTAGGGCCTCCCCACCCTCATCATGAATAATTTCTTCCTAATGTCTAATCTAAATCTTCCCCCTTTCTGTTTAAGCCATTTCCCCGTGTCCTGTCACTACCTTTGTAAAAAGCTCCTCCCCAGCTTTCCTGGAGCCCCTTTCAGTACTGGGAGGCTGCTCTAAGGTCTCCCCAGAGCCTTCTCTTCTCCAGGTTGAACAACCCCAACTCTCTCAGCCTGTCCTCATAGCAGAGCTGCTCCAGCCCTCGGATCACCTTTGTGGCCTCCACTGATCCATTCCAACAGTTCCACATCCTTCTTATGTTGGTGATTCCATAACTGGACACCAGACTCCAGGTGGGGTCTCACTGAAGCACAGCAGAGGGGCAGAATCCCCTCCCTCTCCCTGCTCGCCAAGCTTGTTTTGATTCAGCCCAGGACAAGGTTGGTTTCTGGGCTGTGAGCACACGTTGCTGGCTCGTGTTGAGCTTCTCATCAACCAGCGCCCCGAGTCCTTCTCTGCGGAGCTGCTCTCAACCCCACCATTCCCCATCCTGTATTGATACCAGTGGTTGCCCCAACCCAGGTGTAGGACGTTGCACTCAGCTTCTTTGAACCTCATGAAGTTCACACAGGCCCACTTCTCCAGCTTGCCCAGGTCCCTCTGGATGGCATCTTGTCTTTCTGGTGTGAGCAGGGGTTGCACCTCTTAGCTCCCATATTTCCCTAAATGCTTTTCTCCTTTTACAGGTGGAAATGAAAGCATAGATGTCAGCTTATTCTTACTCTAGAGACAGTTTGTTTTTCAGTCAGTGTATTTTATAGCTTTAATGAAAAATATATGTCATGGCAAATGCACAAACATGAAGCCAGAGCCAAACGGCTCTCAAACAACCTAGATTAAATACCTTGCCTCGGGTGTGTGGCCTCATTATGAGTTGGAATAATAAGCAACTCTTCTTTATGGGCTTAATTACAAGCACCAGAAAGCAAATAGAGAATTATGCAAACATTTCAGTGATGACCAATTTCTATTATACACCTGACTCGTGCAGAATGACACAATATGATGATCAGATCAAGGCAGCAACCAAGACTGAGTGAGTCATTGAATAATTTCTAATAACAAAATCACAAAATAATTACCTAGCAGGTAGCGGGACTGAATTGTGATATTTAAGATACAAAAACCTCTTCATTAGTTCTGCATTAAGGAATTGGAAGAGATGTTGTTCTTTAATCTGATGTCCCACTGGTTCTCCAGAGGCACATTTCTTAATGTAAAAGTCTGATAACTGGTGGAGGAAGACTGTCAGACACAAAAGCTGTGTGATTGTGTGCTTCCTCCCTCCCTGCTGCTTTAGGATCTGCCATTTAACCTTTGCTGGATTCTCCCCATCTCAACTGATGGTCCAGAACTGGCAAGGTTCAAAAGCCCACAACTCAGTGTTGCTAAGACAACCACCTTCTAGCCTTCTACTAGTATACGTCCACACCCAGAGATGCTGCTCTGCTTTTAAGGGACTACAGTTTCCCCACACGTTCACACATTGAAGCCTCTGTCCCTTAAGATGAAAATGAAACAGACTTTGAACTTCCTTTCTTCTTTTTTTTTCATGACTAGCAGGATTATTGCTCCTGGAATCAGCTAACAAGGGTCAGGTTACATCTGTGTGCCAGTGGGAGATTCTTAATCCAGTCAGGCAGGTGGAGCCAGCAACCAGAGCCTTTCATCTCTTCTTTCTCCCAATGCACTGCCTAGGATGGAGAGGGGTTCTTTGTTTAATGTGTTGGTGTTGGTGGCTTCAGAGAGTAGTGGTCTCTGTGAGTGTGACCACCCTCTTGATGGTCCTTACAGTGTCCTTGCTCATTGCTCCCACCTCTGGGTTGGCTTCCATCCTTCAGCGTGCTCCTTGCACTCTGGCCACAATCGTTAGCTCTCTTGCACCAAGCAGTCCTTAAGATAGTAGGCTCTGATACTAAATGGCTCTTGTTTTCAAAAGGGACTCTGACAATTGCCCATCAAGTAATTTCCAGAACAAAATATACCAAAGAAAAAACAAACCCAAAAAATCTTACACGTGTAGTTCATGTTGGGAAAACTGCTATGAGCCTAGGAGTAACAAAGAAGGTCTTTTTAAAGATATTAATGACTAACTTAGGACATGTATTCTCCCATTCTCTCATTAACTCATGACAGCTATTTCCTGGAATCATGCAAGAGAATTTGGGAGAAAGTTGTGGGGCCTTATTCTAAGTAACAGCTCTGAATCATGCCAGTGACTTACAGACTTAACCAGCCTATATTCCACTTACTCTGAAATAATGTGGTTTCTCTAGACCTACGCAAATATGGTCCTTGAATATACCAATATACAACATTCACATATTTCTTAGGCTTTGTTCTACTATTGCCTTTCCAAGACCAATTTCAAAAGTTGTATCTTGAAAGGACCATAGAAGACCCTCAGCAAAGTGAAAGTCACATGAAGAAAGACAGATTACTACATAAATGAACTGCAGATGTCTCTGAAGATGAGAAAAAAATAGAAGCCATTAAAAAAAAAGTTAAAAATAAGGTCTGGTAGTACCTAATACACCACAGAAAAAATCCAGTTTGAGTACTCTACAGTCCAAATTCTCAGTGTCACCAATGATACCACCATTTGACACCACCAGAGAGTTAGGCTGTGTAGTAGGTGCAGCCATTGAGTCTTGGCTCAATCTTCACATGTTCCTAAATCATACATGGGAAAGCCTTTCCCATTCCAAATTCCCTGCCTTTCCTGTGAGGACTGTCCCACATGCCAGAATAACATTCTTTCATTCTTGTTGTTGATTTTTTTGAAGTAGAATAAAAGTCTGTGTTTATTCAAAAGGACAGTGCTCCAACACTTACTTTTGCTGTCCATATGAAGGCTTGATCTGTCTACAGGAAGCTAAACTCAAACTAGAGAAAATCTTACACAGATTTATTAGTGAGGACCATTCTTACTTGAATAAATTGGCTTCTGTGACATTCATCTCCCATTTGCACATCTGTAGGTTCTTCCATCTATCAAACAATTCAGTTTGTTTCACCCTAAAAGATAAAAGGATAAATAAAGAAAAGAATAAAAATCAATTTATTGCAAAGCCTTCATTTCCTACAACAGCTGCAGCCACGGCACCATGCAGTGGGCTTTTGATAGGGCAAACTAGTGCAAAATTTATCTTTTTTATTTCCTTCATCATTTGTATTTCTTTTTCGTGCCAGATATAGCAATTCTAGGCCATGTGTACACAGATACTAATGGAGCTCTTCAGAGGTTTGAGACTGATTTCTGTTCCCTAATAGGCATTCTCCGTTTCTTTAGGATAAAAAATGCAATACCAAGCAAGAAGCATCTACCCAACCAAAGTCTGTCCACAGTCTGCTGGGAAACTAATGACTGTCTGGCAACTACAGCATCTGTGGGGGTAAAAGTTGCACTGAGCAGAAGGGATCAGCAGAAAGGGTATTGGAAAAGATGATACTTCAGGTAATTTGGCCAACTACCACTATATTTGGGTCAGTTATCCTAATCCACGAGATCCTACCTAACAGCATTGTTGGTAAATGCATTATATAAACCGCAGTGGCACACGTGTAGGGATAAGCATCTGTGATGGTAAGAGCACACAAAAAGCTCTTTACATAAGGATCTCTCCCTCTCTCTGTTAATAAATATACTTTTAGTTACATCAAAAAAAACATACTCCTACTTCCACTAAGCTGATACAGGATGAAACATTTTTGGTGATGTCATTCCAACCACTTTGACCTTATAGTTCATACATATTGTTCTGTATTTGGACAACAGAGATAAAAAAGGCCTTGCAAATATCTAGAGTTAGGGAGAAATGTTGTAGTCTGGCTGGGAAATTTTGAAGTCTGAGATTCCTTCAAGAATGATACATCTTAATGAGTTCTCTTCAAGCTTGAGGGCTTTCAATGTTTGAATAAAGCAAAGACCTTTAAGATAATTATGTATTTAAAGCAAGTAGAATTTAGGATTTCCTAGGCTGTGGAAGTTACAGGAAAGAATTAGGTCATATTGTACTTTCTGTAGCCCACCAGAGCACATTAACTTGGAAATTTTTCATTACTGTAAGGGCTGACTTAGGAAATGTAGTACATTAGAAGCAAGCACATCAGAGGAACCAAGCACAGTAAAAGAGCTTCACGTCAAATGGCATCTCTCGTGAAAGTAAGACTGACTCTATCCCACTGAGCAGGAGTCCACTACCTTCTATGTGCCATTGGATAAGATGAAGAGTAATGAGTAATTCTCTGTTCCATCTGCTAAGTATGCAGAAAAGCAATTCAAAACTCCACCTCTTCAGGAGAACACTGGCAGAAGTGCCACATTCTCACCCCTTCTTTTTATTTTTAAGCACTACCAATCAGCAAGCAGTGCAAAGTTATTACTTGTGCATCCCTCATCCAGTACCAAATACAGAAGACAAGGACATGGCCTACATTTTCTGTGCACAAAGTCAGTGAGGAACACATGCTTAAAATTTGTGCAGACCTGGAACAAGAAACCCTGTTTGCTGTAGCTTTGATTGCTTCATGCTATGCACTTGAATAGCTGCATTTTCTATTGTGACTCTCACTGCACTTTGCAAACATTACAGAATCACAGAATTCTTTAGGTTGAAAAAAACTTTAAGATCACCAAGTCCAACCCTTAACCTAATATGACCAAGCCCACCACTAAACCCTAAGCACCACATACACGTCCTGTAAATACCTCCAGGGATGGTGACTCCATCAGTTCCCTGGGCAGCCTCTTCCAGTGCTTGACAACCCTTTCCAGGAAGTAATACATCCTAATATCCAATCTCAACCTCCTCTGGTGAAACTTGAGGCCACTTAAAGGTGATAAGGAATTAGGCATAATCTAAGCACCTAAATTCAGTGCAATGCAAAAGGACAACACAAAAATAATCTGCTTTGCTCCTTCCAATGAACTCCATTGGCAACCTCACTTTTTTGCCTAATTCCATCTCCATTGCTTCATGTATACATCCCATTCAACTCATTAGTTTCCTGATGTATATATAGGACCACAAAAGATAAAATACAGACATATTATAACTTCCTAGAATTGCACTTTCCTACTTTTTAGTGAGAGCTATTAACCAGTGAAACTCACTGCTTCAGGAAATTGTGGAGAGAAAAAAAACCTACAAGTGGGCTCAGAAAAGATCTAAGCAAATTAATGGAGAGGTCTATTGTCCACCCTGGCTACTGCAGTCTGGTCACCATCTATCACTCAGCAAGTGTCCATGCCAGCATTTGTTACCAGGAAGGGCTGGCCTTCCTGCTTCATTTCTTATCCTTCACTGCTGGTCACTGTGGATGACAGAGCCTTAGATTAGATGGGCACCTTGCTATGAGACAGCCTGGCTGTTCTTACTCTTCAATTACCCTCAGCAGGGACTTGGAATATAATACTACAAATAATATTACACTGTATTTTATTCTAAACAGTGATACTGGGCCTGAAAGAAACACCCCAGTATATGTGAATTGCCTCCAGTTTTTCCAAATGGACTTCAGATCAAATTCAAACGTGACTATTTGTGCGTATAAGAGAACCTCAGGAATCTCTGATGAGATCTTTATTGATGGGATTTCTTAAGCCTTGCATCTTTGACAATCTTATTTTAAGTTATCTGCCTGAAAAGCAACCCTTTTATCAAACGTTCATTCATACTTACATAGACAAAACTTTCACCTCAATGATGTCCTGCCGTAGCTCCAGGCATTTGGTAGAGTTGTATTCCAAAGGCCCTTCATAAAACTCAAAATACCTGAAGAAGGACAAGAAAAAAGATTATAAATAAGCCCTAAAGTGGAATATTTGTCCTACACATCAATAGACATTTGCTTAAAGTTGCCATTTATGATTACCTACCTAACTTGAGACTACATGTCTGTCCCACAGACATGTTATTACCTCACAGGAAAACACAGATGTTGCTGCTGATTGTAGGACGGACACCCATGCCCAGGTTTTACATCTCTACAAGAGTTCATCTATCTTACAGGTACCAAGAAGGACCAGATACCTTTTACAGCATCAGCAGATGTCAGCTGCCACTGAAAGTCAGGGAAAAGAGCTGATCAATTAAATAACACTGCTCCCATCCTTTGGGTGTCTGAATGTGCTGAGGTTTTAAAAATCAGTTCCTTAAGTATTGTTCTTAGGTGGAAAGCAAAGTGCTGGAAGTTGCATCTTGTCTGTGGAGACTCTTGCATACCTCTACACAACAGAGCTTTTTGAGATTTAATCAGACTATCCAGTGAACTCAATGAGATGGTATTGAAATATAAAAGATATTTACAGTTTAAAATCAAACTCTGTATCAGTTTTGCTACTTATCATTAAAACCTAATATCTAAGAATTGTCCATACCCCTACAGCAACTATGAGCATAATGAAGAAATATGAGGAGACAACCTGGAGGAAAAGGTATTACAACCAAAGCTAGAAAAAGTTATTTTGATGGAGCATTTAAAATTTCAAGTTCATGAGGCTGTAACTCCAAACTAGTGTTTGAATTTTCAATATGAAAAAAAAAAAACAAGATTTCTGGAAGAGCTTTATATAAACCATCATTGATAATGTAACATTTTGGTTTTGTGTAATTTTTAAAGAACATCAAAACTCATATTTGACGTCAATGTCTGTTTAGGTCTGACTATAAGATCCTTAAGTAGGAAAGCCTTGTTAGTTTCCTTTGTAATTCACGTTTATAGCTACTATCGAAATATCCAAAATTTATTTGTTCTGGAGAAATATTGAGAATTCACATGTCAGGGAAACTGAGGGTAGGGAGAGCATCCAGAAAATAACGTCTCCAATAGTGCCTCCCAAGGCCAGAAGCATCTAAAACCAAACATCCTCTGAACTTTGCCTTGTAAGTGCATCCAGACATCAATCTGATAAAGTGAGGAAAACAGAAACCTACAGAAGGGAGGAAGGGACTACAGTATGCAACTGGAAAAAGCCCAAGAGCTTCCCAAAGCAATCTGCTACCGACTGGGAACATTTCTATCCTGTCAAATGTTACTTTAGAATGTGTCTCCTTCACCTCTCCCCAAGGTTTTCACCACCTCAGCTTTGCCAAATCCCAAACCAATTATCCATGATAATTGATCCAGTGAGAGACACAAGCTCTGAAACTGAAAGAAGGCCCTGTCTAGAATGTGTCAAGAACATCAACAATTCCTGATAAAAGTTCCTCATTATTGTCAGGAAAAAACCCCAATCCTTTAGCAATCTTTTAAAACTGTGATTATTTAGAAATTGATTTGCATTGTCTTCAATTAAACAAATTTTCATGGGTTTTGTAGAGGAAATTGTGTATTTAAAGCACTTCAGCATCAGTGACAAATCTAGGAAAAGGCTTCCTCAGCCTCAAGAAAGGAGATAAAATACATGTAACATGAACCTTCATCTGGTCTCTCACCAAAAGGCTTGGGCTCTCCTTCCAACGCAATCATCCACCTGGAATATAGCTGAATTCCTTTGCCCTGGCTTGTGGAGCTAGAGCTGAGCAACTTGTGTATTTTTGAAAGCTGTTTCAACTGAAATTGGATAAAGAGCTCCCCTGGCTGCACCAGACCAAAGCCTTGTGTGAATGTGCTCCAGGTAAATTTCACCAACTAAACTGGAATCGCTCTTTGGAGCCACCACCGTAAGATTTCTTACTGATCACACAATTTTACAAGGGTGAAGGAGTCCCTACTGGCTACTAGTCCAGACCACCTTTTCTTCTGTAATATTCATTTTTCTTACTGTATTTTGTAAGATCCATTCTTTGCTTTGGTTCTTTGAGACAGAGAATACTGGGACCCTGAACATGCATGTTCTACACAATAGATAGAGGCAGGTACACATCCCCCACGCAACACTCAGCACCTTACACACCACTCCTACCTCTTAGGGCATAAAGGGGATAGCAATGGTAATCAGTCTCATCCTTGCCTTTCACCTAATGCTGGCCTTCAGCACCTTGTATGTGCCTCAGGACAGATAAGAATAGTAAAAATCTAGATTAGCATGTATTTTTATCTCTCCTGCGCACTTCTGGATCTGCTGCTGAGTTGAAGAACTGTAGCTCAGATGTCAAAAAGCACACATTATCACATGGAAATGCTGCAGCAGGGGAAAGCTGGTTTCAGCCCATGGCACTGGAGACAAAGATGCTATTTTATGAAACAGGGATGAAATTTCCTGAGTTTCAGCCATTCCCTTTGATCATCACCCATTTATCCAATCCACAAACAGAAAAAAAAACAGAAACTAAAAAGGATGTGTTACTAAAGAGGCAGAAGGAGGAAGGGATTAGGAAAAAAATAAACTACTTCTAGAACTGAAAGGGATGCATGAGGCAAAACTGCACGTGTAGGAGTTACTCTATTAGCCTACAACTTTGAAAAGCATGGGACTACCCTGCAAGTCTCTGACTCTCTCAATAGTTCCAGCTTTTCCAGCGGAGCCACTGGGATTGCTGAGCTCACCATTTGACACTTTGTGGAAGTGCAGAGGGAGGCCCCGTGGCACATGCTGGACAACACACTGCCAATGGGACAATGTGCCTCCTGCAGCAAAGGCTGGGGACACCGACAGCGGTGACACTTCTGACTGAGTGGGGAGAAGATGCTACTGGCCATGGGGTGAGATCGACTGAAATCAATTCAGCGTGCCTGGGCCACTGAACAGTCCTCATCTGGGTTGCCATTTACAAGCCCTGAATGACACCTGAAGCAGGCAACCAGACACGAAGCCTCCCCAGTGCTAATGCTACTGCAACAGTTAGGTTGCAAGCACTAATGATCTACAACAGCATTAAGGAATTTGCAAGACAGTATCTGGTCAATAGACTGAAAAAAGAAACATCTTTCCTCTCTTCCTCCCAGGAGTGCTCACTCTATATCTTTGCTTCACAGCAATCCACCTCCTGCTACAGGCACGGAGGCAAATGAGCAGAGGCAGCTCCCTGGAGCACCAGCCAACCTCTTCCAGCAGAAGTGCCTGACGTTGTACTTTCCCAGAACACAGCTTTTGCACAACACCAGACTCTAGCACAAGGAACATGGGTTCTCTCAGCCCCCGCGGATGTCCTTTAAACCCAGCTCCTCCGCTTGGCAGGGTTTGGTCCTGTTGGGAGCGTTTGGAGACCAGGCCCCCCCACGCTCTCCCAGAGGAAGCATCAGTTTCACCCACTCTCTGGTCTCTGAGTGCTGCTTCTGCCTATTAACTCCCACTCTAAACCGTTTGGTTCCCTGTGAACAAAGATACATTTGCCTGTCAGGAAGCTTAATTAGCACAAATGGAAACTGTCCTCCCCATCATCTTCCTCACTCTGATATCCAGCTAAGAAGCAAGAGCGCGGTGCAGCTTATTTTGATTTATGCTCTTGGTTAGTGACAAGAGACAAACCTGACTGTGCTGTGTTTCAGCTTTACAAGAATGACAGTCATGTTTAATATCCATAAAACAGAGTTGATATGTCACTGTCAGGATGTACTCTCCCTGCGCGGCCTCTGCTTCCCCTGCTGAAATTCAAATAACTTTTATCCCTCAAAGGTCACAAGCCTACACGAAAACCAACACAGGAATTAATGATTCTTTAAAGAACAGTACACAATGACAACTGAATCACCACAAACAGCACAGTTGCATCTGGGATTGCATTTTCCCAGAGTAGCAGGCACTACACATGACTCGCTGGTGTACACCCATTCAGGTCAATTGTACCTTTCAAACCTACAACTTTTTTCCAGGATCAAATCCCATATCTGAACACCACACAAGCTGCAAGTGCTCAGAGAGGATTCATTTTTTATGGCTCTCAGTACTGAATGCCCATAAATGAGACACTATTCAGTCTGTAGTTTTCCATTTTTGACTGAGACTCTTCTTTTCTAACCTCCATGTCTCCCAGTGCAACCTCACTTCCAGCTGAGTAGATTACTGAGCTCACTAGTGAGAGACTGACTTGGTTTCCCAGTGTGCCAGCTAACTCTTAAGTCTTTGATCATCTGCAGTTGGGCTGCTCCTGTTTTGATCAAAAGTAAGTTTTTCTTCATCATGCTATGTGAATTAAAAAGCCTGAGACTTCAATCCTGCCTTCAAGTGATATTTGGGTTGAGGCACTGATTTATCTCATATATTGAAAAAACACTTTAAAATATAATTGAGTGTAATTGTCAGGCATCTTTTAAACAAGACCATTTTCTCCTGCACGAGCCACCTTCCCATTTTGCTCATTCCTGCAGTGCTGGTCCTTCACTGTTTGCAGTAAGGCTGCAGCACTTATGCTGCAGAAGAGCAGAGTATCACAAGGATTCCACCTACCCCGCAGGAAAAACAAAGATCTTTCCAAAAATATACATTATCCAGTGACTAAGAAATGAGAATAAATGAATGAAGCCCTGCAGGCTTCTGCAAAATACTTGGTAAGAAAACTGTCCAATTAGCAGTGCCTGTACTCACTAGTATGGGCAGATCCATGGAAATCCTCAGGTCTAGATCCACCTGCCCTACTCAGGAACCTTACAAGTGTGCCAGAGCACAACCCCCAAAGCACATGGGGACTCAAGTTCATCTGGAAAGGCCAACATGGGATCCTCAGACCCTTGTTGCAAAAGTATTGCTGGGGTGGAGCATATCATGGGTACAGGGCCTCTGGAACACTCATCCAGAGAACAGCAAACAAGGTGTTGACTTCACCAGGGAGTCGATTGTGAATGAGTGACAAAATCTCACAAGCTTTTGCTTCTATAAATATTCTGTGTGACAACATGAAAACCTACAAGATTGTCCTTCTACTCTGTTGTCATGAGACCTCACCTAAGGAATTGCATTCAGTTTTGGAGTCCTCATGGATCTGTTAGAGAGGGTCCAGAGGAGGCCACAAAGATCTGAGGACTGGAGCACCGCCTGTATGAGGACAGACTGAGAGAGTTGTGGTTGTTTGGCCCGTAGCACAGAATGCTGAGGAGACACCTTAGAACAGCCTCCCAGTACTGAAAAAGGGGTACAGGGAAGCTGGGGAGGGGCTCTTGATCTGGGAGTACAAGGATAGGATGAGGGAGAATGTTTTTAAGCTGGAAGAGGGGAGACTGAGATGAGATCCTAGGAAGAAATTCTTTACTGTGAGGGTGGAGAGGCCCTGGCACAGGTTAACCAGGGAAGTCGTGGCTGCCCCATCCCTGGAGGTATCACACAGTATCACAGTATCATAAGGTTGGAAAGGACCTCTGAGATCATCAAGTCCAACCTATAACCCAACACTAACACCAACACCAACCCATCATCTAAACCATGGCACTCAGTGCCTCATCCAATCTCCCCTTAAACACCTCCAGGGTCGGTGACTCCACCCCCTTTCAGTGAAGAACTTTTTCCTAACATCAAGTCTAAACTTTCCCTGAAAGGCTGGATGGGTCTTTGAGACCTCTCACCCCGTGGGATGTGTCCCTGCCCATGGCAGGGGGGTTGGAACTGGTTCATCTTTAAGGTCCCTTCCAACCCAAACCATTATTCTATGGTTCGATGAAGATTTGGTTGAGAGGTTTAAGGGCCTGAAATCAATACTGTGATTTTTTTCCCTCAAAGAGTGCATCCTACCACTTCACATGGCACATTCTCCTAAGGCTCCTTTGACCTCATTTGGAAGACACGATCCCCCTTTGGCAGAGAAAGGAGCTGATGTAGAAGCTGACTGACAGGTAAGTCCATGGCAGGCAGGAACAAGGACCCTGGGCACTGCTCTCACTGCCTAGACTGCACGATTGCCACAGAGAACAAGAGCAGCCTCTGAAACTAATGGAAATTGTCATGACCTTTCACGCTATACCTTGCAAAAGAAAGCACCTGTGGACATATTGACATTAAATGAGATCCCCCTGCTCCGAGAACTGGCAAACGAAACAGAAATGTTTGATGCTCTTAGATTAATTTACACTTCACTGGGATTGTGCTACAGAAAGTCACATTGCTGCATGTCTGGTTTCTGCTGTTTGAGAGGCTGTGTTGACTCGTTCACACCAGGATGGTGCTTGAAAGATTGAATGGAGAGAGAAAGTGCTGTGGGCACAAACTGGATAACCAATAGTCTTCTCTTACACAGGCTGATGAAACTATTTGACTACTTCCTCCTCGGGGACAACAACTATATATATATAAATAAAAGATGATTCATTTTTCTCCTGGCTACCACCTGCCAATGCCAATGTCACTGGCATTCACTGGTTTAAAACTGTTGCTATCTTCATCTCTATTGGTACTAGATGTAGTATATGTCTAATTGATCATGGACTTCCAGTATCAGAGTATCACAGTATTACAAGGTTGGAAAGGACCTCTGAGATCATCAAGTCCAACCTATAACACTAACACCAACACCAACACCAACCCATCATCTAAACCATGGCACTCAGTGCCTCATCCAGTCTCCCCTTAAACACCTCCAGGGTCGGTGACTCCACCCCCTCCCTGGGCAGCCCATTCCAATGGCCAATCACCCTTTCAGTGAAGAACTTCTTCCTAACATCAAGTCTAAACTTTCCCTGATGAAGCTTAAGTCCATGCCCTCTAGTTCTGCCACCGGTCACCTGAGAGAAGAGACCAACTCCTGCCCAACTACAACCTCCTTTTAGGGAGTTGTAGAGAGCAATGAGGTCTCCCCTGAGCCTCCTCTTCTTCAGACTAAACAGCCCCAACTCCCTCAGTCGCTCCTCATAGGGCTTGTGCTCCAGCCCCTTCACCATCTTCATTGCCCTCCTCTGGACACAATATGTGGCTGTATCTAGGAAAAAAATGTGTCACTATAAAGTATATCATAAAAAAAATAAAATATAAGCAAGAGAAAATGGTCGTGCATCTTTGTATATATTATGTGGCAACAGCTCTTCCGTGTCACTGCATCCAGTCCTGATATTTCATCTTTGAGGGTATGAGACACCGGTAACAGTTACAAAAGGACCTGCAGAAATTATTAGGGTTCTAAAAAGTATGAGAGGCATAGGAAGCTTAATCTAAACATATGGTAACTGAGTAGGGAAACGCTGCACCAGGAAGAAATTGCTGGTGGCAGGAAGCTTTCGAATACTGTACAGCAAGGAAAAATAATATCCGATGTCTTAAAGCTAAAGATAGAAATGGCATCTTTAGTTCAAGGCTGATTTTATTTCTAGGAGGACCAGAGTAATTAAATAAAATTCAGGAGCTGGAATTCTTGTACAGGGACTCAGGCTTCCCAGGAGATTCATGTAGTTGAGCTTAGAATCTATTAACTCATGAACCCCCTGCTGCACAATCTAGGATCTTACAAATGTTTGAGTAAATTTGTTGCCTTAAAGTGTCACATATTTTACTGAGTTTTGATAATAGATGGCATCAGAAATGTCCATCCACCAGGACAAGGGCAGTTCCCAAGTCATTGTGCCCATCTTCCTAAATAAAGATACTTACTTTAAAAAAAAAAAACAAAAGCATTTCCATGAATCAGCCCTAAATTCATAAGTCTGATCTTCCACAGTAGAGGAGTGGCTTTTATATTTCTGTCCTTTGAAAGCAGTTCATTGACAACTCTATATTCCTCCCAAATATCCTTAGAAAAGCACATGCATCCATCCCATCCATATCATATCTCAGAGGTTTCCTTTCCTGGATTCCTGATTTCATCCATCCCATGACTTCACAGACAGTTTACACCCCTGTACAGTTAAGACAACAGCTGTGATTCCCTGAGGTTATGCTTTTCATCACAACTATGACAGCCCCTGGCAAACTGGCACTGGCTGCTCGCTGCCGTTCTGATTTTGATCTCCTGTCTTCCTGTCTCAACACACAGATCATTCAGGAATGCTTGGCTCTGCTGCCCAAGGCCACATCAGCAGTTACTTGAACAAGCACCCACTCCAGCCAGTGCCACACTTACCTTCTCACCTGCCCACTTATTTGGGAGCCAAATTTTTCGAAACTTTCAGTCTAATGTACTACCCAATACAGCTCTACTGCAATGGCTGTGGGTTTAGCAGAAGGACCTAAAGTAGAAACAGACCTAAATGATGTGGCAATGTCCAGGTTAGCTCCTGCAGTTTGCTCACCCACCTGGGACAAGCCCACCTTGCAGATCAGACTTCTGAATTAATGCCACTACCCCTGTGTTTCCTGGATCTTCTCTCACACAGACTGCCATGCATCTTCAGCTAGATGTTTTCCCACCATAGTATGTGTCACCCCTGGCATGATTTATTGGAGAATATACTGAATTATAGTTATAGGGACACTGTGATGTTTCTTTCTCTCATGGTCACTGTATCACAACAACACTGGCTCCCAACAAGCAGCAGCAGGGTATGCTGCAGGCAGTCCTATTTTACAAATGTCATTTCAGAACTCTTCCAATTTTTAATAAACTGCTGTTTGGCTGTTTTAATCAAACAGATTCCCATCACTCTGATTGAAATAAGCTGCTGATGTTGTTAGCCATAGGACCACCTGGGAGGCATAACAAAACCCATGACAACACTCACACATCAATTATCTCTAAAGAAACACATTTTAGTTTATCATTACAAGATATGTCTTTATATTTTTTCTTGTGGTTCTCAAGATTTTGCTGGTTTTGTATGAGAAGTTCAGCTCTATGACTTCAGGAACATCCTTAGTTACTGCCCTCACCAATGAGGTCTGATGTCTCAAGCCCTTACATTTGTTCTTGTAAAATATGTATTTGATGTATCCAATTGATTATACTTTCTATTTTGTAGCCACTGGGTACAAAGCTCCAGATTTGTCGTATTGGATAATTCAGTGTAAAAACTGACAATCCCAAAAATATAAAGCTCACATCTCCTCTCACTTGCCAAAGGCCACTGTCGAAGTTCCACATTGAACCTTATCTTCATCTCAAAGGCACCAAAGGTGGCAGAGAACACCATGACCCAACTAATATGGCAGACAGATCACCTGATGCAGCCTCTTAGCTATGAAAAATGCTTTAAGCATGAAGACCCACAATCACAGTAAGTTGAAGACATATTAAAAGAAGAACAGAGGACATCAGAGCTCTAGGAAATCATTTCAAGAATTGCTTCTCATAAGCAGCATCAGATAGAACCCTTTACCTGATTCCTCACTAGGATTTTGTAAGATTTATAATACTGAGCACAAGATAAAAAGCAAAAGTAGAAATCTGAGCAATGGTTGAAGTGTAAAAAACAAAATAAGCCAGTATTTTACAACTGGTTGACACTTCATCTGAGTGAGCATTTCAAAGGGCCTGCAGCCCATCTAGTCCTTTTTCAGTTGAAAGTACGCATCTCTATGGCTTTGGGCAGTTGTTGAGCTTTTCACTTTACTCCTTGCAAGTATTCACTACTTCTTTGGCTCTGTAACAAGGCAACATGCATCAAAATGAAGTTTCTGGCACCCAAAAAGGCCAAGCAAATAGAGATCTTTATTGCACATGCACCCACAGCAATATTAGAGGCACAAACAGGATCCACACTCTGAGTTGTACCTTATACTGAGCCAAACTCATGATATTGGCTTTTATCTCCATAGACTAGTTCTATGCAGTCTGAGGTAGTGCCTTATGCACTGGGATGAAAAGCCTCGGGTAGCTTGGTTGCTCTGGCACAGTGGAGCTGTCTGAAATCAGAGTATGACTTATTTTCTGAAACTTTGTAATTACATCCCCTGGACAGTAAAAAACATTCCAATTGCAAGTCATTCTTTAACTTTGTACATTGGTTAATATCTGAATTGGTTTCTACTGAAATCAGATAATACGACATTCTTTGTTTCTGCCCTACTTTTTCATGCAATCATCTTTTTGATGCAGTGTTTAATCATCACTGTTAATTGGTTTTGCTATGGCCATTACTCTTGCACAATTCTAATGCACTTATTCTCTCTGTGTGCCTTTGCTTTGGAAACCTTTCATTTTCATCAAATAAATCACTCCTACAGATTGAATTGTCAATGTCTCAACACCATGTCTTAAGTTACATGATTAAAAGATAAAGAGTAGTTATAGAATGCACATGGGTTCATATCACACATGTACTTATACACATATGGATATATAAATGATATAAGCTAATTGAAAGCATATTATTACCTATTTCCATTACTACCTTTAAACACCAAAACTCTCACAAGGCGGTGACAAGACACAATAAACTGCAGAGCCATGCAGTGAAAAGCATTTACTGTGCATGCAATGACATATAATTAGTTTTGTGCACTTTAGACTTCTCTCTGGAGATCTGTAAATATATCCAAGTAAAATCAGGTCAGTAAAATACAGTCTGCAAGTCTTCCATTTGGTGTATAGAATTATTCATTAGAGGAAGGCTTGTTTTCAATTGATATTAACAGCCTGATGTTGGGTGTAAGATTTGGACTCTCAGGAGATGTCTAGTGATAACACAGTAAGGAAGGTGATCAAAGGTAAACATTTTATGACACAGCTCTGCAGTTATTCATGACCCAGACTCACTTCCAGTCTTATCTCCACATTTATACTGCTCTTTTTTATTTTGCTGCATTCTCAATTTTCAGATACTAAACAAATGGATAAGCAATATCTATAATACACTTAGATGCAATTTATGTCACAATCAGAATTATCCCTACTCAACCCCACCATCTTTCAGCTCCACAGTCATGAACACGGCTTTATTGGTATTACAGTCTTTGAAATTTACACCTAATTTGTGCAGTTTGAGTCTGTTTGTATAAAAAAAACTTGCATCTTGAAGCTCTTTGTCTAAACAGACTGAGAATAGAACCGTTGTTTGGCGCCTTGCAATTAATAAGTATCTTGCAGATCAGGGTTTCAGTTCCCTGTTCTGCAATCAATGACAATTCAATCATCTCTGTCAAGGGTGCCTAGAGGGGAAAAACTATATTTCTTAATTCTCTCATGTCTTCAAGAAGATATATGTCTTTGTGCCACATTCAGTTCTTTTATATGCCAAATGTCTTAACTGAAGACTTGGCATATACAGAATCTAGAGGCATACACAAAAAAGGCAACAAAAGGATAGATAGATAGACAGACAGACAGACAGGAAGATACACCCATGCACACATACATAGAAGGAACAATTTTTTCCCTTGCTCTGAGTGAAAAGCTGCAGCTTAAGCTGATTCTTTTTATAAAAGGATCTTAACTAGTTAAACCAGCCAAGTGGTGGGCAGCACTCATAAAGGATCACGTTACAGCAAGGAGTCATAACAGGAATTGCAGCATTGCTGTGGTTCATTGAGACTGGGTGCTTTTTGGCAGGTCAGACTCCGTACTTCCGCTTGCCTTCGAAATGCTACCAGCCCCAAAGCTGTAGCCATGTATGGTTACCAAAATATACTGTGATGACATTTTAAACAAAATATGTAATTTATCCAAAGAGAGTGTTGTTTATACACAGGCATTAAACACAAGATTCTTTTAATTATTTTATTTTTTCTTTAACTTTCTAAGACTACCCTGCTACTTATTCAACTCGACACTAGACATGACTTAGAATTTTTGATGTTTACAACTGAGGTTCCAGGAAGATACCCCAAATACTTGCCCTATGCCTCTAGAAGGGATTTGTGCAGATGACCTGCAATAGCCATGGAGATTTCTAGGCAAAACTGCAGCCAGTTTCCTGAGAAGGCACGTGGCTTTTGATGGCCCTTTAGATATGTGTGAGTTAAAAAGATCCTACTACATATTAATAAGTACAAAAAGCACAGTAGTACTTCTATATTTTTATAATATTGTAAATCATAGAATCACAGAATGGTTTGGGTTAGAAGGGATCTTAAAGATCATCCAGTTCCAGCCCCCCTGCCATGAGCAGGAACACCTCCCACCAGATCATGTTGCTTAAAGCCTCATCCAACCTGGTCTTGGGTGTAAGCAATTTATAATAATAAATAAAGGAAATACTCCATTCTTACCCTGATAGAGCAGTTTTATCGTGCTATGTCCTGGAAAGATTTCAAGTAAAGCTATGTTTTCGTAGAATACATATTCTATTATAAAGAAAGCCATGGGCCAGATTCTCCAGTGTGCTCTGCATGCATCAATACTGTCATGCTGGGATATTGGCCACCCAAGTCCCACTCTCCCATGCTGCCACATATTGACATATAGCATTGATGGGAAATGGAAATAGGAGAGGCCAGGACACAGAAGTCACCCTCCTGCATACTGCATGGATGCTTTTGGCATATTCCTAAAGGGCCCGAAGCCTTGAAGGGGGAAAACAGCACAGCACTTCTTCTGTGCCACGGGGAGCAGTACCAAGCAGCCAAAGCACACTGTGACTCTCATTTTTCACACAGCCTGTGCTCACATTTGTGGTTCATACAAAATAAAAAGAGATCTCTGTAGTCATCCCCTTGAGTGTTGGTACCTGGTGCCTGTGTCACTGCCACTCTTCACTGCTCCGTCATCCGTGAAATTAAAGGTGCCGGTCCAATTTGCCAATTCCTCTCCATTCTGCCAGCTAAACTGCAGCCCTCTAGCAAGAAAACGAGGCAGTTGATATTTTATATTATTCATTAAGTTATGACTATCAGCATGAGTTCTCATGTCCTTTTTTTTAACACAGAAATGTGACTATGACACATTCATCAAAAACAATAAAAAGATACCGAGAACCACAAGACATCACATTACTAGTGGAAGCAATTCATTTTCAGTTCCCATAGACTCAGCAAGTCCTTGGCTGAGAAGTCATCAGATTCCTCAAAGAAATTCCAAGACCAGTAATTATCTGTGCTCACAAGCAACATACACAGGTGTGGAGCAAGGCAGAAATTTCAGTCCCAGAGAAGCAAGTGCAAAAAGGAAGAGAAATGTGGAAAACTGCAGGGCCAAAAAAGTAAACTCTCCAAACTTCAATTTAACATCTACAGGAGTTGTTAAATATGGTGGGCACAGGATACTTCCTCCGATTTGTTGTCCAAGCCATTTGATGACTTCTCTAAGTCACACCATATTTCTACTTTTCTATGTTTGGGAAGATGATATTTTTTTGAGCCGATGCATATCACAGTCATCATAACTCCCTGTTTGCCAAACTTTCACAAATTGGACATTCCAAGACTCATGGTGCTTTCAGTCTTCTGCAACCACCTACAACTGGGTAGAAATCTCACATGTATTTTAAAAAGCTGGGTCTGAAGAAACATTTGACAACAAAAAGTCAATTCCTTCCTATATCTCAGAAGTCAACAAAAAAGAATCTCACAGGTTGTTATTTTTAATCTCTACTTGTTTTAACCCAGTTTCATGATTTCAGAAGCCTGGCAGCTGAGTAGTGAACATTTGGTGCTGCCAATAGTGAAAGTTAACTTCCTGGCTGCCCTGCACAGGGACAGCCAAGAAGCAATCTGCCAACCTGCTTTGCCTGAAAAAAGGGCATCCAGGACCCTGATAGTTTTCACCGTCAACAGGCTTATTAAAAGGACTGGTGAATCTCTTGGACCACATCATCCTCTAGTCTAACTGGCAGCACAGGAAATTGAGAAGGAAAGACACGAGGCATTAAAACAAGGCCTACTTGCTCCCTGCAGCAGAAAAGGGGAGTAGTTCTAAACAGCTCCAAAAACGTATAAGTAGGAGCTTATTTGTTTTGTATTGTGGAAATGTGTGAACATAACTTCTTTTGGTCATAGCTGTTTTAAGACAACCTTGTCTGACTTCAAGTCAGACTTCAAGGCATTTCTGCATCATCTAATTATCTTTGTTCTTAAAAATGAGTATAAATTGGCTTTAAACAGCTGGTTTAGGGAAAGATTCAGTTGATCAAAGGCTGGACCTCATACTAGGGTTTACTGCCTCATCTACCAAATACTTTCTTCTTCAGCACTACAAGGAGACCAGGGCTGCTTGTAGTATGGGCACGTATGACAGAAGGATCCCACCACCCAAGAGAAGCACAGCGTATGTCACCGCTATCAATCAATTTTTCTGATCTAAAACCAAGATATTTTGAAAGAATTTAAGAAGTCTATTCTTGTATGTTTTGTGCCTTTCTTTTTTTTATTGACTTTTTCCTAAAGGCATTTTAAGATAGAAGGAATCCTGAAGAATGCAAGAGGCCATTTTAACACTCCAAACACAGTAAATAGCTGCCCTCCCAAACTGCCCCACACCACAATAGGCAGGAGAAAAGCACTGTGAAAAGATTGAAAAAGGTTTCTCTGAATCTTTAAAACACATTTTCATTTCTTGCGTACTCTCCAGTGGTCAAGTTTTACTTTTGCGAAGAAAAAGTTTTTAAGTCCGAAAAGGGAACGTTTCAAATATAGAAAACAAATTTTTGCTCATAGAAGACATTCTGGTTACTTCCTAATTCAATACATGGATGTGATTCTCCTGTTTTAAAAACAAAACAAAACAAAACAGAATCATAGAATCATAAAATTATTTGGTTTGGATCTGAAAACCTCACCCAGTCTCAACTCCCCTGCCATGGGCATAGACATCTTCCCCTGGATCTGGTTGCTCAAAGACCCATGCACCCTGGCCTTGGCAACCTGTGCCAGGGCCTCTCCACCCTCACAGGAAAACATTTCTGCCTAAGATCTCATCCAAATCTCCCCTCTTTCAGCTTAAATCCTTTACCTCATCCTACCCCTGCAACATCAGATAAAGAGCTCCACTCAAGGAGTGGAACAAGGGGAAGAGACCATCCCTGTTGCCAAAAGTAAAATGAGATGATACTGCACGCTTACACTTTACATTGAGCTTGGAGAGAGCGACTTTGGTGATCAGAAGAATCACATCAAAGGGTGTACAGGTTATCCTACAATAGCTACAGGGTAATGTAGTGCTTTGGCTTGTCAGGGACAGCCATACATTCTATGCTACTCTGATAGTTTTTAATCAGCTGAGGCTGCCCAAGGTGCAATTTCAAGTAGAATGTAAATGTGAAAAAAATATGAGAAAATTGCCACTTCTACTAAGACACCATCGCTTTTAGGCTTGTTGAAACAAACACTTGTGATTCTCTCCCGTGTTCCACAGTCTAACACATTTTTTGCCACACTGTAAGTGGTATGGAAACATGATTTTTTTTTAATGTGTCTTTGTAAAGGACTTCTAAATATATGACCTTAAAAATACAGTCTAATTGCTATGGGCAGCACTAAATGATACTGAATGAAAGGGTGATTGGCCATTGGAATGGGCTGCCCAGGGAGGTGGTGGAGTCACCGACCCTGGAGGTGTTTAAGGGGAGACTGGATGAGGCACTGAGTGCCATGGTTTAGATGATGGTTGGTGTTAGTGTTGGTGTTAGTGTTGGGTTATAGGTTGGACTCGATGATCTCAGAGGTCCTTTCCAACCTTGTGATACTGTGATACTGTGATACATGGGGAGAGACTAAGAGAGTGGGAAAAACAAGTCTGAATTGTACTTTTTAATTGGAATTAGATGTTTGGGGTTTAGCTATTTACTTGCAAACTGAAATAGAGAGCATTAAGCTAAGTAAATAGATGGACTTTAGCAAGGCCTTTGACACTGTCTCCCACAGTAGACTCCTAGGGAAGCTGGCAGCCCGTGGCTTAGATGGGAGCACTCTGTGCTGGGTTAGGAATTGGCTGGATGGCCGAGCCCAAAGAGTGGTGGTCAATGGTGTCTCATCCAGTTGGTCACCAGTGGTGTCCCCCAGGGATCGGTGTTGGGTCCCGTCCTGTTTAATATCTTTATTGATGATCTGGATGAGGGGATTGAGTCCATCATCAGCAAGTTTGCAGATGATACCAAGCTAGGAGGAAGGGCTGATCTGCTAGAGGGTAGGATGGCCCTACAGAGGGACCTGGACAGACTGGAGAGCTGGGCTGATTCTAATGGGATGATGCTTAATAAGTCCAAATGTCGGGTACTTCATTTTGGACACAACAATCCCATGCAGAGCTCTAGACTGGGGACAGAGTGGCTGGAGAGGAGTCAGGCAGAAAGGGACCTGGGAGTGCTGGTGGACAGGAAGCTCAACATGAGCCAGCAATGTGCCCAGGTGGCCAAGAAGGCCAATGGCATTCTAGCCTGCATCAGGAATAGTGTGGCCAGCAGGACCAGAGGAATTATCATTCCCCTGTACTCGGCACTGGTCAGGCCTCATCTTGAATATTGTGTCCAGTTCTGGGCCCCCCAGTTTGGGAAAGATGTCAGGATGCTGGAGAGTGTCCAGAGGAGGGCAACGAAGATGGGGAAGGGGCTGGAGCACAAGCCCTACGAGGAGCGACTGAGGGAGTTGGGGCTGTTTAGTCTGAAGAAGAGGAGGCTCAGGGGAGACCTCATTGCTCTCTACAACTCCCTAAAAGGAGGTTGTAGTCGGGCAGGAGTTGGTCTCTTCTCTCAGGTGACCAGGGACAGAACTAGAGGGCATGGACTCAAGCTTCATCAGGCAAAGTTTAGACTTGATGTGAGGAAAAAGTTCTTCACTGAAAGGGTGATTGGCCATTGGAATGGGCTGCCCAGGGAGGGGGTGGAATCATCGCCCCTGGAGGTGTTTAAGGGGAGACTGGATGAGGCACTGAGTGCCATGGTTTAGATGATGGTTGGTGTTAGTGCTGGTGTTAGTGTTAGGTTATAGGTTGGACTTGATGATCTCAGAGGTCCTTTCCAACCTTATGATACTGTGATACTGTGATACTGTGATGGTAGTACTGTGTCTTTCAGAGGTGAATGCTCCTAAAGTGCAGCCAATATTCACGCAGGTGAAATGAAGAACTAAAACATCGCTTCTCGCTTTTTATATCTTCCCTCAACATGTAACAGGTGGAAGGAAAGCTCAGTAAATGTTCATCGGTGAGAAGGGCAAATCTGTCCGTAACGTAAAAGAAGTGATAAAACCAGTCTTTAATGCTCTCCTCTCATCAAGTCTTCTTTGAGAACAGTGTGTACTGCATCTGAGGCACCAAGTTTAAAGGAGGACATGCACATTTTGGGTAAGATCCAAGTGGAGATCAGGAAGACTAACACTGAGGAATGGTAGGTATGTCTTATGAGGAGCAGCTTAAAATACTCAGCTTTGAAATGGCAGAATGGGGGATCTAATTGAGGTACAAAAATATCTAGCGAGGGCAAGCAAGGTTCTAGGTGTGAGACTTCTACATGGTAAGGACCAAGTACAAAGTTGTGAGCTTAAGGTCAGGAGGAAGCTAAGTGTGCTGCCTGGAAGCAGACAAGAAAAGGGGATCACACTCCTCTTCCAACAAAACGGCCCTCAAGAGGTTAACAACACATACACTTATATATTTGCATAACACACTTCTGAAGAAAGATTACACAGCTCACAGGACTGTGAGTCTCGCTGTGAGTCTGCAAGGCTGAGACCAAGCTGCTGCACTGGGGGGATGGTACAATAAACATCTTCCTCCTAGCAGGAATAACTTCCATGAATTACCATTTGTAGTACTACGACTGAGTAGAAATCAAGTTCGAGACATTTAAAAACACTGGCCTGAATTAATTCTGTTCCTAACAAGATTACTCAGAGTTTTGCCATTGATTACGATCAGCCTTGAGTTGGGAGATTTCAGTTTTAAAAATAAAAAATGTTCTGGTCCTCTCAGTTGCGAGTTGTAAGTCCTCATAAAAGCTGTCTGGCCAAATTTGCAAGCAGCCTGAGGAAATATAAGAGTCATGAACTGCTCCCTCAGTATATATCTTTGGTGTATTATGGCAGTTAAATCCTAATGTGCTCCCTCTCAGCACTAACTACATTTTAACAGGTAAACAAAAAAGAGGTAAATTAAGCTTCTGTGAATCAGAATTACAATAAAAAAGCAGAGGCAGGATGGAAACACGGAAAGGGAAGAAAAAAAGAAGCAGAACAAAAAAGAAGAGTAAGAGAAGATTAAAAGAAGGGAAGCAAAGCAGAGGAAATGATTTAGACATAGAGGTCTCCTATGTAATTTAAACAGGTTATATCAAAGAGGTTTAAAAAAAAAAAAAAAAGGAAAGGTTAATTTTAAGGCTGGGACCATTACCAATGATCACCAATGGTGGAACCTTGCCATTTGTTCAATTTGCCTTAATGTTATTTCCTTCTAAAATTAGTACATTTCCCCAATGCGTAATGCTGATGATGGCAAGGAAAGACTTTATAAAAGATGTAATAACCAGAAACACTTCTAGTGCAGAGATGTTATGTTTTGCCTATTCACTGTAAGCAATTTTCCCATCAAAGTTTATGGATCCTTAACCACAGGACACATCACCAGCAAATAAGAGTACAAACAATGTTGTGCCTTGTATTAGAGAAACTACGTTAAGTTTGATGTCTTAGCAATAAAGTTCTTGTGTTTCAGGTAAATGTCAAAGCAATATGTTGATTCTAATTTTCAACTGTAAATGTTGAGTCAGTATGTAGGCAAATAAACACTGTTGTAATGTAGAAAAGCATGAGGGGATGAAATACTCCAGAAAATTAACAAAGCAGCAGTAATTCTGAAGGGCTTATCAAGAACGGCTGTCAAGAAGCAGCAGGAAGCAAAGTAAAAAGCCTGTTGCCACAATCCAAGCAAGAAACAACTCCTGCACAAGCAGAGGTTTTAATAGCTGAGGATGTCAAATAATTATGCAGTTTTTGACCTATAAGATGAGAATGAATAAGTGGATAGATTGCAGCAAGAAGTTTCATATCTATGCTGCCATCACACTGAGATTCCCCCCTCAGGGGTGTCTCACTGCCTTTCCAAACCGCGTGAAGGCAAGGTAAAAATTCAGCTCAGACAAAAGGCAAGGCTTTTAAAAGGGAGCTGTTCCACAGCTAATAAATGGAGAAGACCCAAAAGACTTCAAGCGCAGCTGGTGGTCCTGTGTGGGCTGTAACCAGAGAGCAGGCCAGGACCTTGTATGCAGCAGAATTTATTCAGGAGAGACTCACGTGCTTTCAAGGCAGAAGAGCAGTTTGGTGCAAGTGGATGAGTAACACAGTGACCATAGAGTCATAGAAGTGCAGAATCATTAAGGTTGGAAAAGCCCTGTAAGATCATCAAGTCCAACACCATCCCTATTAAACTGTGTCCCAAAGTGCTGCACCTACACAGTTTTTGAATCCCTCCCTATAACCTCTGGGCTCCAGATCCTTCACCAGCTCTGTTCCCCTTCTCTGGACGATCTTCAGACCCTCAAGGTCTTTCTTGTACCGAGCGGCCCAAAACTGAATACAGGATTCAAAGTGCGGTCTCACCAGTACCAAGTACAAGGGGACAACCCTTTCCCTGCTCCTGCTGGCCACACCATGGCTGATACAAGCCAGGATGCCATTGGCCTTCTTGGGCACTGGTGGCTCATGTTCAGCCACTGTCAACCAACACCACCAGATCCTTCTCCTCCAGGCAGCTTTCCAGCCACTCTTCCTCAAGCCTGGATCACTGCATGGGGTTGTTGTGACTGAAGGCCTGGCACTTGGCCTTGTTGGACCTCATGCAATTTGCCTTGGCCCATCAACCCAGTATGTCCAGATCCCTCTGCAGAGCCTTCCTACCCACAAGCAGATCAACACCTGTGGGTAATGAAGAGAGAGTGGTGATGAGGGCATCACGCAGGTGGTGCAAAGAGAGGGCATGGAAGGGCACCTGCTACTCCAGAGACAACCCATTCGCCCCAAACCACCAACTCATCTCATTTAATCCCAGCCAGTGGGCTATTTCCACTCATATTCCAAGAAGATAGCTATCACTGTCCCCACTCTGCGTGTATCAGAGGCAGAATAACCCCAAAATCAAGTAAAACCAGAGAGAAACCAATGTCATTTCATATCAGTAAGTTAAGCCAAAATCTGACTCAGCTTGCTGGCCACAGATGGTTAAGGAAGCAGAAGAGTCCACAGACTCCTTCTCCAAAGAGGTGAGAGGAAGACAGAAATGTCTGCAAGAACAAGGCAAATTCCCTCATTTTCTTTCTGAGCTCTCTCTCTTTTTTATCTTCACTTT
The DNA here is from genome assembly GCA_033556795.1 of Tapera naevia. Taxonomy (NCBI): domain Eukaryota; kingdom Metazoa; phylum Chordata; class Aves; order Cuculiformes; family Neomorphidae; genus Tapera; species Tapera naevia. The sequence continues at coordinate 103,612 of JAUMJJ010000642.1, read as the reverse complement.
TTCTGGTCTTTCTTTCTACCACTTTCACTGTACCTCAGTTTCCCCGTTTCATAATTCTTGTGCCCTTGAGAGAAGGAATTGAAGACTTCACTGTTAAATAAGCATGCTTCTCTCTTTGAAAATGATGTTATGCCCCCAGCCTACTAACAGGAATGTCACAGAGGTATAGGAAAGTCAGAGGGTTAATCTTGCTGGAAGTCCAGTTCCTTCTTTCTGAAAAATAAATGCAAATATGACTCACTGTGTCCACAGGGTATATGGAAAATAAAAGGAAAGGAAAACAGTGGTATGCATGAATGATCTACAGATGAGAGTGACCGAAAACACTCACTAAAATGGATCAGAGAGCAAGTGGAGATTGGGTAAGAAAGGAAAATATCGAGACTCTCCAATGCCACAGGCTGCTGCACAAGTGACAACAGGCTTTGGAGCCAAAACAGGAGGAGTTCTGGAGGAAAAACAAGGATCTTTTTTTCATACAGGTCAGAAACAGGAAATTGTAAATAAACTGACTTGAAAAGACATCAGAGGGTTTCAAAAGGAGTAAAGCATCCAGTAGGTAACAGTGAGATGCTGAGATCAAACCAAACCCAGAGGCTGACCAGCCTCTGTCCTAAACCTCCTCTTTCTGACAGAAGGGCCAGACTCAGTGCCTGAAGCCAATGAATTCAGATGACAAGAGAAAGGCAAATGCTGACTTCAATAGTTTAATATCACTTAAAACACCCCAACTCATCTTGATGTATGTATTCAAGGCATGTCAATTCAGAAAGACACAGCACAGATGAAGGAAAGAAACATAAATCTGCCTCTAAGAGTCCAGGTCCAATTCACTTGTGCTATAAACCATGAAAACACCATGTATGCACTGGCCTCTCAGTGGAGGACCCACGGGCATAACAGCACAAAGATTTCTGGGTCCAGCTCATGCACTTGAGCAGGTTTTTCCTCTTCTTATGTGAGTTCATCATAAAACTCGCATTATCGTTCAATGGAAGCAGAGTTGAGTCTGACTAGCTTAGTTTAGAAAAATACCTATTTTTCCAGTAAAATCAGCAAAATGCAAGTTTTAGTCTGGATGCTTACACATACACACTTCTGCACCCTGCATTAATAGAGACCAATTTTTATCTCAGTGACCTACAACTTTGTAAACTGACTGAAAAAGGGTAATTGCTGAGCTGATTGCTTGCTATATTATTGGGAGAAAACCCTCAGAAAAGGATTTGAAAATATATGAAACCATGTGAGGGTGTAGAAATAGTACAGTCACAACAAAAGGAAAAAATGAAATTATATGTGTCCCATGAAAAGAAAAATATGAATGCAGGATTTGAGAAATGGGCATGTCTGGTCACACAGCACACTTGGCCATACAGTATTATACCAGGGACAAGCCTGGCTTTATGTCTTAGAGGGAAATGGTAGTAATAAAGTGGTGGAGGAGTATATTTTGACTAGCACAAAGAGCAAAATTGGAAACATAGGTGGGAAGCTTCTGGATTATAACCACTATTATACAGAAAAAAAGGTTTTGTTTCATGTAGTACATTTCACATTTGGGTTATGCCTTGTATCACATATTCACATGCAATATTTGAAAAACCTGATCTAAAATCACTTCTCAAGAAAGATAAAATAGAATCAATACCAACATTCAACTAGTCTGCTTAAATGGGATGAAGTGCTGACGAGAACATCAAGGACATCGAAGGGTAACCTTTCAAAATAATTCAATCATTGCTTTTCTCATCTGTGGCTAAAAGATAAACATCTAGGGAGTAATAGATAATCAGTATCAACTCATTTTGTAATTAAATGTTATTACTTTCAATAATAGGGGAAACACAAAACCCATAGCAGAATGATATGAGAGAGAGAGTCAGGTTGTTTGCTTTTCGAGAAAGAAGGCCAATCAAGCTCCAAGCACAGAGATTCACAGGAAATCCCCATATATTTTAGGATACCAGGAAATTCTGACATTTGAGATGGCAGCTCAGTGCAAAGATACCTGATGCAGCATGGGTACCGTGAGCAATCTCACCATAGCATCAGAGATCTGACTAAGCTAATTGCTTTGCATCTCATGTTCCCAAAGCCCATATATTTAGCACCAGGTCAAGTGTCCCCACACTGCACTGTATTCTTCAACATAAACATACCCACAGAGCCCCAGATGCACTGAGGGCTCATGCTGAAGACAAGAAAAATGCTATTCAGAGACAATGTGTTCATACCCAGTACCAGTCACAGGAGTAGGCAATATTCCCTCTCTCCACACAGAAGTGAAAGGCGCAATCTTCTCCTACCATTTCTGCAAGCCCTCCAAATTCTTGACTGCCCAAGATTTCCAGCTGGGACTGTGAAATGCCTAACTTTGGCTGTATTTGTTCTTACAGAAAGTGCCATGAAAATACCAGTGAGAGTTGCTTTTAAGGTTTTCATCATGAGAACTGAAGCATAAAACCAACTAAATAAAGTGGACATGGAAAGACAGAGACTGTCTGTGGGACGAGTGAAAAAGCAAAATGGGTGCAAGAAACAGAGGGCAAGGATGCCTCAAAGAAATGAGAGGTTGAGTCCACAGTTTGCCTTAGGGAGGCATGGCCTGCTGAGCAATTAATACACTTGAATTAAAAAATGAGAAGAAATGAAATGAAAAAGCAATCAAGGGTAAGAATGAGGCACAGCAAAAGTAAGAAAATACAAAGCCTTGCACAGGGATTGTGTCTCGAACAAATTCAGCAAGTGAAAGAACGATCAGGAAACTCCAATCTGGTCAAAAATAAAAGATGGAATTACCAGGAGGTCAGCATCTGGCCACAGAGGTCAGTGGTCAAGGATCTGATCATTTGCAGGTGAGGCTGAAGGGGAAACAGGTACAGCACAGCTCAAACCAAGAGAGGGTTCTGGGTTTGGTTTTATACAAAAGTAGGTAAGATTGAACTTTGTACACGCCCATGAACATTGAGGGCAAGCAGCTGATTTTTTTTCTACACAACATAAAACAAGTGGATGACAGGGTATAACAGAGATTCTTACAAAATGTGGATTTAAACCACTTTGGAAGAAGCAGGTCTGATCCAAAGGTGTTGAATGTTGGGCATTGGCAAAATTCAACCCAGACTTTGCCATACAGAGGCAACAAATCCATATAAAGTGCAGAAAGTGGACATAGCCTAGATGTTCAACCAAATACTCAAAAAGAGCTGTTTGCACAGACAAAAGTAAGCCTAAAGCCCCACACAACAAAGTTAGAGACTGAAACAAACTGCTACTAGGTATTACATGAATGAGAACTGGGATTTAATTATCTTTGTACTCATCACTAAGGATAATGGTCACCTTTTGGATGCTGCACGGGATACCTGTAATTCACCAGTCCAGAGCAAGAAGCTTCTGAAGAGCTCCTACAACCCAGCATGATGCAAACTCTAGGCAAACCAACCACTCCTGTGTAGGGTGGGCTGGTGGGAACTGGATTAGTGACTGTCAAGTGGCCACAGCCACAGCCAAAGGGGCAAGTGTCTGTAGGTCATTCTGTAGTGGTTTGAACTCAGGAAGGACCACAGTGTAAAACACCAGGGAATGACACACTCAGCATAATAGAATTTGCACATACACAATTTTGAAATAACTGCATTTCATTACCTTAATTTACTGTCATCTGGGGAATGGAGAAGGATTGGCAGTTGGACTACATCAGTGTTTGTCGTCTTAACAGCACAGGTGCAACACAACAATGCTTGAAAGAGGGAGCAGGGATTCAAACCCTGCCTGTTTTATGCATCAGAGCCATACACAGCACTGCCAGGGAGCAAAAGAGAGGAAACAACACACCCTCATGTTCTGGTACTAAAACTTCAGCTGGTGGATGCTTTGTTTTAAAAGCAAATGAAAATTATGAATCAGAAAAAAAACAAGTAGCAGGGGGAAAGATTTGGGTTTTGGGACACTTCTCACAATAGAAGTCTCTATTGTAACCTGTGATAGAGCTGTGATTGTTGGCAAGTTTTTGCAGCACTTTAATTCCCATGATACGTACTTGTCAGCTCTCTCCTTTTATTCAATGTGGGGAGGCAGGAGCAGTATGTAAAGAAACCAACATCAATGGGACCATCTATCAGCTCTCTGTTAAGCCCTCTCCAACACTTTGTCATCTCTACCCTGAGCTCTCCCTCAGCACAGGCTCCAGTGCTCTCCTGACCTCTCCAAGGGTCGATTCAATTTCTCATTTTTGCAAGGTTAGGCACAATGGGAATGACAGTACCCTGGTCCCCATCCCTTTGCAATGCTCTTGGGAATACTATCTGTGGGAATACTGTCTAGCAAGATGAGCATGGTTCAAGCCTGAGCTTCTCCTGCTATACTAGACTAGATCTGGTGGCTTTAAGGTGGTGACCATATCCCATACGTACACATATTGCTGTATACATCTCCAAGTCTCCTGAATCTGGCAGGGCTCTTCTCTGAAGAAAACCAACCAAAACCAATACCTGCTCTGCAGCTCCTTCAGAGATTCAGGAGGTGACTCACAGGTCACATGTCATTTCAGCGGGATAATGTTTCACTCCAGTCAGAAACGGAGGAGGGCACAGAGCTGTGTGTTAGAGAGATGACTCAGGAGGTGACCTTCAGCTCTGTTTTTCTCTAGGGAAAAATATCTAAATGGAAAGAGGCTTTCAGCACTGGAACAGACACTAGTAGGTTATAATTAACAACTTTGCAGGGCTTTATGAAGAGGTCACAGGAGCACACGCCAGGTATGGGGCAGGAGATCTCAACTGATGTGAGGAGGATGCAGCTTCTCAAGAGCCCATCTTAGGACAAAACACAACTCAGGCCACATTCAGCCTTTGTGTCCACATTGCAACTGCTGCTGTCCTTGCCATAAGCAAGATCTGATTTTATCTAATAGCATTAATAGCATGGTACAGACTAAATGGTCTCTAAAGATGTGGCCCAGGTTTATTTTCTGTGGATTTATTCCTTATTTGTCAATGCTGTGCAAAAAAAAAAAAAAAGATCATAAGCTATCTTTCTTCTGCAGGGAAGGAAAGGGGTAATGATGTTTGGAGACTGATTTGCAACTGTGGAATAAAAGCTGGTTCAAAAACACCAAAATGGTGGTATAACCTGAAGTTATGAGAGTTTGATACTAATTACAGGGTACAGACACATAAGAGTGATGTTTTACTCTCACTTAAAAGACATAAAGCTTTCAAATAATGCAGGCTTCCTGCATAGGAAGTTTGCTGCTTCTTGCTGAGCAGTTCTTTGATTTATTGTATGTGCCCCCTCTGACAGACACCAGGGTAATCTTTGTTTAAAGTCTTTAATAGCTTTAAAATATGTTCTCCTCACTCAACTGAAAAAACTTATTTTTAAAAGGGAAGATTCCCTTTTTTCAGCTCTCACCCTGCGCAGAAGTCAAGCTGTTAAAAAACAGCATTCAGTGAATCTCCTGCCAATAGGATATAGGTATATGTGTGACTACCAATATATATTTACATATATATACATATATATACACACACACAAGCATATCTCTGATATTTTTCCCTTGCCAAATTGGGTAAGGACCATCCCATTAATCTCTCCCATGCAACAGGCTGGAAGATGAAGACAGGGACTATTTCAACATTTTTTTATTGTAGTGACAGTTTCCTGATATAATCCAGAATTATTGCCCACTGGCCAAACAAGAGCTCACAAAAAAAGGCCAGGCCCTCAGCTGAGCATCTGATTCAAAAGAAAATTCAGCTGAAAGCTGAGCATAGGAAAGATGAGTCAATACAAAAGCAAGTGGCAGCTCTGGATTGAAACAGAAGTCCACAGCATTTAACCTACTTTAGAAGATCAATGCAGTGGATTTTTAATCATCACATTAATCCTAAAACAAAAAGAATTACCCCAGAGATCTGTATTAAAGTCCCTTAATTATATCTCGTTTCATCATCCTTTTTATTCAAGATCAGGAGCTACAGAGACCAGAGCCTCCCCATGTCTTACAGTATAACTCTCTCATTAGGACTTCAGCTGCCGCTACAGGGATGAGGCGTTAGCTGACAGCATCCACATCCACCCCACTTGAAGAAAAACTCAAAAAGGGGAAAAAAATTGCTGGGCAGAATTCTGTTTTCTAATGGCATGGTACAAAACAGAAGGGGAAGCAGCAGAGAACATTATACGGTAGGTGAAAAATTTGTCAATACCTGGAAATTCAATCTCTACGTTCTCCCCTTCTTCCAGCAATGCCAGGAGTTTATCAGTTCTCATTAAGAGGGAAAGAGGATTTGACCATAGGCTGGGCCCCTTATCAAATGTCACTGAGTTTCTTTCCTGGAGCACTCTCTGCTGCCTGCAGTCCCGCCACCCCCACAGCCAGGCTTTGGGTGCATGAAGACGCAGGACCACAAGCCCCCATGGCACTCTTGATGGAGAGCTTCAGGTGTTTTTTATGGCAAAAAAACAAGCCCATTCCATACATCTAAGGGCAAGTGGCATGGCACAGCTTACAGCAATACAGCTAATTTACATGTTTCTCCCAGAAAACGGTGCCTTTGTCCATACCATTTATTGGCACCAGTCTCTAGTCTACTCTGTCCTCTGCATCACGCCCAGGCTGCTTGTTCTAGGTCAGATTCCCCCTGCCTCACTGGCCTTTACCTATTTGCAACATCTTCTTGTGAGAAATGAGATAACCTGTGTTATATTTAGGCTTAAAAGCATTGTACTTTTACTGGAAGAGTACTTCAGGGCGATTTTCAGGTTTCTCTAAACACGTTAGGGAATTTCTTCCCGCTGCCTTGGGAAGAGGTCCAGAGGCCTGTTATTACTGCAGATGTTAGGATGCAGGCAAAGGCTATCATAAAACAAGCAGCATGTTGAATCCTAGCAAGTAAGTGGCTTTAGGTTTGGGCAGCATCCCCAAGCTCCAGCTTGGCAAGCAGTGCCAAACCTATAAATATCTCACTTCCCCTCTGCAAGGATGCTCTCCAAAACCACCAGCTCCACCACGGTCCCTCTCTGTGCTATAATAGGTCTAAGCAACTCCACAGCCAGCATTGTCTTCTAACAGGGTACTTAATACAGGAAGCTTGTGAAAGAAAAGAATAATTAAAGGTTACACCTACCCCTGCATGGAGCAGAATGGCAATCAGACTGCCCAGGAACGGTCACAGTAATGCAGGGCATGAGCCCAAGAGAGGGAAAGGAAAAATGAAAAAGTGCCTTCATGATAATATTATGTTAGCGATGTAGGCTGCTATTTAAATCACCTTTTTATGATTAATAACTGACAGCCTGAGACTGCCTCATCCTGTACTTCTAGTTCCATGAAAGATGGGAACTACCACCTCCCAGCAGAAAGGAGCCAAAGTACTTTCTCCATGCACAGGTGGGAGGGGAATCCTCTTTGTGGCTCTCGTGTTATCAAAAAAAAAAAAGAGGAAAGAAATCTTTATAAGCTGGAATAAAAAAAACCAAATAAACAGTATTTTCCAGAAATAAAGCTCTGTATGTGCACCTCCCTGCTTAAGCCCCTTTGATGGCAGAGTGCTCAGAACCAGAGATTTCCTAGCAAGTCTGGGAACTGGACATCACCCTGCATTCCCCGCAGCCCGCTGACGACCCGAGAGGCTCCCTGGCATGAAGCAGGACAGAGACTGGCCACAGAGGTCACTCAGTGGAAGAGTTTTAGTTGCATCACCTCACCATTTTACCTTTACTTTGCTATTTTTCATTTCAGTCTACATTTTAGATCTATTTTTTTCAGTGCTGTAATCCTGTTGCAGTTGTTTCAACTTAAAAAAGGCAAGCATTGGTAGGGCTGCAAGGCCTCTAGGATAAATGGGAAAAAAATGAGAAAATAAGGTAAGATGAGACCTGCACTGGTCAGAAATTCACACTCTCAAACCAAGGTAGCTTGGTACTGCTCCTGCCTACTTGACAAGTTCCTGAAGCCTCCAAAGATGGAGATCTATACCTCCTGATACAATGGTTTGGATTGGAAGGGGCCTTAAAGCCCACCCAGTTCTAACCCCTGTCATGGGCAGGGACACCTCCCACTGTATCAGGGGGCTCAAAGCCCCATCCAAGCTGCCCTTGAACACCTTCAGAGACGGGGCATCAACCATTTCTATGAGCAACCTTTGCCAGAGCCTCTCCACCCTCACAAGAAAACATTTCCTCCTAATATCTAATCTAATCTCCCTTCTTTCAACTTAAAACCATTTCCCCTTGCCCTATCCCTGCACTTCCTGATAAGGAGCTTCTCCCCAGCTTTCCTGGAGCCCCTTTCAGTACTGGGAGGCTGCTCTAAGGTCTCCCTGAAGCCTTTTCTTCTCCACGCTGAACGAACCCAACTCTCTCAGCCTATCCTTCTATGGGAGGTGCTCCGGCCCTTGGATCATCTTTGTGGCCTCCTCTGGACTCACTCCAACACATCCATGTCCTTCCTGTGCTCAGGACTCCAGAACAGAATGCAGGGCTCCAGGTGAGGAGTGGAGGGACAGAATCCCTCCCTCACCCAGGTCACTTTGCTTTGGATGCAGCCCAGGAAATAGTTGGCTTTCTGGGCTGCAAGTGCAAGCATTGCCAGCTCGTTTTTAGCTTCTTTAAAAGTTTCCCTTTTTGGTTAAAGCCACATTTTTCCTGTTGCAACTTATGCCCATGACTTCTTGTCATCTCATGAGATTTCACAGGGATATGTTTATTACTTGCTCTTGGCAGAAATAGTTTGAGAGTTTCAAGGCCATGCTCTCCCCTCAATTTTCTTCAAGCCAAACACATTTTTTTCGATACCTTTGCTCATTTTTGCTGCTTTTCTTCGGATCCTTCCCACTGAGTCACGTTTTTCTGGAACTGAGATGTCCCAAACCAGACAGAGTTCTCCAGCCAAAGCCCCACTGCTAAGCAAGGCACACAAATTGCTCTGTGGATAAACTACAACACTCCTGTCTATACATATTAATGTCATGCTTGCTGTTCCTCCCAAGTGAGAAACATTTGCTGGTTTGTCAGCATTTTGTTTGCTCTTGGCACAAGCCAAACATCTACAAAAGTTGCAAATCAGGCAAGAGCCAAATCATTGATCTGTTCTGGCAAAATGTTGCTAAATACCAGCAAAAAATTCCACAGCAGCTGCCTACGCTACTGAAACCCACTTACCTCAAAGGATGTAAGAGAAACACTCCCCTCTATAGAATCATACCAGCCACAACTCCTCAAACTAAATTTAAGTTAAATAAACTATGCATGGGTCAGGGTTAAACACTTGAAGATTCCCACTGGTGTTGGCTGTAAAAAGAGTAGTGCCATTCTCAGATCAAAGACTTATGTGCTTTACAACAAAGCAGTCTCAGCAGTAATTCATGAGAACGCAGCAGTGAAAAAACCAAAGTGCTCCCTCTGTTATTTGGAACACTAATACTGGCACTTTGATTTTAGGAATTGCATCTGCATGTTTGTTTCTAAAGATATTAAAGTTTAGGCAATGAGCATGCTACCTTAATTCAACCTCTCAAAACATTTCAGCTCAAACTTATATAGGGTGAAAATCAGGGGCTGATCAGGGGCAAATACTTAGGCGGTACAGGTCAGTCTAGCTTAAGTTAAGCAAGACCTGTATTTTTTTATATCAGCTGGTGACTAAAACACAATATAGGAAACACATAAATCATAATATTCTGCCTAACATTCTCCTTTATTGATAGTCTGACAGACATTACAGATCCCAGATGCACCTTTCCAGATTAACAAGGTATTAATATTGTCGGCACAACACCGAGAAGTGGTTTGAACTGCTTAAGTGGTACAGCTGGATCTCTCTCTCCACTCAGACTGATCAGACAACTTTTCCTATTCCCTCAAATCCCCCCTTACCTTTTGAGATAGTTCCTCCCATAGAGGATCTGCTGCAGCAAGGTGACCACGGCAAAGGCGCAGATGAATATGAAGAACAAAGTTCTGTTTCCCAGCAAATCCCTGCTTGACGAAGGGTCAGTGTACCCCATCCTTCTTAAAAGCCACTGAAGCTCCACTGGGTAAAATTCAGTTCATTGTCGCCTTCATGCCCTTTTTGCTGGGAATCGGAGGGGAATGCTTGCTGGCTTTTCTCTGAGCAATCCAAGGACAAGGTATCCCATTGTTTGGCCCTGCTGCCCCTTCCTTGCCCCTTTAGCTCCAGAACTGTGCGCAATGGCTTGCTTCCACGGTAAAGTTTCCGGGAGATTCAGACGTGGGTAACATCTAAAATCATCTCTCAGAGCTCTTTCAGCGCAGGCAGCCTGTGCTGTGCGAGAGGCATTCTGTTCCCTCTAAACCTCTCTTGAAAACCCGCTGCTAGTAATTATCTACTTCAATCCCATTTTCATATTCCAGATGGGGGAAGCTGCAAATAAACCAGAAAACTGCAGCCAATGGCAAGCACAGGGCTCCGTCAACCTGCGTTGGAAACACATAATCGTCAGCTCTTCTTTGCTTCTGCTCAGTGATTCCAACAAAATGTGCTTGCAAGGAGACGTGACTGGGGTGTGCTATTATTGAACAAGCATGTAACGATCATGAGGATTTCATTCAGTCCCCTGCAAAAAAAAAAAAACAAACCAGCAGCAGCAATCTGGTCAGGCTAGCAGGAAAGCTGCATTTTGTGCAGCAGCGTGCCTCCGGTACCGTAGCATTTGCATGCAGAATGCAGTGCCTTTAGTCACACACCGCTCACTATTTGGGCTCCTGTATCTCCCTGGTTATTCCTCCAGAGTAAGCACAAGCAAGGTCACTGTGCATCTCCTCAAGGACAGAGCTCTCAGTTCCTGCATGCTGATTTATTGGAGGCTCTGAGTAGCCTAACAGCCGCAGAGAGGAAGACTGCCTCTCAGTGCAGGCTCTAAGAACCATTCATTTAAAGAGACAAATATTCTGATTGTTCCTCCACCAGAAACAGTTCCCTTTTGAAAGGGCGAAGCGACAAGACCTTGTCCACGGCCATCATAACTCCTCTGAAATACTCCCCATTGTCAGGAGAGGCTCAATTCAGCTCACAGAGAAATCAATGAGAGTTTTGTCGCTGATTTCACTGCGAGTGAAATCTGCCTCTAACCCTTATCCTCTTAAAACAAGTTCCAATGGAAGATTTATCTATGAATGAAACGTCCTGGCTAGCAAGTTGGTTTGCCCCGATAACAACAGATTGGAAAATGATTACAATAAAATGTGAGGAAAAAAATCTTTTATCTAAAAGAACGGGAAGATTGAATAAATGGGAAGTATGAATAAATTTTCCAACAGTTAAATCAGTGTATGCAAAACATACAGCTGTGCAAAGCAGTGAACAGGGACCTTCCCTGTACTTTGTCTCAGCTGTAATTGGTGCTGCGTGGGAAGAAGGGCCAAAGGTAACTTTGTGCAACCCTTAAAACACAGCTCCTGAAACCAGGCCTAGTCCTCAGCATGACCTACAGCAATATAGGCAAGACAATTAAGGGCTAAAGGAGGGCTGTCCTTGCCTAATTTTAAGCAACAAAAGTATCAGAAGTGTAAAAGGGGGGACCCAAGTCACCCTGAACTCCTGCAGGCAGGAACCCCCAGGGAAGATGCAGCCCTTTAGACACCCTTGACTTCACAGAGAAGGTGTAGGGATACAGCCTCTTACGTCTCCTTCTCCAGTCCCTTTCAAAGCTCCAACACGTGGTCTCATGAACCCTGCTAAATGCTTCTGTTATCATCTGTGCATATAAAAATATCCCGGGTCAAATAAAAGATTATCCAGCCCAGCGCCTTGCCCTTGACAGTGGTCAGTGATGGATACACAGGGAAAACAAGAAGAGGAGGGCAGGGATGAACTGATACTTCCTTGGAAACACTCCCCTACCATTCTGTGGTTCAGGAAAACAATATTTTTGCTAGAAAAATAACTGAGTTGGATGCACTCATTTGTACTGTACTGGGAATGAGACATGTACCAGGGGACTGCAAATTAAATGGCAAAAGCATTTTGATTCCCTCTTGACAAAGTCACCAGCTCTAGGGCCAAATGTGTTTCTTTTAACAATCAGATCATGTAAGCCCATATACTATGAGAATGTTCCCAAACGGGAACTGTACCATTTAGATAGATCTAACTGCACACCCTTCTCAGTAACAGGAAAAGCAGTGTGGACATCAGAAATCCCAGGCTGGGACCCACAAGATAACAGACAGACAGATTTGTATGGGGAAGCTGAGAGGTAAGGCCAGTAAGGGCAGGCGTGAAGGAAAAGGTACTTAACGCTTTGATTTGTTGGATTTTTTTATCCTGAGAAATTTGTCTCAGTTGCTCCAGGAGTTATTGTATAATAGCAGCAAAGTATGAAAGAATAGAATTTGGCTTCTAATGACCTGTGAGTGGGATGTCAGTTTTGCAGATGTATTGATATCACCTAGGTTTTGGTGCAAACGTTTTCAGCCTTCCTTCCTCTATTCCTCTCCACATAAAGTGGTTTTTTTTCTTGAGATATCTGTGCTGTAGTGCACCAAACTCATAAGCCTAACAGCTATTCCTTCTCCCGGACTGATGGTCAGCCTGAGCTGCAGTAAACAGCCCAGATGTGCCACGTACTCTCAGCCAGTCTTTGATTTTCTGTATCCTATCATCCTTCTCTGTTATGTAAGAGCTGGCCAGAAGATACAGAACCTGAGAGGCTGATGTGCAGGAGACCTGCATGCCTAAAGGAAAAAGCAAAGTACAAAGATGTGTGTTACAAGTGGAGAGAGCTTTCTGCACCATATCTTGTGTGGACGCTGTTCCTGAGGTTAAAGGTAGAAGAAATCTTTTTGCTGCCTTCATCCCCCTGCTACGACAACACTGCAGAACTGGAAGCAGAGCAGCTATGTGTATTCATAAAGAAATAGGATGTATATCAACAAATTTTCAAAGGATGCTCAAGGTTGCCTACAATGTTTGTTGTGAGCGAAAATATTCACACAGTGCACACAGAAGGGCTGAAAGAGCAATGCCAATACTTCTTCCCAGCTGCCCTTTGAGAGTTTGACTTGTCAGCTACCAGCCTTCTTGAAAGCATCAGGCCTTGGCTGAGAACAATTTAATTTTTTTGCATGATTTTACGCCCTGGAGAGGTTAAAAAAATGTGTAGATGCAGCACTTTGAGACATGGTTTAGAAGGCACAGTGGTGTTGTGCTGACGGTTGGACTGGGTGATCTCAACAGTCTTTTCCAATCTTAATGATTCTATGATTCGAAGATCCTATGAAATACAGATTTTCTGGGCTTGACTGGGCCCCAGGTGCCATGCACAGCACCATTTGCTAATCAGGTGGGCACTGACCCTGCCACAGGCAACGCAGCTGCCGAGAGACTGGTAACACAGAGAGAGTCTGGACCACAACACACTATACTCCAGTTAGCATCATGACAGAACATAAGAACCCAGAAAATAAGATCTCTTTCTTCAACAGAGGATTAAGTATCATTTAACTAGTATCAGCTCCTCAAAATATCTCTTATGAGATTGGGAGAGAGATGGATAAGTTGAATGACATGCATGATCTCAAAAAGAGTATTCCTATATTGTTTCTTGGAGGACAGTCTTCAGAGGCTAAAGCAGCAGTGTTAAAATGGAACTGCTCATAGCCCATCATAAAGTGAAGCTAGCAGAAGCAGCCTTACACTTTGCTGGCCTTTATTCATTGTATGTGAGCTGCTTGCTAAGTACTATCAGAGACAATCTATCATAGGAAACTCCTCCAGCCTGAGCAGTGGGACTCTGAGCCCTCTTAACACAAACATGAACATTGTCCATACAGTGATATCCTCCAATGCGAGTTCACAGTTTGCTCCTAAGTCCAAATGAAGTAGAACTGAGTTTAAACATAAAAAAAAAAGGTTAATATTGAATCTCAAAGACAAAGAAATCTTGGCTAACCACCAAGACCACATTTCTGAAGCTCCACACAAGGAAAGCTGAATTAGCAAAAGGATAAAACCTGGTAAGAGTCAGGCTCTACTTCTCCTGTGCAGGGAACAAGCATATCTCTCTCTCTGATGTAAGGACAATATTCAGCCCTTAATTCTAAGCTGCAGCTGATTTTTAAATGCAAATAAAGAAAAATTAATTTCTGATGAGCAGGACTGATTGGGAATTCCTTAAGTACCTTTCACTGAACCTGTCATTTGAATCAGCTTTTGACTGATTATGCATTCTAATTTCAGCTGAAAGTGTTTCAGATAGCAAGATCTGTCTGTTGGTGGTTTAAATCATGGTATACACAACAGCACATGTTAAATTTACAGCACTGTACAGGCTCAGAGTAAAGCAAAGCATGTTTCTTTTTCCCCTTCAGGACTTCACCTGGAGTCCTGCATTCAGTTCTGGAGTTCTCCACACAAAAAACAAAAAAGACTGTTAGAGCAAGTCCAGAGGAGACCTTAGAGCAACCTTCCAGTACTGAAAGGGGCTCCAGGAAAGCTGGGGAGGGGCTTTTGATCAGGGAGTGCAGGGACAGGGCAAGGGGAAACTGTTTGAAGCTGAAAGAGGGGAGTCTGAGATGAGATCTTAGGAAGGAATGTTTTCCTGTGAGGGTGGGGAGGCCCTGGCAGAGGTTGCCCAGAGAAGTGGTGTCTGTCCCATCCCTGGAGGTGTTCAAGGCCAGGCTGGAGGGGTTGGAACTGGATGATCTTTACGGTCCCTTTCAACCCAAACCATTTTATGATTCTATGATTTTTTCTTTCCCTGCCTGCTCAGCCACTCTCCACTCCTCTTCATGAGTGTTAACCAGATAAAAGAACTTCACACACACCACAGCAAAATAATATGGGCTGTAGAAAGTTTTAGTAGAACACTTATCTCACTCTACTATCTTTCTTTTTCCCTAAATAAAATTAAATCAAATCTATTTACAGATTCTACGATGCTTGTGTCAACAGCTAAAACCCTGATTTTGCAAAGCACTGGCACATAGGTATATGTCTGAAAGGTTCTGCTGAATGTGAAACTCATAAACATATGCTTATCAATATTAATTCTTTTGCAAATATAAAACATGAATTTATTAACATAATCTAGTGCTTAACACGATGTCTAATTCCCCATCACTGCCAGAAAACCATATGTCTTAAACTGGGATGTTGAGGGAAGCTGAAAATATTCAGCTACAACGTAAACATGTATTTCCTTCTGAACTGGGCTAAGCCATGAGGAGATTGTGATGGCGGTGCTGACACCAGGCCTCCTACCTGTGGAGCTGCCTAATGTGAGGAAGTGTTCTGAAGAGAACATATGGTCTGTTCAGTGCATATACCTTACATCATCTATTGAATCATGACCAGCTTCCTTCCAATGACAGGTTGCATGAGCACTGGGGGAGAAATGACCCAGTGTATAAAATAACTCTTTTTTACACTGCTGAGACTTTCTCTGTTGGAAAAGGAACGAGGTCTTCCTCACACTGGTAGGAAGATCTGGTGCAGAGGCTGCTGTAGCTGTAGTGCTGCACAATTACAGTTCCCTGCAGCAGGGCTTGCCAAAATGCATAGCGAAATGCAAAGCCAAGCTGGGCTCAACATTAGGTGCAGCCTTGCTTCCCCAGTGATGTTTCCAGATTCCTAGAAAATATAGGAAGCTTTTTGGGATTGTTACAGAATCACAGAGTACCACAGAAATGTTTGGTTGGAAAATGCCTTTGAGATGATCGAGTCCAACCACGCGTGTCCACTGCTAAACCAGATCCCTGAGCACCTCATCTGCCCATCTTTTAAACACCTCCAGGGATGGGGACTGCACCACCTCCCTGGGCAGCCTCTGCCAGCAGGTGACAATTTGTACTGTAAGGAAATTTTTCCTGATGCCTAATCTGACCCTGCCCTAGTGCACCTTGAGGCCATTTCCTCTCGTCTTGTCACATGGGAGAAGAGACCAACACCCACCTCGCTACAGCCTCCTTTCATGGAGCTGCAGAGAGCAGGACCCCAGGTCCTTCAGCTGCTCCTCATAAGACTTGTTCTCCAGCCCCTTCACCAGCTCTCTTCCCCTTCTCTGGATGTGCTCCAGCCCCTCAATGTCCTTGTAGTGAGGGGCCCAGAACAGAACACAGGATTCAAGGTGCAGAATACATTAGATGCATTGTTATGATCCTGTACAGGCTCACAACAGTCCTGGAAATAATTGAGAATGATGAAAGCTCTGTTTCTCTGCAGAGAGAAAGAATCATGACCAAATTATTTTTACAGGAACCATCTGTAAAAATCAGATTTAGTACCAAATCAGGAGGACTCAGATGTTGGTAGAACCATGGAATGGCCAAAGAGTTTCCATGGCCGACATTTTATCTCAGAATAGGAACATGACCCTACCTCTATCCCAAGCAAGTCATAACCTCCAAACAGTCCATCATAGCCAAACTTAAAACCTTCTAATGAAAGCCTGGAAAGTGTTGGAGCCAGTGGCACTCAATTCACAAGTTCAACGGCAGTTTAAAGTTTCAACATTTCTTTTCCATAAAAATATTTCAGCTTTAACGCTAAATTGAGCAAATATTTTCCATGGTTAAAATAAAGATTACACATTATCTGTTGCTGAAAAACCCAATTAATAAATATTTCCCTATTTTAACAACACATTTTTACAGCAAAACTAAAAACGTTAATCTGAGATATTAAAAAAACCCTATCATATGGGATGCAAAGTTCATAGAATCATAAAATCACAGAATCATAGAATCATAGAATGGTTTAGGTCGGAAGGGCTGTTAAAGCTCATTCAGTTCCACGCCCCCCTTCCACTGAATCAGGTTTCTCAAAGCCCCATCCAACCTGGCCTTGAACACTTCCAGGGATGGGGCATCCACCACTCTTCTTGGCAACCTGTGCCAGGGCCTTACCACCCTCACATGAAAACATTTCTTTCTACTATCTAACCTCAATCTCTCCTCTTTCAGCTTAAAACCGGTCCCCTTCATTCTACCCCTGCAATCCCTGATCCAGAGCCCCTCCCCACCTTTCCTGTAAGCCCCCTTTAAGTATTGGAAGGCTGTTCTATGGTCTCCCCAGACCCTAAATCTTCCCAAACCTTCCTCCTCTTCAAATTTTGGCATTTGGAAAAGAAAATCCTTGTTTGGTTCTTGGCTGCAGTGAATTTTCCAGGGCTATGATTCAGATAGGGCCTTACAGTGAGATCTTACACTCAAATGAAGCTTGAGGATAGCTTGAGAGTTATTCTGACCTGAATGCAGGAATCTGCAGTGACCCATGAGCCTCATTGCACTGGCACGAGTCTGCACAGCTCCCCAGGCTGAGAGTAGTGATCCGTGCCTTCCCTGTTCACACACCCAAACATGCCAAGAGCATGGCTGGCATCTTTTTAAAGCATCACTAGTTATCACAAATCAACGTCTGGCCAGACTTCCATCCTCCACACCACACCTCCAAGAAGAAAACCCACAGGTGACCTCACTGACATGTGCTGTATTCCACCAACTTCCCATCCTTACCTCTTCCTGGCACAGGACCTCCAAAACAGCCTCCTTTCCATCAGCCAGAAAGTTTTGCACATTTATCATCAATCTTTAGGGGTGTTGACCTTTCGCTAAAGAGCTTGCAAAAGGCTGGTTATGTAAATAGCCAAGCACAGATCCTTGGTTGTGTTTTTTCTTTCAAAAACATAAAATGGGGAAGACAGACTGCTAGTTTATCCCTAGCCTATTATTAATCTCCAACTTGGAACAGCATCTGGCCTACGGGATCCAGTGCTCTAGAAGCAGGCATTAACAAAATGCCTTTGACAGGGAGAGACGTCCCCAGGAGAGCTCTCTTTTGAGGAGAGGGAAGCACAGCATGGCATTTAGCCAGAACTGATTTTTTTTGCAGAACATTCCCATCATCATCACCTTTATTTAAACTTCAATTTCAATCAGCTATTTTATTTTCCTCCAGGTGTACCCAGCAGCTCCTCCGGAGCCAAGAAGTTTGTGCGTGGGGTTCTTTTCATGCAATGTGGGTAGGAAGGTATGTGGGAACTGTAATTCAGTCACTTCAAATCACATGAAGCTGAAGCTTGAAAGGAAAAATAATAATAAATGGTTTGGATTGTCAGGCTCAGTGCAATTTTCAATCAATTAAAGCTAATTTTAGCATCAGGGCATTTTATTTTTAAAAATTTCTCCCGGCATTGTGATGCTTTTATGTTACTACATAGCTAGAAAGGTCTTGCTGGGAACAAATTACTTTTAGTAAAGCATTTTCTGAACTGCACTTTTAGTTTCTGTCTAATGACAATAAATAAGATCCACATGAATGAATAGCAGCAACAAAATAGCTAGTGGCAGTGAGAGAGTAAGGCTTTGGACCTAGGCAAAGGAGCAAGATAAATCTGTGGCTCTAGCATGGTAAAAACACAGTTGTTTGGGTGCAGAGCTTACAAATGTATTCTTCAATGCATCTAAATTTCAATTGTGACTCACTATGCTGGGTCATTAAACAGTGAAAAGTTACCAGTGACGATACTTTACACCAGATAATTCCTTTTCTCACAATCACTTTAAAATTAAATATTGTATCTGCATTTTGTATCTTAATTTTTAATTTGGTTTCCATCTCACAGATGTGGATGACACAGGAACAGCCGAAACAGTATTCCTCTTCTGCAACCCATGCAGCACTTGAGAAAATGAGCTATGGTGCAAGATTCGTGCTGGAAGTTTCACAGATCCAAAAGCTAGCCAAACGATAAGGAAAGCTCTTCCTTGGTGTGATAATAAAAATTTTAATTATTACTGTTTCTGGGTACTCGAAGGCTATGATAACAGCTGGCAAAGAACTGCTGCTGTGAGTTCTCCTCCATTACCCTCTGCTGGAATCATAGACAAAATATTTACTTAATAAAAGGGGCAATAACCATGTGAATTCTCCATGTTTTGTTTTGTTTTTTCCATTGGGGCAAGGACAAAGAGATAATGGAGTATATACACTGTATTGTTGCATACCATCACTACAAACTGACTGAACTTTAGCTCTAGGATTTAACAGCCAGGGAAATTAGAAGAAAAGTTGAAAGGCTGTATGAAGACTGCCCCTTACCCATTTTTTTGCACAACTTTCTAGCCTCCTATTGCCTATGAGTCCTTCTGTTCTCTTGCTTTTCCTTCTTCAGGCCTGTAGCCATTCCTCAGATGCACTGCTCTGGGAAGCATTTTCCACTCAACTTTCCCACTTGGAAAAATGGACCACATCAAATACAAAGCAACAGCAAGCTTAAGGCCTTTTAGCACAGCAGGGAACTCGTCAGTGTGCCCAGGTGTTTCTGTATCAGAAACAGCGTGGCCAGCAGAACCAGGGCAGTGACTGTGCCCCTGTACTTGGGACTGGTGAGGCCACACCTTGAGTACTGGGGTCAGTTCTGGGCCCCTCACTACAAGAAGGACATTGAGGCGTTGGAGCACGTCCAGAGAAGGGTGATGAGGCTGGGCAAGGGGCTGGAGAACAAGTCCTACGAGGAGAGGCTGAGGGACCTGGGGTTCATAGAATCATAGAATCATCTGGGTTGGAAGAGACCTCCAAGATTATCAAGTCCAACCCTTAATCCAACACTATCATGATTACTAGATCACGGCACTAAGTGCCACATCCAGTCTTATTTTAAAAACCTCCAGGGATGGTGAATCCACCCCCTCTCTGGACAGGCCATTCCAATGCCTGATTACTCGTTCTGTGAAGAACTTTTTCCTGATATCCAGCCTAAACCTTCCCTGGCTGAGTCTAAGCTCGTGCCCTCTTGTTCTGTTGCTGGCTGCCTGGGAAAAGAGATTGACTCTCACCTGTCTACAACCTCCTTTCAGATAGTTGTAGAGAGTGATGAGGTCACCCTTGAGCCTCCTGGGTTGTTTAGCTTGGAGAAGAGGAGGCTGAGGGGAGACCTCATCGCTGTCCACAATAGCCTGAAAAGAGGCTGTAGAGAGGTGAGTGTTGGTCTCTTCTCCCAGGTGACAAGTGATAGCATGAGAGGAAAGTGCTGCAAGTTGCACCAGGGCTGGTTAAACACAGACATTAGGAAAAATTTCTTCACTAAAAGGGTTTTCAGGCTGCCCAGAGAGGTGGTTGTGTTGCTATCCCTGGAGGGGTTTAAAAGACAGGTACGTGAGTTTCTGAGGGCCATGGTTTAGTATGTGGACAGGTATGGCTGGACTCGATGATTTCAGAGGTCTTTACCGACCAGGTGATTCTATGGTACTGTCATCAGTTCCCTCTGATAGCTCACGTTCAGGTGCTATCCAAGGATAGCACTACAAGTTTGGCTTGGAAATCCAAGTTAGCTGTAGATCTATAATACAAACATCTACCTATTTTGGGGAAAGGAAGTACATAATACCTTTTCCTGCAGCACTATTCCTGCCAGCTGACGAACCAGAGGAACCAGCTGGCACTGCAACAATTGATGCTTTCACGATAAACACTGCGTTGTGGCACATGATCTCAGTTTAGGTCAGCAGCTTCACAGGAATATTTATCTGGCTATGGGCCACACACCTGATAAATCTCTGCAAGCTCTGACCAGCCCTACACAGAGCAGAGCTTGACTGCGAATGTTAAATGCATACGTGTATTCACCGTCTGCTACTTGAAACCAGCACATCACCCTTCCCTAAAATATGCAGGAAAACCATTAATTCTGCATCCCATATCTGTTGCCTTTCCTTGCCATCCCCACTCTGCCATAAAGGCGTGTCTGCACTCCAGAACTTATATGACCCTGCTATAAGTATTACCTTTCCAGCACCAAGTGAAAAGTCACAGAGCTACAAATAATTTACAGTTCAACAACATCCATCGAAGCTGACTTCAAATTTCAGCTCCAAGTGTTTCATACCCCATTGGTTTTAATAGGTTATTAATAATAAAAGTAAGAGGTTCAATTAAAAAATCATTAACTATTCCCTAGTTAGCTATTTTTTTGCAGAACTATCCAGTCCTTTTTTAACGTAAAACCCTAAACCTCCTCCCAACAGGACAACAGCCAAGTTCATCCATATCCCCATCCCAGGGGGAACAGCAGCCCTATCATTTCCTAATTAGGAGGAGGTTTGGCCTCAGCTCCACGTGTCACCAAGCTTCCTCCATGACTTCAGGCAGAGCTATGCTGCAGTGCTAAGCTCTTCAAGCTGGCTTGGGAAGGCAAAACCGCACTTGGGTGAAAGCACAGCTGCTTCCAGCACTTGAACTGTGATTTCTGCATGGTGTAGTGGAGTCATCTACCACTTAGTCACCTCACCTGACATGCCACTTGCCATGCAGCTGAGTATCTTTACCCTCCTTAGCAGCTACTCTCTCATTTCTGAACTAGCAATCACAGCATTTCTTGGCGTTGCGGTTGTATTGCAGGAGTAGTGAGGACAACTTTATAAAGCCCAGCCTAGAGAAGAGAAGGCTCTGGGGAGACCTCAGAGCAGCCCTCCAGTACTGAAAGGGAGCTTACAAGAAAGCTGAGGAGGGGGTCTTTATCAGGGAGTGCAGGGATAGGAAGAGGGGGAAAGATTTTAAGCTGAAAGAGGGGAGACTGAGATGAGAACTCAGGAAGAAATATTTTCCTGTGAGGGTGGGGAGGCCCTGGCCCAGGTTGCCCAGAGAAGTGGTGGCTGCCCCATCCCTGGAGGTGTTCAAGGCCAGGCTGGATGGGGCTTTGAGCCCCCTGATCCAGTGGGAGGTGTCCCTGCCCATGGCAGGGGGTTGGAACTGGATGGGCTTTAAGGTCCCTTCTAACTCAAACCATTCTATGACTCTATGATAAACTTCCCACTTAACGTGTAAGGCAATAAATTTCTTCTGCCTTTTTACATATGATTTTGTCAGTTTGAGGACTGCAAGGGCATGATCCACCTAACTAGGCACAGGATTTGTTTCTGTAAGCCTTGCCATCCTGAACTACTTGCCATGCCCGGGGATCATCTGGTTAAGTATCATGCACAGCTCGTGGGAACCAGGAAATACAGGTATGAACAGCACTAAACACAGATGTACCTGGCTCCCACCACAAATGTAGGTGCCTAAAGCCTACTAAAACTGTCCATGTAATTAGCTGAGATTAAGCCAATACACTCTGTGGAAACTAGAAGTTCTTGTCATCCTAGAGTAAAATTTCTAAGCTATGTCAAATAAGTCATATCCTCAAAAGGTCTTTGTCTTTCCTGACAGTAATGGGAGTCTGGGATGACAAGCTGGGTTGCAGGTATCTGCATGGTGAAGGCCTGAATGCTGGTTAGAGGGCCAATTGTGAAAAGAGCATGAAAACAAGTTGGAGTTAATGCCAAGTAAATAACATAAGGAAGTGAGCAATGAATGTTTTCCCCTTAATATTTAATCCACTAAAACTGCCTATATTTATTCCTGTGAAACTGCCACAGAAACTCTCGTTTTCTGCAGCCACACACCATCAAAGGGGCACTACAGTATAGAATTTTACCTAGGTTTCCATAATATTCTAGTCTTTTTTCCTCTCTCATAGCTACTGTGGATGATCATCAGTAAATGAATAAAACATACTTTCATGCGAATGAAACAACACGTGCCAGCTTTGCTGCTGGCATTCCATCCACATGACTAGCACTCCCCTTCACTAACCCTTCTTCCCACTTCTACTATTAACCCTCCTTTCACAGGCAAAAGGAAGATGAGGCAAATCTGGGAGTCATGATATTTCCTACCCCTCAGTAATATTCAAAAATTGGGGTGAAGAGAGGTGGGGAATTACATTTCCAGACAATATAAGAAAATCTGAGACTTGAAATTCCATTTCTCCTAGAACTGAAAGAATTTTAAAAGAAAAAAAGATGAAATAATTTGGAACTATTAAAAGGAAAAGCCTAGTTATATAGCACATAGCTTTTGAAGCTCCCTGCCACATGGCAAAGTGCTTACTGAGATTCAAAAACTCCTTTGATGACCCATGCAAACAGCACTGACAGCTTCACAGATTGTGTACTAACACCTCAGAATCACTGTGTGAGCCACTCAAAACCTCCTCAGCTAGGCTATTCTGTAATCATCTGTCAGGAGGGTGGGAGATAGGAACAGCTTGCTTGACCTGAAGCATTTATTATTCAGCATTCTCTTATCTCCAAACCCTTTGCTAAAATGCCTGACCTCAGGTTCCCTCCCAGGGACAGCAGGGAACAGTGACAGGAATATAAAATGAATAAATACTCATGTTTGCATAATTTGGCCCTTGGATGAAATCTGAGAGTGAAATAAGGGAAGCTAAGGGTTGTTAAGAGAATCTGCCCTGATTTTTAGGCTATATTTCACCTTTTGGCCGTCTTACTTGGCTGCAGACTAAATACCACCCAGTGCAGCAATAACAAATACAGCTTACTGGGGCCACAGTTCCTGGTACATTGCCTTATTTGCCATGAACACTTCAGGAAAAGGAACTGAAATGCCTACAAAAGAAATCCTCGCTTGCTGCACCATTTGAAGGTTAGCAGAGAAACCCTGGAACAACAAGCAGCTAACGACTGGGAAAATGCCAGATTTCACTGAGTTGTGCCAAGGACGTATTTGGCCATGTATTTTTCGTTTGTATATCCCCCGTAAGTTTGAATCATTGGGCAAATTCTGCTTATTCAGAACCCAAGCCAGTACATGCTTAAATCAATGGGAGATATTCTTGATTTCCAAGGGAGGAAGCAGATTCTAAATCACTTTATTATCAATTCAGACTCACTGTTGTTTTTTTCTTTTGTTCTCACAGGAAAATCTACTGTGCAAGTGGCTTTGACCTACCCCGTTACCACTGGTAAAAGAGAGCCTTAATCCAGCAACTGGCTGAGCAACCACAAGCCCTTTAAAGCCCTAGGGAAAGCTTAAAGCAATCCTGGGAAGCATCCAGTATCATAGGGGACTGATATGTAGAATAGCTATTTCAGGCTTTTTTCCCTTATCCGTTACCATGCCGGATAAAAAAGGCATTAACTAATTATTTTAATTGCACTTCTTGTAGTATTTCTCATGGGACCTGGGCTGTAGCTCCATCAGCTTGATCCCATCTGGCTAGGGGATGGGAAGCTGTTACAAAATGTGTCTTCCCCAGAGCCAACAGGACTTTCTCCTGCAGCTGTCTTTATGGAGTTGGGGAGCTATTGGAAACAGGTGTGCTGCACATAAATGCTCCCTGGTTTGAAACTATCTAATAGGCTCCAGAAGGAAAACTCCAATTAACTCCACAGGATCAAAACTAGCATAACTCCCAACCTCTTTTTGTGGGGGCAGAGGGGGAACACACAATGATTGTTTTTTACAAGAACAAGTACCTTCGTGGGGCTGACATCTTTAAAAGGTATTTGATGATTTCCAACTAGAATTTTATTAGTTTCTGAAGGCAAAATATTGCCACTTTTTTAGCAGTGATGATCTTGCAGGCAATGAATTATCTGCAACAAGATTAAGATCACTTATGGAAAAACACGCTGTTAGAAATGGAAAACACCCCCACAGAAAACTGATTAATCAAGTACAACTGGCAGCAAGCATCGAAGAGAGACTGTGTTCTTTAGGAGACTTTTTTAGCCCGAATGAGTCCTCATTTGGCTCCAAGTGACGTTGTTATATTTCCCCTACTCCTATTCTTGCTTCAGACTTTGCCAAAGGCCTGTAGGTACCTGAAACCCCACATGTCCTGACTCATCTTTGTTGGGCTTCAGTCTTTTGTAAGTCTATAGAATCATGGAATGGTTTCTTTGGAAGGGAATTTAAAGCTCATGCAGTTCCAATCCCACTGTCAGGGGCAGGGACACCTCCCACAGGGTCAGGTTGCTCAAAGCCCCGTCCAACCTGGCCTTGAATACCTCCAGGGATGGGGCACCTGTGACTTCTCTGGGCAACCTGTGCCAGTGTCTCAGCATGTTCAGATGCTTGGTGGCAAGTAAGAGGGAAGGCAGTCGGGGGTCTTCTGTGGTCTCAACCAGGCTATCACTGCTAAAAATCTATGTTTCCCCTTGAAAAACCTGTTAGCGTTAAGTATGAGCTACGTCAGTATAACAGGCACTGAACTGGCATGAGGCATTCCCAGGAGCTGGTCAGATGCTGCTCTCCAGAGCATTTGTCATAAGATAACCCCCTGAACACACTACTGGGAGCCTCTCTGTGCCCAGCTCTTTCAGGGTAGGCTAGCGTGTGAACCTCTCCACCTCGGTGTTAGCATTTGATAGCCAGAAGCGTGTATCACTCCTTATCCATATCTGAAGTTAGGGAGTTAACATTTTTCCCCTTGTGTTATTTTAGCTCCTTTTCTGAACATCTAACAGATATGCCCAGAGCCCAGAAAAGGAGCTTTGGGAAACATTTCTGTTTTTTCACTAAACAAATTCTGACAAGTCAAACATCCAAAGTACAACAACTCCCTTCTGCTCTCCGACCTCTGCCTCCCAGCTTGGGGAGGCTGTCAAAGGCCTCTTCTCCTCCCCTCACATATTCTGTGCCCGCAGCCTGCTCTGCACGCTGTGTTACTTCTTGCGTGCTTCCCTGGGGCCACACAGCACCTCCTGACTCTGGAAGAGACTAAATTATAACATTTTGTGTACAGAAAGGGTTTTCTTTGATTCTCCTGCATCTCCAGAGTTGTTTAATGAAAGTGCAGCATCTGCTCTAACAGGGTCTAATTAAAAAAAAATAAACCACTTTCTCAAGCATTTCCAACTGACTGTTACAGACATTATTTTCTGGAAATGTTCATGGTGTGCCAGGGCAGAAGGATTTTATAACAGCTGAAGGTAACACGAAGCTGCAGTATTAGAAGTACAGCAAACTGGCCTGAACTGGTCTTGCCAACAGAAAAAGTAAAGCTATCCTGCTTTCAGCTACCTGTCTTGCTATTGCACTGCTCCTTCTCTTGTATAGTATCAGTGTTTGCATGGATGTAACATGTCTATCAGAGAGGTAATCCAGTCTAGAATCACATAGTCATAGAACCATCTGGTTAGAAAAGATCTTTGAGATCATTAAGTCCAACCATACCTGTCCACTGCTAAACCAGATCCCTAAGAAGTCCATCAACCCATCTTTTAAACACCTCCAGGGATGGTGACTCAATCACCTCCCTAGGCAGTCTCTGCAAGTGCCTGACCACCCTTTCAGTGAAGAAATTTTTCCTAATACCCAGTCCAAACCTGCCCTGGTGCAACTTGTGGCCATTTTCCCTTGTCCTATCACTTGTCACTTGTGAGAAGGGACCAACACCTGCGGGAGACAGGCTTGGGAAAGCATCAAACGACTCAATATGAGTTAGCTGAAGCAGACGTTTATTGCCTTCTATACCCTGCAGCCCCCCTTCTCCTGCAGCTGAAACCTCGTTTCACATTCTCTTTCTTACCTATCAGCTAACATTCCATTTTCTCACAACATGCCAAGGTCACTGCATGTAGGCAGGGTTGTGTATACAGGCCTCAAGGACCACAAAAAGCCCTGATTCTTCTAAAATACTTCCTACAAACACCCACCTCGCTACAACCTCTTTTCAGGCAGCCGTAGACAGTGATGAGGTCTCCCCTCAGCCTCCTCTTCTCTAAGCTAAAGAACCCCAGTTCCCTCAGCTGCTCCTCATAAGGCTTGTTCTACAAACAACGAGAATGAGCCCAGCAGAAAAGAAAAAGAATTTAAATGTTAGTTTTCATGTGGATCATCTTCCCAGTCCAGATTCACCACATTCCCAGAAACAGAAAAGGGGATGATACATGGGAGGTATGAGCAGGGAAGCTGGAGATGAAGAGATAAGAAGGATGGACTGTTTCGGCAGCCCTGCTTTAGTCAGTTGGAAGTGTTTGCAAAATGATGGCCTGAATAAGTGACTTGTGGCATTTTCAACAAGCCCTGCTGAAATCTTTGGACAACATCGTATCGCCTCTCTCTACTTTCGCACAGCACAAGACAATTTTCCCACAAAACCAGTCTGATCAAGTAGACAGAAGGATGAAGGCACGTCACACAAATGGCCACGACAAAAAACCTGAAAGCCACGTAGAGATGGCTGGAGAGCTCCTGCCTCTCTGTGCAACTTTCAGAGAGGCGTTTGGCCTCAGTTTGCCTGAGATGATGGGGAGGGACACACGGGTGCACAGGCCTGACAGCGTGATGCTGTGGCTGAGCTGGGCTTTGCTTGATGTTATGTAGCTGCTCATGGGCAATTATGTACAAAATCACAACAGTGATGCTAGAAAGCTCCGGGCATCTTTGCCAGATTTTGCTGGCCATTAATCCAGCAGAAGGCTGCTAATGGTATCCGATCGCTTTCTTTGTGCTACTGCTGTTTAAGGTCACTCTGAAGGGCACAAACTCTTCTATATTTGACTGTGTGAGATTCAGGCAAAATAAAACCGTGGGTTTCAGAGAATGAGTTCTCAAAATTACTATAAACTAATGAGATGTGAAGTTTATTTTTTAAGTCTCCAGCTACAAACTGAAAAGGAATTAACTCTTGAAAAGCAAGAATCTCTGATGAGGAAAAAATTCATCACTGGAAGGGTGATTGGCCAATGGAATGCACTGCTCAGGGAGGTGGTGGAGTCATTGTCCCTGGAGGTATTTAAAAACAGATTGGATGAGATGCTTAGTGCCATGGTTTAAATGATGAGTGGGTGTCGGTGTTGGGTCATAGGTTGGTCTGGATGATCTCAGAGGTCTTTTCCAACCTTGTGATACCGTGATACTGCGATGAGAAATTAAACACCAGACTGGATGAAGAATTAATACCTGACACTTCCACTACTAAAAACCTTTAGAACAACCTTCTGACTATGAGCCCTGCCCACTGCAGAGCTCCACTGCACTGCAGTTCTCACAGGTCCACCTGTCATCAAGCACACGGAGAAGTGCACAGCATGCACTGGGGAGTTTGCAATGTGCCAGTGTGCAGCAGAGATTTTCAATGTGGGTCATGAGGGATGTATTAGCACAGGAATGAGGGCAGCCAGTAGTGTGCTTCACATCATCCATGCACAGAGAGGACCAGACCTGCCAGCTCCAGCTGGGCCTACTTTATCACCAGCAGTGGTATCAAGCTAAAGACTCTTTCAGTCCAGCCTTTGGAAGATGACTTTTAGTGTGGTTATGCAATGGCCACCGCTTGCTATGGTGGCTTATTATGATTTGCTCCTTCTCAGCAAAGGTAACAGGCTCAGTTCATTTTAAAAGACCAAACACAGCAACCTACAGGCACTGACTTCAACTTTTGCTCGAGCATTGCCCTAACGTCCAAGGTAAACAGCTCTTTCTCAGAGTCAGAAGAGTCAACTGACACGTACAAAATGAGCAAAAATAGAGCCAAGCTGGAGGGAGAGACTTTGCCTACCTTGACACAACTGCAGCTCCTTTCAGCCTCATGGAAAGAGTTAATCTGACTCAGAAAGGATGGTGAGCATCACCACGTGGCTTAGTTCACAAAGAGATGTAGCCTCCCTGCAGCTAAAGACAATGATGATAGAGTTGTGTCACTGGGCACGCACACCACTGCCTGCCTTCCTGTTTGTCCCCAGGAGGGATCATGCTAGAAGCCCAGAATGTTCCCTCCTGCCCTGCATAAGGAAAACTCAAGGGAGTCACTGTGAGGAGCTGAGAGAGTACCTGGAAATCAGAGGCTTTAGCTTAAGGGCATGAACCAGCCAGAGAGAAAAATCTCCCATCCTATGGAACAGCTCCAGTACAGGACTGTGTTAGGAACAATGACTCAGCCCTGCCCAGATCCCTTAAAAGCACATTTTAAAATGCTTTAAAATTGAGTTATTTTTTTTACAGACCAGTGAATGTCCATAGGGAATGTGAACTAGCTTATATAGCAAGTGAGTCTCACTATTTAAGTCAAACACGGTCGTTGATATGGTTTTCAGCCGAAGTAGGCTCCAAAGAGCACACTGAATTGTACCTTCACAAGTACACAGGACAGAGCGTGGTTGAGAGCAAAATTCAATTGAAAAAAAAAAGAGTGAACTGGCCACGTTGATCCCTGCTGTAAGCATTCCTGATTAACCACAGCTAATGGTTTTAGAATAGTAGGTCTGAGGATTAAAGTATTATGTAGGCTGAAAGCAACACATCACATCTCTAAAATTACTTTGCTTTGTATCATTTAATACTCTGCATTCTCTTAGGGTCAATTATTAGGTCTTTCTTCACTAATGGAAACCCAAATCTAGTTAATATTTAGGGTTACTCACTCTCAGAGGCTTTTGTAAGACATTCTGCCTCCAACTCTCCTTTATGATATTTCCTCATTTATACTCCTTAAATCCTACCTTAATGGTTTCCCTAGGAACCAATGAACGTCCCACATGCAGATTAAGGAGAACTACAAGCCCTGTTTTTTCTTTACATGGATAATTCTAAACCCAAAAGAGTAATGCAATGGCTATTCACTTAAATATCTTAACTGTAAATAATATACCGACTATCAGACTACTCTCTGACAAAAAAAAAACGCATAAAAATATATCAGCTCCTAAAGTTCATTATCTTAATGTCCTCTTTTTACATGTCTGATTTGCAGAGTTCAGGCACTAGACTGCTTTACGTGTGTGACTTCACGCTGCTTAATGCATATAACAGAAAATAAATTTTCTGGGTGCCAATTTAGACAGAAAGAGAAGGAAAAAATCGCATTTATTAAAAGTGGTAAATAAATAGTCATATTAACATTCAATCTTGATAGGAGTAATTACATCTACACCTAATTGAGGTCAAATACTGTGCTTTTTCTAAATTCAAATTTTAAAAAATTAAATCCAGCTGGATTTAATTGGTGGAAACCTTGTAGATGAGTTTTTGAGGGACATGGTTTAGCGGATGATGGGTGCAGTTGGACTTGATGATCTCAAAGGTCTTTTCCAACCAAAAGATTTTATGATTCTATGCACTGCATCTTGCTATGGGCCTGCTCAGAACATGTGTGTGGTGTGTGAAATGCAGAACTCATTTGATTGAATGTTAGCTCTCTGAGTGATAGATCTCTAGAAGAGCTGTTCAGCACACTCAGCTATAGCCAGCAGAAAAAAACAGGCACCTCCAGAAATGTTTCCTTGCTTCTTAAGGTAGAGAAGAGGCAAATCAGCCTTTGGATCTGCTTCTCTCTCCCCACTGACTACAGAAATTAAGTTACTAGCTTAGACTTGAGAACTATCTTCCTTACAACTAAAGCGAAATGAGATTAATTCAACCTTGACTCAAAGCTTGCCAAAGATGATGCAGAAACTACTATTGACATTCCCTCAGCTTCAGTTCTTTACATTACCGAGAGGTGAATAAGGCCTCATTCACTTTTTGACACCTCTGTAGCAACTTTGACTCCTGCTGAAATGCAAAGTGAGGCACCATGAGCTTACACAATGATGCAGAAGAGTTTGTAACCATTTTATGACTCTGTTAATCTATGATTCTATGATTTATGCTGCCTTCTCCATCGCCGTGTGCCAGGGCTCATCTCATCCTTCCTCTGTCCTTGTAGCCTGGTGGCTGGGCTGAGCTTAGTCCTCTGGTCCCGGTCTTTAAAGCTGCTCAATGCATGCAGCACAGATCAGTAAAAGCTCTGTCCCCAAGCCAAGGGCAGCTTAAAGCACCCAGGTCTTGCTCAAAACCTGTCATGTGAAAGGGGCAAAGCCAAGACTATGACACCTAATATGGATTAAATCTAATGCACATATGGGATTGTCACCTATCCAAACCACCTTCCTTCCTTATAACTCTGTTTTAATTTCTTTCTTCTCTGAAAGGCCTTTCTAGTTGTTACTGGTAGGGAAAGAAACCAAGAAAACAGGATGATTTCATCTAAAAGTCATCATTTAATTTAAATGTCACCATTTAAAATGTCATTGTCACATAAAAACTCCTGGAAGAAAGGGTTATCAGGTTGGAGAAGCTTTACGGAATCAATGGTGAACACAGAAGGACAGACTGGGAGCTTCAATACTGGCCAAATACTCTCTGAATATGTGATGGGAACTAAGATCAGGGTGACACATCCACTCGGCTCAAACAGTAAGATTCCTTGGCTAAACTGGGATTTAAAATCTCATTCATAGAGCCCAAAATTCATACAATCACAAATTAATTTACAATGGAAGGAACTTCTGGAGTTCCTCTAGTCCAACCCACCACTCAGAGCAAGGCCTACTCTGAAATTGTGACAGCTTGCTCAGGGCCTTCTCCAGTGAATTTCTGGGTATCCCCAAGGACGGAGATTCCAGCCCCCTGTAAAGTTTGACTGAGTGCTACCAGGACTCCACTTGAATTGAAATTCTACAAAATTTTGTAATTTGTCTCCAGACAGATTTTCTTTCTTCTCTATCTATGTAGTGCTGCCAAAAATAAATCAATAATGAAAAAAGCTAATATAAGAAAAAATTTGCTGTGTGGCCCAGAAAATCTAACAAGTTCTGAGGTCTAAGACCACAAGAAATTTGCTTTCAATCCTAACTGAAACTATTTCTTTGGTAAGATAGTGAAAAGCACTGCAGGTGGGATTCATTTACCTAACTAATAATAACTCTCAGTCAGTTCTAAACTTTAACAGACGTCAAAAGTTCAGATGAAAAGCAGTAGGAGCCACACTACCTTTGCTGAGCTCAAAACATTCTGCAAGAAACCACATTCCTGCTTTTCTGATGAATTTAATTTCAGAGCATAGGCCGCTAAAAGCTGTGGATTACTCCAACATATAACAGCAATACTTTGGGGTTTCATCATAATTCATCCATTTCGGTTGGCAGGAAGATGTGCCAGGGGAGGTTTTGCTTGGACGTTAGGGAAAGGTTCTTCACTCAGGGCCTGGTAGAGAACTGGAACATCTCCCCAGGAAAGTCATCAGGGCATCAAGCCTGACAATATTGAAGAAGCATGTGGCCAGTGCCCTCAGACACAAGGTGTGAATGTTGGGATTGTCCAGTGCAGAGACAGGAGCTGGACTCAATGATCCTTATGGGTCCCTTCCAACTCCGGTCATTCTATAACTCTGTGATTTTATGGTAAACACTACAAAATACATCTATTGAGATGTGAAAGCAATAGGTATCTACAGTAATTTGAAACTGACCTTTTTATTATTAGCTGTCTAACTCCACAGCACATCAATTTCAGATGCAGGTCTAGGAAGCTGAACATGCCAAGAAAATTCCACTGGTTGTAGTATTATTTCCAAAAATTAGACATACAGTGAACTTGAGGTTCTTAGTGTATATATGGTTATCTGTGCATCAAAGTAAAAATGCAGACAACCACTTGTTTTTCTTTCCAGAACAGAATGTTGTACTCCAGATTTGTCACAGAGTTCATAACTCAAGCAAGAAAAGAACATTCAAAGAATCATAGAATGGTTTGGATCAGATAGGACCTTAAAGCTCATCCAGTTGAACCCCCCTGTCATGGGCAGGGACACCTCCCACTGGATCAGGTTGCTCAAAGCCCCATTCAGCCTGGCCTTGAACACCTCCAGGGATGGGGCAGCCACCACTGCTCTGGGCAGCCTGTGCCAGGGCCTCCCCACCCTCACAGCAGAAAATTTTTTCTTAATATCTAATCTAAATCTCCCCTCTTTCAGCTTAAAACCACTACCCCTTGTCCTATTCCTGCACTCCCTGATCACAAGTCCCTCCCCAGCTTTCTTGGAGCCCCTTCAGTACTGGGAGGCTGCTCTGAGGTCTCCCCAGAGCCTTCTCTTATCCAGGCTGAACAACCCCAACTCTCTCGGACTGTCCTTGTATGGGAGGTGCTCCAGCCCTTGGATCATCTTTGTGGCCTCCTCTGGACCCATTCAAACAGCTCTATGTCATTCCTGTGCTGAGGGCTCCAGAACTGGACACAGGGCTCCAGGGGGGGTCTCACCAGAGTGCAGAAATGGGGCAGAATCCTCTACCTCACCGGGCTGGTCCCACTGCTTCGGATTCAGCCCAGGACTCCGTTGGCTTTCTGGGCTGTGAGCGCACATTGCTGGTTCATGTTGATCTTCTCATCCACTAGTACCCCAAGTCCTTCTCTTCAGGGCTGCTATCAATCTGTTCTCCTCCCAGCCTGTATTTGTGCTTGGGATTGCCCTGAGCCAGGTGCAGGACTCTCCACTTGGTCTTGTTGAACTCCATGAGGTTCGCCCAGCCCCACCTCTCCAGCCTGTCCAAGTCCCTCTGGATCCCATTCCCTCTCTCCAGCGTGTCGACAGCACCACAGAGCTTGGTGTCATCAGCAAACCTGCTGAGGTGCCCTCAATCCATCTGTCCATGCCTACAACGATGATGTTAAACACCACCAGTCCCAAAAATGACCCTTCGTTTACCTATTGACAGATGAAAGCCCCTTTATAGGATACTGAAAAAAAATACCAGAATTGAAATCCTAAAATAGAATTTTTAAATTAAATGTAAAATAAATACAATTGCAAAATAAGAAATTGCTTTAAAATAGAAGGTAGGAGAGAATAGTTCAGGAACTACAAAGCACTGAACGCTTGCCAGGATGCCATGGAACACAGAGTCCCTCCAAGAGAGATGATCACACACAATTTTTACATATAAAATCACTTATGGGATATTGACAGAAGCAGTGACGAAACAGAACTGATAACTGAGCACACAGTTCTCACATTCCCAGGAAAAACAGGCCAACAGCTATTTCCTTCGCAGATCTCAAGTCAGGATATATATAACCAAGTTCACAAGTTGGAATTGCTGATTTGCCCAGTGTTATAGGTCCAAAAAGAGGCATTTTGCTAAAACCACACAAGTAGCTAAGAATGCAGAAATACTGCCAATGTTCAAACTTGTCACACAGAAAGATGCTCTTCTAACTTAGCACTAAATGTCAAAGACAGTAGGGTGAGATTTTGCTTCAGAGGTTGTACTGCTCCTTCAGTTCTTGAAAAAGAGAACTAAAAGCTCCTTGGTGGGCCTACATTCTCCCTGGCAAGACCCAGAGAGACCTGGTGGGATTTTTAGTAAGCTATTTATCTTGTCCTAATTAAAGCTAATTTTCCTAAAAGAGGGTGTAATGACAGTTATAAACAATAGATTTAAGTATTTTACAAGAATCCTTTTCACATCTTAATAGCCAAATAATAATAATCACACTCTTGAGATTTTTGTAAGGGAAAGGCATCCCAGTTCTTTGGGGAATCATTGGAAAGCTGATAAATGAACGCTAAGGGTTATAACTGATGATGATGAGCAAACACAGTAAAAAGTAATTTTCTTGGTGTGTGACTCTGAGTCCCATTACAACAATTCACCTGACCCACACCTCCTCTGGCACCCTCTTTCCCAGTAATGAACTATTGATTACATCTCTATTCTGTCACCTTCAGCGACCAAATAAGTCTCCCACATCCCAATTTAAAAATAAATTATAAGGAAAAGCTGACCAGAGCTAGAGCTAAAATTAAGACTCCAACATTCCCAGAATCCAGTAAAAAGGGGTAACTCTAATTAAATCCTATACCAGTACTGTCTATAGTATCAAAGCTGTACTGACACACGTGTCAAAGCTCTGGACAGATAGATTTGAGCTCTAAAAGCTATTTGGCATCTTTGGAACGACTTGAATTTGTCCTTTCCTCCGTGCACGGCTCTCCAGGTATTGTCCAGAGTATCTCATGTCTATGGGTCAGAGAATGAACACCTGACCTATTTAACAAGACAGACTGTTTACCATTCTTCCAAGTTTCCTTTCCCATGTAAATCCTAGAGGTCAGAGACTCCTGGCTGTATCTCCTTCATCATATCCAGTGCAGTTGGTGATAGATTCGCAAATATCACACAACATTTTAATGAAAATTCCCTGGATCTTGGGCAACTCAGTATTTTCAAAGTGCTGCTATAGCTTTTGAGAGGAAATGCTATATAAATGCAAATATTGACTAGTCCCATATTCCCCCTTTACCTAACAGGAAAATGAGGCTGTTTTTCAATACTTTAGAAATAAATACTTGTGCCTGAAACATGAAATGAACTTCTAAAAATAAGTTAATATTGCAGTAAACAGAATAGCAGCCAAGAATAAAATCACTCTGCAAAAGCAGATGTTTTCTTCGCACAGCCTGTAAGAATTTAGGTCTGGAAGAAAACGCACAGGTCAAAAATGTCTGTAGTTTTCCAATACCTTACTCAAAAATAGTTGCAGTCTTTCAAATCCACAATGCATTCTTATATTCACGTTTTAGAAATCTTAGAATTATTCTAGAAACAGGTTTAGGCCCTACTGTATATTCAACCAAAACCAAGCTTATTTTGGCCCCATCCCTCACAATGGATCATTTTTTAGCAAAAATCAACTTGCCTGGTTACTATTAATTTTCAGTGCTACACCAAACACCTCATTCTAATGTATCTGTGAAAAAAAAGCCTTTTGAGAAGATAAGTTATGTGCACAAGCATCACCCTGGCCTTCTGCCCACAGAGAGGGTACAAAACAGTGCTGAGCACAGGGCAGGATGGGTGGCTGGAGGGTCATTTAGTTCTTCAGATTAAAGCTGTAGTAGGACACGGGTGATGCATCAGGCCTCTGTAGAGCAATTACTTGCAACTACTGCAGTCTGTGTTTGTAGTTTCTGCATTCCTGAAGGAATACCTGAGTATCCTCTTTTTTGCCCATTTAAAAAAAAAAAAGGTGCACAAAATGAAACAACCTGCATTTTCTCTGTTGGAGTTTATCTGGGAAATGCTGGTTTGTCATATTTTTAAATCTTGGCTTTTTATGTTTTTCTCTTTCCTGTGGTGTTTCAGCAGTCTTAAAAACCTTGCATGTAATTAGAGCGTGTAATGTCAGAGAGGTGCAGTGCTGCTAGCAGCCTCCCCTGGATGTGATGGAAAAGACTCATTATTGCAAACTCTCAACATACTGGTGGATGGTGGATACGAGATCCTAGATAAGAGATTTACTTGGAAACAGGAAATAAGATCTTAACTCTCTTAAAGGGCAGAGTCAATGCCACTATTGCAGGGTCAGGTGCTAAAATACTTTCTTCTTCCATTTCCACTCACACACTGGATGATTTGCACTGCTGTTTAGTTTAATGGGGTCCTGTATGACCTGCAGCCTCAGCAAATGCCCTGAGCACTCATCCCTAAAGCTCATGCTCGTGCTCAAATGACTATTCATCTGATTAACTCGGCAGCATCTGCACAGTGCTCAAACACTATGGAGGTAGCAAAGGAAAAAACACCCTGCAACCCCAGAGAAGTCAAGTTCTGGCAAATCATATCTGAGTCAGATATAATAGGACTTAATTTGACTTCTGATTTGTTAACACTTCATCACACAGTCAGTTTCCATCAAGATCCCTCTTTCTTTCCTAATTCCATGATTCCACACCATTCTCTTAAGATATGAAATTATTATTAGAGACAGTTAAATACTCCAAGATTTTTGGCAACTACGTTCAGTGCAGGTGTTAACAGCTTGCTAACACATCCAAAGGAAACAATCTAAAGGACAAATGAAGTTCAGCAGCTAACTGCAAGTGGTCTGCTTGCAATCCCTCTCCCGTAACGTGCATGCATATTACAGATCTACCATGCCTCTCATTCTCTCGAATACAAATGTATTTTACTTTTATTTTTGAAAATACACTATTTGAAAATGAATTCTTTTGTGTATGGAGCCGATTCATAATTTTCAACAAAGCCTTCAGGTTAATGCAGATCAGTATGGATCTACATTTCCTGCAAAGGTTTGTACAAATGTATTGGAAACATGCTTTAGAGAGATCAGCACATATCAGCTGCAAGCAACCCAGCCACACCAGGACAGCAGCAGCAAACAGATGTTTTCCAATCAAACTGCCCCTTATTTTCCTGTGGCCACTTATTTACCTTCTACACGTGCTGTGGCTGCCCTCCTCTTATGCCAGATTGCCCTTTTCTCTCAGTTTCTCCTCCACAGCCACTCATGGACTCCTGCTCCTTTGCTCTTTGAATCGCGGGCTGTCCTCCTCTTTCACCTCCCGTAAGCATCAAGCCAGACCCAGCCTTCACCTCCGCATCACAGACAGCTTCCACCAATGCTGGGATTCACATTCCTCCTGATGTCAAATTTCAGCCCAGCCCACGAAACCCACCCCTTGCCTTGGCTCCTGCATCATGAGCTGGAAAGCCCTCCCGTGCTCCAGACTTTGCACAGAACGTTTGCAGGGAAACAGTGGTTTCATTCACTCTGCATTTTATGTCCTATTTCTTTTGCAGCGTTTCTTCTCTCTCTTGTGACAAAAATGCAGCTGCTTCTGTCGTGTTCTTGAGTTAAATCCTTGCCTTTGCTGTGAACAGCTCTTTCAGCTGCTCCCGTGGCACTGAAATCTCCTGGAGTGAATGAAAATTCTCTAAGGAGCATTTATAATATCAAGCTTTATTTTTTTTTTATCTAAAAGAAGCATTTAGAGTCATAGAATCACAGAATTGTTTAGGCTGGAAAAGACCCTTAAGATCATCCAGCCCAACCATAAATCTAACACTGCCCAATCCAGTACTAAACCATGTTCCCAAGTTAAGTTATTTAGACTGTCTTTGAAGAGTTTCATTTCTCTGAAAATGCAAATGAGAGCCTAAACCTAAAACTCTAAACCAGTGTAACTTTTTATAGAAGATTTCTTTCCTTCATAATTATGAGTTAAACACTGAATATATAGGTTAATCCTGCAAAGTGTCGACTGCTTAATTCAAGCAATGACCTGGTTGGGGCACACACATGAGTACAGTGGTAACAGAAAACAGGTTAAAATTTGCAGAATCTGGGCTATTAGATTAGTTGCTAATTGAGACCAGGACTGCCTACTGCTGTTTATTTGACACGCAGCACAAAGCAACTTTGCTAGAAGCCTCCAGGTAGATCTCAGATCAGACTGAACAATAACAACAGATTGGTGGTGACATTTTGAGCAATGCACCTGCATTATCAACCCTCCACCACGTTTTCACCTCCAGTCAGACTGGAAGTTTCAAAGCTGGATAAATGTGCAAGCTCAGTTAGATAAACTCACATTGATAAGATAATAGGCAAGAAGTTACGTTTCAGAGCTTCTGCACTTTTGGTACAACTTGTGATCTCTGTAATTCTGTCAAAACTTATTAGTTTACCTGACATTCCCACTTAGGAAGTGCTTTCCTCAGGCTCTGGGGAACTCATTCTGTTCAAAACACACCACCACTAAATCTGGACTCTTACACAGTGAAAATAATGACTGTACCATACTCCAGCTTTCCCACTGAAAGACTAGAACTCCCAAACCAGATACACTTGCAGGATATCCTGGGAGAAAAGGGAGTAGGAGGGACAAAATGTTTCTCTGCCACCCAAGTATGCACTTGATGGCGAGGAGTCAGTGGTCATAAGAAGCTCCCAGCACCCTGGTCCCCACAATAAAGTCATCTCAGGGCCCCACAGCTTATGTCCATTGTTCTCAAAATTTTTCATAGGT
Organism: Tapera naevia; assembly: GCA_033556795.1. Lineage (NCBI taxonomy): Eukaryota > Metazoa > Chordata > Aves > Cuculiformes > Neomorphidae > Tapera > Tapera naevia. The sequence continues at coordinate 65,201 of JAUMJJ010000642.1, read as the reverse complement.
TTTATCAGAATTATGAAGGTTTGCTATGTATGTTTCTCCCTGTATTTTTACTACAGAATTATAGAATCACAGAACGGTTTGGCTTGGAAGGGATCTCAAAGCCCATCCAGTTCCAACCCCCTACCACGGGTAGGGACACCTCCCACTGGATCAGGGGGCTCAAAGCCTCATCCAACCTGGCCTTGAACACCTCCAGGGATGGGGCAGCCACCACTTCTCTGGGCAACCTGTGCCAGGGCCTCCCCACCCTCACAGGAAAACATTTCTTCCCAAGATCCCATCTCAATTTCCCCCCTTTCAGCTTAAAACTATTCCTGCTTGTCCCTGATCAAGAGCACCTCCTCAGCTTTCCTGTAGCCCCTTTCTGTACTGGAAGGCTGCTCTAACGTCTCATGGAGCCTTCTCTTAGGACCTCATCCTTTATTTACCACCATCATCACTAGGTATCAGTGGGTCGGCAGGAGATGGACAGAAGGGATTATTAATTCCTTAAGGCAACATTTCTGAATTTTTCAGAATTTTGTCTCCTCCCACTGAAAAGACAGTAAAAAGGAAGAGGAGAACACTGTTTTATCAGATCCTGAGATCAAGAAGAAGGTCAGACTAAGTATCTTGAGCGTGATACTTCACAGAGAGATATCTCTCAAAGAAGCAAAGATTAAAGACACCTTGGTAAGGTGTCCCTGCCCATGGAAGGAGGGTGGACCTGGATGATCTTTAAGGTCCCTTCCAACCCAAACCATTCTATGATTCTATGATAGTGCCCAGTTCTTTCAACCAGTGCATACATGTGTGAGCCATAGCACTGCAGCAGGGCAGATAAACAATCTGAGGAATGCTCTTTGTGCCAGTTCCAGATCACTAGAAATGGATGGGCTTTGAGTCCCTTCCAACCCAAACCACTCCGTGATTCTGTGTCTCTAAGTTCTGCTGCGTGTGAGTTAGTTTGCTTTACTTTGCATTTTTAGCTTCTGGGGACAACCAGCAAGAAGGAGATAAGGCAAGGCAAAAAAAGGAAAGGAAGAAGGGATTTAGAGGCACAGCCAGTTTTAGGAACTTGGTGAATAACTGAGTATTTCAACCCTGTTACTTACAGCTGTACCACAGCCACACTGCGAAGCAGGCAGATTGCATCCCTGCCCAAATACACGTCCTCAACTTCCTTCCAGCCACGTTGACAAGCACAGCTTCAGGTTCCTAACTCTTTGGGCACCACAATGCAGAAATCCTGTGGTGTGGAAACACCCTCAGTGGTACACGTGTAGGGAAATTTGTAAGGGGTTAATTTTGCTCTAAGGGATTTTGTGCAGACAGAAAACATAGAGGTCAAAAGCAGAGGTTGAAAACCTAATAGGATTTTTAAAAAGGATTGGATAATGCAAATACCCACAGTTACATTAGAGTTAATATCTCTAGAGATAATAACAATATATTTTAGGAGACATAAACCCCCCTCCAGCTTGAGAATAGAAGCCAGCCATTAAACTGCTTATGATGACGGACAACCTTTCCTGCATTGGCTTCTTATTTCAGAACTCCCAAGCACCAGAGATTTGTCTCTTTTTCTTCAGAAGCTGCAAGCAACAGCCTCACTCAGCAACTGTACTGTGTGCTGACCTGATACTGAAACAAATGGAATCATAGAATCATGGAATGGTTTGGATTGGAAGTGACCTTAAAGATCATCCCCCCCTGCCATGGGCAGGGACACCTCCCACTGGATGAGGGTGCTCAAAGCCCCATCCAGTCTGGCCTTGAACACCTCCAGGGATGGGCAGCCACTCCCCTCTTTCAGCTTCAAACCGTTCCCCCTAGTCCTATCCCTGCACTCCCTGATCACAAGTCCCTCCCCAGTTTTCCTGGAGCCCCTTCAGTACTGGGAGGCTGCTCTAAGGTCTCCCCCAGAGCCTTCTCTTCTCCAGGCTGAACAACCCCAACTCTCTCAGCCTGTCCTTGTATGGGAGATGCTCCAGCCCTCAGATCATCTTCATGGATTCCTCTGGACTTGCTCCAACAGATCAATGTCCTTCTTGTTGTGAGGGCTCAAGAACCGAAACAGGGCTTCAAGTAAGGTTTCATGAGAGTTGAACAGAGGGGGAGAATCCCCTCTCTTGCCCTACTGGTCCCCCTGTTTTGGATGCAGGCCAGGATACAATTGGCTTTCCAGGCTACAGGTGCATTGTGCCAGCTTATGTTGGGCATCTCATCCACCAAGACATCCAAACTGTTCTCTTCAGGGATGCTCTCAATCCATTCTCCACTCAGCTAGAACTACTTCTGCTTCTTGATATCAGGTCTGCTTACTCCTGTATCTGAAGCACTTCACTGGATTTCACACCAGTGAAGGCCCTGGAGATGTGATGCTCTCTGTACACTCCTAGACGTGCCTGGCCAAGCACAGGAGAGGAGGATGGCAGGAACTCAGGTTTTGCTAACACTTCCACATCATCATGCACTTAGTGCCCTGAGGAAGTTAAACAATAAATAATAAATTCTGAAATGCAATTCTTTCTATACAGTCCCCTCCGAGGCTAGGAAGGGAACCTGGGGCCAAGCTCACTGCAGCTAAGCATTATCACAGGGGCACAAAAACTGTGGAGCAGCTACTACTTCAAGGTGGGGAGAGATGCCTTCTCCTGGAATTAACACACCTTAAAGTCTCTAGTAAGGCCACTGAAATCCAAGCCTCTGAAACTACTTAAACGTTGTAAAGATGGTTCTGACAATTAGTAAGGAAATTTTTCGTACCTTTTTTCTGTTGCTTCTCACGTTCTATCTGAAGTGGGACCTGATCCAATAGGTAGTTTGCAAGAGGGAGGAGCACTCATTCCTAGGCACAAGCAGAACAGTTGAATATATATTAGAATGATCATATTTGCCAGAGAAGACAAGAGAAGGAAAATTCACAGCCAGAGCTGGAGTATTATTACACCATATGCCTTCCAACAGCCAAGCACAACAGGGTCCCTCCACAATCCCTGCCTTACTGCACCCTGTTGTATTCCCACCTGGAAAGACATATGGCAGTGCCTAAGACAGAAAATTTTCCTTTTTCTTTTTTTTTCTGATATTGTTGTAATTTCCCAGCTTTAAAGGAACATTTGATTATGAAACACACTCAGGCCAAGGTTAAAAAAAGTTCCTGTCTGTTCCCACTGCAGATGAAACCAGGTCCATTGGCCTGTTGGCATTACAACCAAATAGAAACTTGAAAGAGTAGCTTGGATGCTATTTTGTCTCATGCACCACTGACAAAATTGTCTGCTCTGCAGAAACCTGATGCCTCACAGATGCATCAGGGACACAAAAGAGTACAAATTTTATCTTTTAGCTCTTGCGGAGCACTGATAGAGAGAGACATTATAAAAATTATCCTTCTTGTAAAATGAAATATCCTGCTTTGTCAAGAACTGACCATGAATGAATGCTCAGCACCACAAGAGACACTTTTAGCCCTGATTACAGTCGTTCTTTATAACACTATTTTTTACTCTGAACTCATTAATCATTGTAGTAAATCACTCCTGGCCACCACTAGATGAGGGAAGAAGAAGTCTTGTTAGAAGATAGGAGCCCTGAGACTCCACAAAAGCTCTTATAACTATCCCATTGTCACTCAGGTAAGCAGAAATATTCAACAGTGGTGTTGTAACAGTAAAGGTGTTCACCTCCCCCCAGTAACTCTAAGAGGGCTATCTTAGAATGGTTTGAGTCGGACAGGACCTTAAAGCTCATCCAGACCCAACTTCCCTGCCATGGACAGGGACATCTCCCACTGGATCAGGTTGCTCAAAACCCCATCCAACCTGGCCTTGAACACCTCCAAGGACAGCCACCACTTCTCTGGGCAACCTGTGCCAAGGCCTCCCCACCCTCACCGTGAACATCACTTCTGCTTGAAAAGGGATACGTTGAGTCACATTTTCAAAAAAAAAGAAGTGCATAAAGATGATTATTACAAGCCTCACCACAGTTATGGTATGAGAGGGAGATGGTGAAGCTCTGGATTTTCTTCACCAGCCTGGATTATTATGATCACTGTGGAGAGTTGTTCCACCCATTTTACCGCCCTACCTCTGGTTGCCTTAGCCCTGTGCTATCCATCACCTCAAAGGGGCATGTCTGCCTTAGCAGGCTGTAGCCAAGAAGAAGTTTGGATGCCCCAGGCAGCAGATCCAGATGGGATTTCAAGCATCAGCTCTTCCATCCCAGGCTTGAAAGTCCTCGCAGTGGTTTTACCAATGAAGGAGCCTGGCTGCCGGCTCTGGCTCAAGCTGGGGGCTTTCAGTCTTAATCCCTTCACTTCCTAAGTAATAAAAATCCAGAGATTCCTTATAGACTTCAAATGCTGTACACATGGGTTCACCAAGACTGCTCATTCCTGATAGATCTTCTTGAAATTGTGTTTATTTCTGGATTGGCTTTCCTCAGGGCAGCCTTATTGCACTGCCACTTGGCCTATGCCATTCTTTTCAGTCCATTACAAAACATTTCCTGCTCCCACATAAACAGATGTGACCTTTCCAGTGCAATCTGGCAGATGTTCTCATGTAGCAATGTTACCAGAAAGCTGAGTGGTAGTCTTTATTTAATTCACTGTAGAAAAACCTGTCCACATTCTTCATGAAGCAGAAAAAAAACACTTAATTCCTTGTACTTTCCTTTCCACTCTGCTCTACAACCAGAAGTGAATGAACACTACAAATAAACTTTCCTGAATCGCTGATAAAACATAACTTCTACCATTTCCATATCACCGTATTTAATATCATAACTTAAAAAAAAATACTGAATTATGAGAAGTTTTGTAACAATAAATTCTGAAGAGAAGGGAAGGACTATTAATTTCACTTACAGGCTGGGTGGAGAATGGACTGAGAGCAGCCATGAGAAGGAGTTGGATGTGTTGGTGGATGAGAATCTCAATGTGAGCTGGCAATGTGCACTCACAGCCCAGAAAGACAACCATATCCTGGGCTGCATCCAAAGAATTGTGAGCAGCAGGGTGAGGGAGGGAATTCTCCCCCTCTGTTCAGCTCTCATGAGACCCCACCTGGAGCCAGCTCTGGAGCCCTCAGCACAGGAAGGACATTGATCTGTTGGAGCAAGTCCAGAGGAGGCCATGAAGATGATCCAAGGGCTGGAGCACCTCCCATACAAGGACAGGCTGAGAGAGTTGGGGTTGTCCAGCCTGGAGAAGGCTGCTGGAGGACCTTAGAGCAGCCTCCTAGTACTGAAAGGGCTACAGGAAAGCTGGGGAGGGGCTCTTGATCAGGGAGTACAGAGACAGGACGAGGGGGAATGGTTTTAAGCTGAAAGAGGGGAGATATAGATTGAATATCAGGAAGAAATATTTTCCTGTGAGGGTGGTGAGGCTCTGGCACAGGCTGCCCAGAAAAGATGTGACTACCCACTCCTTATAGGTGTTCAAGACCAGGTTGAAAGGGGCTTTGAGCCCCCTGATCCAGTGGGAGGTGTCCCTGCCCATAGCAAGGGGGTTGGAACTGCATGATCTTTAAGGTCCCTTCCAACCCAAACCATTCTGTGGTTCTATGATTCACAAGCATGGACCTCCTGGCAAAGAGGTGATGTAATTTCCAGCAATGTATTTCATTTATTTCCCAGAGTCAGGTGCCACATTTATGAAACCAATCCTGAACTCTAAACAAAAAAAAAGCAAGTGTGTTTCACTAGCACAAATGATCACATGTCCCATTTCAAATTTACACATACACAAAATGCCCATTTTTACATCTTGGGTTTTCAAAACCAGTCATTTTGGGCCAAGCTGTTTCAAACCAATGACAACAACGCTCTCACTGATTTAAGGGGAGTGGAGTAAAGACAGCACAGAAATGGTACCTCTGAAAATCACATGCGCTGCTTTTATGTGTTGGTATCTGTACTGGATATTCTTGCAAACCATCCAGCAAAGGAGCAGAAATAACATCATGTGGCATATTCTGCTAGTCATTTAGTCACAACAAATCACAGGCAGACAAAAGAGCTGGAATGCCTTCCTGAAGTGCCTGTCTCCCTTCATTGCTAAGTAGGCCCTCTGATGGAGATATGTCTGTTAGGTGCCTAATATTTTCTAATAAGATTATGGACCCAGCCATTTCTGAAGAGCAGGCAAAATCTGAAGAGGTTGCTTGACCACAGCCAATGCATAATTAAAAATTTAAAAAAAGCAAAATAACTCATCCATTTTAAAAGAGCAAAATAACTCATCAGCTTTCTGATTAATAGTTTTGAAAGAATTAGTCATTGTTAGGAAAAAGCCTATGAGGGAAAGAAAAGTTAAAGCCACACTTAATCTAAAACTATATACCCTTGATTATCCAAATTCCAAGATGAAGTTAAGTCTAATGGGATAGTTGTGGGTTTGAACCCAAAGGCTGCTTGAGATGAGAGGTAAAAAGTTAAAAATTGGCAACAGATTAAACAAGATTTCAGATTTAAGAGCAGTCCAACCCTGGAAAATGCCCTGAACTGGTAGTGAAATTATCCACTGCCTTTCAAAGATGATTATATCATACAGCTTCAACTTACAGCTGGCAGGATTTTCTTCTCACCGCTCTAAAAATGAAAAAATTTAGACTTCTCCTGCTCTTTACAAGGTTTACTGGCGTCTGTTTCACAGTTTCTCCAACATTGTTTTTGTCAGGTACCATTTTGCTGCCATAAGCGCATCCATCACAGGCCTTTACTCATATACAAATATTGTAAATCAGAAGATTAACTGTAGTATTTTAATGTAAATGGTCCACTGCTTCCTTGATGAAAAATTTGCCTGACTGCTCCTTGTTAGTTGTCCAAAAATTACATGAATCATCAGTTGTGAAGAAACAGTTGCCTGATCAGGCATTCTACAGCAGTGAAAGCTTCTGAGTAGAGTGTCTTAGTAATAAAGTTGCACTTTTTTCCTCCTAATGCATCATTACTCAAAATCAAATCCAAATACGTAATCACAGAATCATCATAGAATGGTTTAGGTTGGAAGGGACCTTAAAGATTATTCAGTTCCAAACTCCTGTCGTGGGCAGGGAAACCTCCCACCGGATCAGGGTGCTCAAAGCCCCATCCAACCTGGCCTTGAACACCTCCAGAGATGGGGCAGCCACAGCTTCCCTGGGCAACCTGGGCCAGGGCCTCCCCACCCTCATTGTGAAGAATTTCTTCCTAATGTTTAATCTAAATCTTCCCCCTTCCAATTTAAAGTGATTCCCCCTCATCCTCTCACTACACGCCCTTGTAAAAAGTCCCTCCCCAGATTTCCTGGAGCCCCTTCAGGTACTGGAAGGCCTCTACTGGAAGCTCTCTCCAGAATGTTCTCCCCTCCAGGCTGAACAATCTCAGCTCTCTGAGCCTGTCCTCATAGCAGAGGTGCTCCAGTAATCTACTGGAAAACATGAGTAGACCTTCTTTCTTCAGAGCATCCCCTCAGAGCATGTTAATCACAGGTTTAGAGAGGGAAATTGGTAAATAGAACAAATAGGCTACAGGTCAAGCTCAGTTAACTACGGTGTCTTAACAGTACTAACACTGCAAATGAGAAAATATTGTAGTCCATACATGTAAACAATGCTAACAAAAGACCCTGGAGAGGCTTCTAATGAAGCTCAGCAAAGGTAAGTGTAGGGGTTTGCACCTCTGGAGGAACAACCCCCTGCACCAGTACAGGTTTGGGGTTGACCAGCTGGAAAGAAGCTCTGTGGACAAGGACCCAGGAGTCCTGGTGGACAAGTTGATGATGAGCCAGCAATGTGCCCTCGTGACCAAGAAAGACAATGGTATCCTGGGATGCATAGAAAGAAGATAGCAAACACTTCAAGGCAGGTTCTCCTTCTCCTCTGTGCCCTCAGGAGGCCCCGTCCGGAGTCCTATGCCCAGTTCTGGGCTCCTCAGCTCAAGAACAACAAGGAGCAACAGGAGAGAGTCCAGTGGAGGCCACGGAGATGGTGAGGGGACTGGAGAATCTCTCTTAGAAGGAGAGACTGAGAGACCTTGGTGTGTTTAGCCTGGAAAAGAGAAGACTGTTTAGCTTGGAGAAGAGAAAACTGAAAGGTACTTTATGAAGGCTTATGAATATCTAAAGAGCAGTATCAAGAGGATGGTGCCAGGCTCTTCTCAATGGTGCCCAGTGACTGGACAAGGGGCAATGGGCACAAACTGGAACACGGGAAGTTCCAGCAGAAGATGAGGAAGAACTTCATTCCTATGAGGGTGACACAGCACTGGATGAGGCTGCCCTGGGTGGATGTGGAATCTCCTTCCTTGAGATATTCAAACCTACCTGGACAAGTTCCTGTGCAACCAGCTGTAAGTAAACCTGCTTTATCAGAGGGGTTGGACTGGATGAGCCTCAGAGAGCCCTTTCAACCTTGACCATTCTGTGATTTACAGAACAAGCCAAGTTGTTAGCTAAGGCGGTGCCATTCTTACCCAGGAAGGGTTCAAATTTGAACTGTGCTGTGGAAAATTCTATATACAAGCAGGCAAATGCAGACTTGGGGTCTTCAGAAGCACTCAAAACTCTCTTGATCTTAGGCAACACCAGCGTGGAATCCATACAGTATCAATAATGGGGTGACATCCCTGAATTAACACATTCCCTGAGAAAAAAAAAAAAAGACATTATTTACTCAAAACCTGATCAAATGGGCCACCTGGTTTCCAAGTCAGAGCTACCTTCTGCTGGGCTAACCTAAGTGATAACCAAAGCTGGTCAAGCCTCTCTGTACAAGTGCATGTGCAAATAACCTTTGATAACATCCATCCTCCAAACAACAGAATGTTGTCAAAATTAATTTGAATAGATGATAGGAATATCCAGCCCAGTTACAGCCATGGAAAACCAAGTAAACCAAGTACTCCGTGCACTACCATGCAAGCCAAATCTATCTGAATAAAATAGAAAGTAGAATCTACACCAAAGTGTATCAGGCACTACACAGGAAAAAACTTATGCATGTGTAAGAGAAAGAGAAGATCCAGAGCAAAACAGGGTAAGTGAAAATGGATTAAAACTCTGAGAAACACTGAAAGCAGGATACGGCTCCTCCTGTTCCATTATGCCTACTTTTGCTGCACAGGTGTTAACTAGCAAAGCAATCTTTTTTCTCTTCCAACACAACTTGCTGAATAAGGACTCTGGGTCTCCGTACGCTCAATACCAGAGTGAAGCAGTACTGGGCACAGTTTGGACCAACTTCTTTTCATGGAGACTCAGCTACACTTGTACAAACCTCCCTCTTCAAAGATTTTCAAACCTCCAGTATTTTCTCTGTCTACTCTTACCTATGCTGCTGTAAGCACAGAACAACTAATCACTGACCTGAAATTGCTTTTGGCTCTCCTAGGCCATACCACAGCATATGAAAAAAACAAATGAAGTCATTGCAAAAGGCATGCACAAAAATTACATATCACTGCAATTCCACTTATGCCCTTAAAATATGTTCTGAATGGCACACAGCCCTATATTTCTACAGGTACAGCTTTCGTTCTTCAGGCAGAACTTAGCAGACTCTATTGATTGGTTTTACTGAAGCCACAGCCAGCAGGGGTTTACTACAGCAGTCTATATCCAGGTTGGATGAGGCTTTGAGCACCCTGATCCAGTGGGAGGTGTCCCTGCCCATGGCAGGGGGTTGGAACTGGATGGCTTTGGGGTCGCTTAAAGCCCAAATCATTCTGTGATTCTATGATTCTACAATCCATCGCTGAAGGTGATGCTGTGGAGGAGAGAATGAGGACAGTAATTGCTCCAGAAGTACAAAAGAAGGTTGTGCTGCTACTAAAAATATGTGCAAAGAGGAATGGTTAGCACCTGTAATAAGATTTTTGAAGGTAGTGTACAGGCTGAAAGATTCTTTGTGTAAGAGCTGTCATTTTTAAATGGAAAGGAAGTTGTGTGAAAAATAAAATTCCTATAAAAATGGCAAGCCAGTAAACACTGAGTAGTTTTTTCAGGGAGCCTGTTAACTTGGAAACTATTCAACCATTCTATAAGGTTTGTTGCCCTGCACAGATTGGCATAAATTGGAATGCAAAAAAAAAAAAAAAGACAGAGGAAAATAAATTCCAATGGTATTTATATGTTCATGGCTGAGCACCAGCTGTGCAAAATATTCCTAAAATTTTGTGTATGTGCATGCCTGCAGGCAGAAGGAAAAGGTTTTGTAACCACTGATTATATCAGGTCTTCAAAAAGAACTCTCCATTACGGCAGAGAACTTTGCACAGAGCTGAAGTTCAGTCTGCGTAAGGGTGACCCTACAAGTGCTGGCCAGCTGTTCAGAGCAGAACAGTGCTTCTCCCCTGTTGTGATACAACCAGGGTGATTAAAGGCAGCTGTTTGAAGTCTGCTTCACAGCCCCTGGAAGACAGGCTAAAAGAAAAATGACTCTTTGGGTAAAAAAAAAAAAAAAAAGCTTGCAGGGAAGTATCTGGTGAACATCTCCCCTTGTTCAGGGAAAAGAGATTAATAAAATAGAACGTGTAAACTCACAGGGGATGAGTGGCAATAAGCTCTCAGCCTTTGGTTTTTCTTGGACAAAAAAAAAAAAAGGACCTTGGTTGAATAGATTATTTTGTTTTAAATACAGGTATTGATGAAGCAGTAAATGCATTTATCTTACAGCCGATTCTGCTAAGCACCTGGATGAGTGAGGTCTGGATCTCTTAGATCTAGCTTTTCCTCTGTTACAGTTCACTTTGGGGAGTACAGAGCAACTAATACCTGCTCTTTAATAAAATGCATGGTGCTTTTGAGGCAATGTGCAATTCTGGACTCTTGTTTGCCATTTACTTCCTATACAAGGACAGGCTGAGAGTTTGACTTGTTTAGCCTTGAGAAGAGAAGGCTCTGAGAAGACTCAGAGCAGCCTCCTAGTAAAGGGGCTCAGGAAAGCTGGGGAGGGATTCTTGATCAGAGAGTGCAGGGATAGGATGAGGAGGAATGGTTTTAAGCTGAAATAGGGGAGATTTAGATTACATATTAGGAAAAAAACATCCCTTCCAACCCAAACCATTCTATGATTCCACAATTTACAACCATGGAAACTGCTGTTTCATAAAAAAAAAAAAAAGTGCAGGTCAGAATTTCCTGATCACATTTCCACTTTCTGCTGCTTCCTGAGTGCTTGCTGTTGCTATTTTTACACCTTAAATGAATTTGATTGTCATAAACCTTAACTAATTGAGTAAAATTCTACAAGTTCTCCTTGGACAGAAGCTCTGTTGAAAGTAAGAGGACAGTATTTTTCCACGTTTCTGACAAGGACCATTCATTCTGTGCAGCTGACAGGGCCGTTTATCCCATCCATAGTGCTTTCTGCATAATGATATGCCTGCATAATAGTTTGACACGATAGTCTTCTTTTCCAGTCTTCAGTTCTTGGGGAATACTACTGTATAAATGTTCCTATAGTTTGATTCCAGAAGCTGGTGCTTTCAGCAAAGACATTCGTGTGCTCACTCTGTGCTTGACAACTTAATTACCCAATATTTCTGAAAAGACATCTTCAGAGGAAAGTCTGCATTAAAAACCTGAAGCACAGTTATTACTTCAGTGTCTTTCATGACAGCGAGTTGCTTTTAAAGGGACGCGATGTCAGCTTCGCGTTGCAACAGGGAACCGATCAGTCACTTAACTTAATTTTTAAAGTAACTTAATGAGGGGTTTTGGCACCCAGACTGCTCACAGCAAGCAGCAAACCTGGCACTGAGCATTTCAGAGGAAAACCCTGCGGGGGGAGCATTGTGGGAGGAGGGGAGCAGTGACCGCAGGATCACAGGGATGACCCCAGTGATAGAAGAAGTAGTTACCCCTGAAAAAAGTGGATTATTTTGATTTAAGCTAAAAGTGAACTAGTTTCCTACAGAATTAGTTTTCTACAGAATTAATTTTATGTAGAATTAGCTTTTGTTTTCTATAGAATTATCATTTTTCTATAGAATATTTTTATAGAATTTGTTTTCAAACTAACTTCAGTGTAGTTCCATTAAAGTAACTGTAATTTTTGAAAGTTAAGACAGAATGTCCCTCTGATAGCACGTTTTCATAGAGCATGAGTTTTTTCAAACAGAGTTTTTCCAGTCACTGTTCTCTGAAAAATTATAACATCTCATGTTTAGTATATGTGCTGAACAGATGAGTCTTCTATAATCACTCTGAAGTCTCTTATCTAAGACACAAGGTCAGACAGAGCTGGCTGCAAGGCTCCAATGAGCAAGAGATTTGGCTGTTGTGAGTTCATAATGGTGTTAAAATTAGTCCTTGGAAAATAATAGTATATGCATACAATTTCTGGGAGAATTTATACATGTAAGTGGGAAATACATTCTGTCCCCAGCTCTTGTCTCATTACACGTGATTGATGGATTTATGCGTGCAGTGCTAAAATAAAGGATGCTGCTTTCTAAAACTCCAAAAACACTCTTAGAGAGTTTATTTGCTGGCATTTTTTGTATCATCCGCAGCAGCAAACGGTGACCGCGAGAGCCAGGTGGTCCTGGCAGCAGCGCAGGTCCAATCCAATTTAACAATTGGACAAATCACGGTGGGGAGGAGGGGCATTTAATAAAAACAATAACCACGGAATCATAGAACGGTTTGGGTAGGAGGGGACCTTAAAGCCCACCCAGTTCCACTCCCTCTGCCACGGGCAGGGGCACCTCCCACTGGATCAGGGTGCTTAAAGCCCCATCCAACCTGGCCTTGAGCACTTCCAGGGATGGGGCGGCCACAGCTTTCCTCGTCACCTTTTCCACCCCGGCCGAGGCGAAGGGATGGGGGCTCCACCTACCGGTACCCGAGAGCTGGGAGCGGCCGGGATTGACCGTGTTGGGCGGCTTCGGGACTCTCCATCTCCTCGCCGTGCCCTGGAGATCCCGGACGGCGGATGGCACCGGCTCCCCGGGGAAGCCGCTACCCTCCTCCCAGGGACCCCGGAGAGATCCCAGGGTCGCGACCGGAGCAGGCGGCAGCGAAGGGCACAGGGACAACCCCACCCCACCCCGGGGAGCTCTTGGCCGGGGAGGGGTGATGATGATGCTCCAGCCCAGCATCCACCTGGTGGTTCCCGCCTCCCGCATCCCAGCTGAGGCGGCGGGAGGTGGGATGAGGAGCAGCTCGGTGAGTGATCCCGTGGGAGAAAGAGGCTGGGTTGGACCCCCGACCCGCAGCGATGCTCCGAGGGGTGGGATGGGGCGCGGGAACCGCTGTCCCTGCCAGGTGGGGGCTCCTCACTTATGATGCTTCTCAGGAGCTTCTCCCCCGGGACATTTTACAGGGGCCTGTAGTGATAGGATGAGGGGGAGTGGCTTTAAATTAGAAGGGGGAGGATTTAGATGAGACGTCAGGAAGAAATTCTTCGCGATGAGGGTGGGGAGACCCTGGCACAGGTTGCCCAGGGAAATCATGGATTTCCTCTCCCTGTAGGTGTTCAGGGCCAAGTTGGATGGGGCTTTAAGCGATCTGGTCTAGTGGGAGGTGTCCCTGCCCGTGGCGGGGGGCTTGGAAGTGGATGAGCTTTAATGTCTCTTCTGCACCAAATCACTCCAGGACTCTCCCTGAGCTCTTTTACCCCACATCCTGTTGCCTGGGGCTGAGCTCATGAATGTGTTTTAATGCTTTTTGATTGTAAGTATACAGATGGAGATGGTGCTGCTGCTTCTCCCCCCTTTTTCAGGAATTGGGAGTGCACATTTGTTATGGATTGGAGCTTTTCTACAAATTTCACCCACCAATGTGAGGTTAATCCATGGAATCATAGAATTCCTGTGTAAACTTTGGGGTTAAATCCTGATAATCAGCATTCATAAGGACAGGAGATGAAAACATTTCCTCCAGCAAGGCTTGGAAAAGGCTGTGCATGTGTGTGAATCCCCGTGTTACGTAGTGCTGCGCAGAGCTCAGGGGTGACCTGGATCAGGCCAGCAGCTTTACTCAGGGAACTCAATCCGTGAGAAACATTGCAGGTGGGTTGTGTTGTGATGGTTTGGTTTTAATTTGTTTTTCCCCTTAGCAAGGCGGCCTGATTTTAAACCACTGCTGTTCTGGTGATGCATTGAGTCTCTGTTCCAGTGAATCAGAATTTACCAACCTGTTTCTGTGATAAACAAATGCTTGTACATCTTTGTGTTTCTTGATTATTAGTGCTATTGGAACTCTTCCCATTTTATTATTATTAATTCTTGTAATCTTCCATTATATAAGTAGCATTGTTTACTGAAATGGACAGTCTAGGTACCTATGGGGGCTTCTGATATGGTTTGAGTTAAACCGGGCTCAGTTTCCTGACTCTGGCTTGGCCTAGCCTAAAGTTGCTGCATTTTCTGGAAGCTAACTGCATGTTTTTCAAACAGTTTCTCCCCTAGCAGTGATAACATGGAAAATTGGTATGCAGAAAGGCCAATGTTTGTAATTATTGCTGTTAACCAAGGCCATTCTTGAGCTGGTGAAAAAGGCCACACCTTCAGGGAGGAGCGGACAGGACAGGAGACTCCAAACTGACCAAGAGAGGATTCCACCCCATACATGTCATAATCAGTATAAAATTGAGAGATCACGAGGGTCTCGAGCTCTTCTCTGGTGGCCGATGTCCAGTGAGGACCTTGTTTGTCTGATTATTTCTGTCCCCAGATCTGTGCATCCCTGAATCCAGTTCCTGAGTTCAACTCCCTTCTCACCTTAGACCCCCTGCTCTGCAGCAATTGTGGTGATGTGCAGACATTGAGGGGTGGGATGGGGGTGTGATCTCAGATATTTGTACATATTTCGTTATTTTCTAATGTTTTTCATCATTATTATTACATGAAACCTGTAGTTCTAATTTCCATTCCACAAGCCTTTGTCCTCTCATTTTTCGTCACCCTGGGCGGGAGGGGAAGGGCATTTGAGAGCCCAACAGCACAGTTTTAGCTGCTGAAATTAACTGGCTCAATAATTATTGTCATTTTTCTTTGGGTTTAGAGAATGTATTTCAGAATTGAGTCACAGAATGGTTTGGGTTGGAAGGGACCTTAAAGCCCATCCGTTTCCAACTGCCCTGCCATGTCCTGGGACAACTTCCACTGGATCAGGTTGCTCAAAGCCTCATTCAGCCTGTTCTTGATTGCAATAAGAATTTGAATATTTTGAAGAGAGGTGTCCTGTGGAAGAGGAAGGCAATCCACTCAGGAAGTGTTACTGATAGCCAAGGATAAACAACAATACAGTAATGGGCTACTACCCATACGATGTAATGCAGTGGTGGAGAGTAGAAAGGTTGTTGTCTGGCTGTAGTGGCCCTGAAACTTGAGAGTTTTAGCAAAAGTCCTGTTCTGCTTGTAATAAAGCAGTGATTTTCCTCCCTTCTACAAGTATTGTTTTCATCTCCTCCTTTCTTTGGTTGCAGTTGCACGCAGAAGACCTTAACTCCTCTGCTGGAAGCATTTCATAGTAAGATAACTTTGATCTGGTTGCTGTCTGTCACAGCAGAACAGAAACTCAATAACAGCTCTTTAAGAAAAAACATTTACAATCAAAATAGCTATTAATTTTCAAGTTGTTTTTGTGTTTGCTTTTGTATTTATACCAAAAAAGAAAATGCGATGCCAGTGCACCTCTCTCTCTTATAGAACTACACATATGGTAAACTCTGTTTTGGCATTTGTATAAATGAAGTGGTAAATAAAATGTTTGGAAGCAGATAGCATTTATTAATACATAATCCTGTAGTTCCTGCCAGAAGGCCTAGCAAGACATTAATATTAATGCTCGAATTGAGCACTTTCTTTTCTAATATACTATATTTTATTAACAAGCTAATTAGCAGAAAATTAAGGATGGTTTACCCAGCTTTATTAATAAGAAAAACTCCTGTGGTGTAAAAAAAATGAATTAAAAGCAGCGTTATGCTCTTAAAAATACTCATTTTGGTCAAGGGATGAAGCAAACAGTAATAAAGGAGTGCTACTCACCAGAACTTTGCTTTCTGTATTAACTTTTTACAGGCTGAAATCTTCATGCTGTGAGACCAATCAGCAGGATCTTTGAGGTCACTTATGGAAGTTTGCTGCTTCACCTCCTTGACTGTGAGTTCTTCTTTTGAGGTATGATATTGCAGAGCTTTGTGTCCCACAGTCCATCCAATCCCTTCTACCTGGCTGTAGATTCCCCTTGCCTTTGCCTTACCCTCACCTCGTACCCCAGTACTGTCTGGCCCTGCTCTTCTCTCATGCTGCTTCTTGGCTGCCTTTTCTTCTCCATGACTTGGTGATTCTTTTCCATCTCAATCCCAGGTTGCTCCAGCTCCACTACAAAGTAACAGGAATTTGTTAATGACTTCCTGAAACACCAAGCAGCTACACCCATAGAACAAACATTGTACATCCATGTCTCGGATGACGTTCACTGCATGTATGTTTTCATTCTGCTTCTGTAACAGTGAGATGTAATTATCCCAGCTCCATTATTTTAGGCACAAAGCAAGATTTTTACAACTCCAGTACCATCCTTTCTTAGATTATCTGAATAGCTTCAACAGTCCATAGGAGACATCCAGTCCTGCTGGAGGAACGTGCCCATTAAATTTACATTTAGAAATAACATAAACAGACATGTATGGGATGCCTGTGTGCTAAAATATAAGGAAGAAACTAACTATTGTGGTCATCAGCACCCAAAGGGGTTGGAATTGGATGATCTTTAAGGTCCCTTCCAACCCAAACCATTCTATGATTCTATGATCTCTGCTCCTTGCCCCAAAACAAAATTACTGTCTAGGCTGCGTATATAATTATATTGGAAACAATGGGGGAAAACGCAGTTTTGAGCTCAAAATGTGATCCTTATGTACTATCAGAGGTAAATTTCACTTGTTCTATTAAGAAAGTGTCTAGATAGCAAATAGAAGGGCTCATAGGTATACTTATCAATACTTAAGTGTTTGTTTACATTATGAAATAAGTGTATATAGCACAACCTTAGCACTATAATTAATTCTAGCTGAGAGTACTGATTGTTTTTTTGGTAGAGTACAGTTTAAAAACAGAGAAGAATGATAAAAGTAGCCAAAAAAAAACAGTGAAGCAGTTTCCACTAAACAGGAAAAAAAAACAAGAGAGAAAAAAGAAATATTTCAAGGTCTCGGAAAAAGTCTGTAAATTGTGCTTGAGTGAAACTATAGATTCCAGGACAACCTAGCACATTCTAGAAAAGAATTAATACTGTTTTTTTTTTTTTATCAAATTGAAGAATAATCCAAATTCTGAAATTAAGTGCTTTCATTCAAGGTAAATCACTGACAAAACATTAAGCATGCTCTAAAAATCTTCATGTTTGTACCAGATTTTCTTTAGGAGAAAGAAAATGGCATGGATTGCTTGTTTTCTCCATTGCAGACTTTGGGATAGGAAAGAAACTGTAAAAGTAGGGGAGACAGAGAGTAGGGAGATGGAAGAAATAATAGATTTGGAAGGAAGAGACCACACCACTACTTAGTTTGTATGTTTCTCACCTCTAAAAAAGAATTTAGTTGTTTTAATTAGAAGTATTCCTTAATTTAATAAGAACCATTTTCTTGAGACAATATATAATGAAAATGTGAAGATCCAAAGTTAGTGTGAGAATATGCATTAGTAAGTTTTACATCAAAAGTGTACATGTTTGTGTAAAAAGAACCCCTGTTTTGTATCCTACATATAATTACATTTTAAGTTGGGCTTGGTTGTTTTGTTTTTAATTAATATCTTATCCTTGCAAGAAGACAGGTTCCCCCTGTGTGCAGATGCACTTATTAATACTCAGACTGCGCTAGAAACCTCTGTTGGTGTAGCAATAGAAATGCAAATTTCACTGTTTCTGTGTCATTTGCAACTCAAACACAGATGAGGAACCTATTTTAGTGTATTTTCCCTCACTTGAGAAACCAGTATAAACTACTGATGTGTTGTGTGATTTTTGGTTTTGTTTAATAGTCCTCATCGTTTTTCCATCTCCCTACAAAGCACTTTGTGCATCAAAGGGATTTGCAGGAATAACCACATCAGCTGCACTCCTGTGACCTACAAGTGACTCATTACAGAGAATGAGACAGCCCCAGGATTAGCAAGATCTCCTCTTCTTTTGCTAAGTTGTCACGTGTTTAATACAAACCAACCAGGGCTTCCAAGGGTTGAGCTTCTTCCTTCTGTGAATTGGAAGAGGGGAGTTGTACTTAGCAAGCATTGTGGAAAAGAGAAAAACATCTTTCTGGGATATTATTTGTGAGAGTGGCTCTAAAAGCCTTGCTTTTTTGGTATTGTAAGATTTTAAGGAGGTTTTTGACTGTTTCTAGTGCTGGTGTGTTGGCTGCAAAAGTAGAAGACCCAACCTCTTCGTGAAACCTGAGCAGCTCACCTGAAAAGCCCTGGGAGATGGAGAGCAGGTGTGGGAGGAGGACTTGGCAAAGGAAGGGGCATCAGTGGGAGGAGAGAAGGATGCATGCAGAAGTTCTGATGCTGCAGCCTGCGCAAACCATCCCGTGACGTTTGGCAGGGATGAGCATTTCTGGCTCCGAAGGTGGATTCTTCATTTTCTGCTAGTAGGAAATTCATGATCAGAAATCTGAGCCAAGGTTTAAGGTATGTCTCCACTCCCTGTGCTCACAAAAAAACATGCCAAAAAAGTGAATGGTTATTTGTAATATTAAACTTAAAAGTATGAACAACTTCATTTCTTCTTTAGATAATTTAATAACAAATGGTAAGTTTAGAATTTCACATAGAAATTTGTGTTATGGCTTGAGTAAATTGGGGTGAGTCTGACTCTAGCTCGGCCTTAGTCTAAATTAACTCAATTTTCTGGAAGCTAGCTGCATGTTTTCCAGACAGTTTCTCCCTAGCAGTGATAACATGGAAAATTGGTATGCAGAAAGGCCAATGTTTGTAGTTATTCCTCTGTTAACCAGGGCCATCCTCGAGCTGGTGAAAAAGGTCAGACCTGCAGGGAGGAGAGGACAGGACAGGTGACCCCAAACTGACCAACAGAGGATTCCATCCTTTACGTGTGATACTCAGAATAAAACTGAGAGATCAGGAGGGTCTCGCGCTCTTCTGCGATGGCCGATGTCCAGTTTGTCTGAGTGCTCAAGGTGCTGGATCTGTGCATCCCTGAATCCAGTTCCTGAGCTCAACTCCCTCTGGACCCATTTCTCTGTCTGCTCCACAGCAGTTGTAGTAAAGTATGGACATTGAGGGGCGGGGGCACAATCTTGGATATTTGTACATATTCAATTACTTTCTAAATATTTTAATTATTATTCTTATTATTATCATCATTTCATCAAATCTGCAGTTCTGTTTCCAATCTGAAAGCCTTTTCCCTCTCATTTTCTTCTCCCTTTTCCCACGGGTGGAAGGTGGGGGCTGGAACTGAGGAGCCCAACTGCACAATTTTAGCTGCTGAAAATCAACCGCGTCAGGGCTGAACTGTGATAATTTGTACATTTCAAAAGAAGTACCTGCTTTTCTTCCTTCCTCCCCCATCCAGGTGAATTTCACAGCGACAGAGATCCAAGCATTCACAGGTGAGAAGTCCAGTGTTAGGAATATGGGTGTGATTGCTCGTGTTGATCATAGCAAATCAACCTTGGAAGACTTCTTGGTGTCCAAAGCCGGCACTGTCGCTTCGGCCAGAGCTGGAGGCACACAACTCACAGAGAGGTGGGCAAGAAAGATGCATCACAGTCAAGACTTGGTAAGAACTTGTTCCTGTCTTTGTTTTTTGTTTTTCTTTGCATTTTGTCGGGTGTCTCTTTTTCAGGTGACCTGTGAACCGAGCTGTGTGTGGCAGAACAGGTCGCAGCCTTGAGAGTGCAATCTGGGCAGTGCTGGGGTTTTAAATGATATATAGCAACTGTTCTTGCCTGATTCTTGGTGTGGAGAGTGATGCTTTCAGGAGGGTTCTTAGCATTATAGTATCCTTCATCTTTGCTTGCAGACCAATACCCTGTTCCAGCGTGGTTTGGAGGGCTGTGCCCTGTTGTTATTGCCTCTGTCTTTGATGCCTGCAGCTGCAAAGTTAACACCTTGTGAAGTGGTTTGGAGCATGACTCTGCAAGTGTCTGACAGTGATCTTATGCTGTGATTACTTTCTTGAGGTGTTGATTTTGAATAAGAATAGAAATTAATTACAAAGCGAAGTTTTAGATCCTAAGAACTTAAAGAATTTAAATATTGAAGTCTTCCTGTGTTTTTTTCATTTAAGGAATATTGGTGCTGTAATAAAGCAGGAATGGCGATGTGAACAATGCAGATTTTAAAATCAGCAAATTGTGAAACATTACTAAAATGAATTGTCTACTCTTACAGGGAAATTTCTGTGTATTATGAACTCTCAGATGACGACTTGGCCTTTGGCAAACAGTGTAGGGGATGGTTCAGGTTTTCTTATTGACTTGACTGACTCCCTTGGACACAGTGATTTCTGCTCTGATGTCACATCAGCTCTTCATGTCTCTGGTGGCGTTGTTGTGGCTGACTGTGTTTCAGGTAAGCACATCTTCTAATTAGAAAAACACCTCAGTACATTTTATTTCCTTCCTTTTAGGAAAAAAAAAGTATCTTGAGTGATGGAAGAAACTTCTTTCTTTGAAAGTTTAACTTCTAATGGTATGAGTTTTGAGTTGCAGTCTTGGCCCATGGCCTTTCCTGTGTCTTAGAGGATTATATCCACTTTATATCCAGCTTGTGTGTTGAATGTTGAGTAACTGTGGAAATTAAATCAATCTTTCAGTAAAATCCTAGGGAGTGGGGTTGCCTGTCCTTCTTATCATCCTTCATTTAGGAAACGGAGTGATACATGCAACAGTGATGATGGTTTCAGGGAGCACCGAGCCTACCACCAAATTCCCAGTTTGAATTTCCCAGCCAAAGCTGTACAAAGTAGATTGGAAATCTTGTCCATATATAATGTGTGTTTTAATTGTGCTTATATTTTTAAGGGGTTTGTGTGCAGATGGAGGCTGTACTGCAGCAAGCTATTGCAGAAAGGATCAAACCAGTACTGATGATGAACAGATTGTGCTTTGCTGGAATTGAAGCTGGAGTCTGAGAAACTTCACCAGATGTTTCACTGTACTGTGGAAAGAGGGTAAAACTGGACCAATGGGCACTATTATGGTAAAGAAAGCCTTGAAAGTTTGCTGTAGTTGAATTTCTATTTTGGAAGATCACAGAATCATAGAATGGTTTGGGTTGGAAGGGACCTTAAAGCCTATCCAGTTCCAAACCCCCTTCCGTGGGCCAGAACACCTCCCACTGGATCAGGGTGCTCAGAGCCCCATCCAACCTGGCCTTGAACATCTCCAGGGATGGGGCAGCCACAGCTTCCCTGGGCAACCTGGGCCAGGGCCTCACCACTCTCATCATGAAGAATTTCTTCCTAATATCTAATCTAAATCTTTCTCCTTCCCATTTAAAGCCATTTCCCCTCATCCTATCTCTACAGGTCTTGGAAAAATCCCTCCCCAGCTTTCCTGGAGCCCCTTTCAGTACTGAGAGGCTGCTCTAAGGTCCCCCTGGATCTTTCCCTTCTCCAGGCTGAACAACCCGAACTCTCTCAGCCTGTCCTCATAGCAGAGGGGCTCCAGCCTCCTCTGGACCCATTCCAGCAGTTCCATCTCCTTCTTATGTTGGGGTCCTCAGTCTGTATTGATACCAGGGGTTGCCCCAACCCAGGAGAAGGACCTTGCACTTGGCCTCGTTGAACCTCATGAGGTTCACACAGACCCACTTCTCCAGCTCGTCCAGGTCCCTCTGGATGCCCTCCCATCCCTCAGGCATGACAACTGCCCCACTCAGCTTGGTGTCATCTGTAAACTTGCTGAGGGTGCACTCGAAATACCAGCCCTGATATGAAAAATTGCACATGTTTATGGTGGCTTACATCTCTGGCCAGCAAGAAGGAGCTGTTTTTTAGTCCCCTGCCACCCCCACTGTTTCCAGCTTTTTCTTTTGAGAAGATTATTTCAGACCAACCAACTGGGGAGTGAAAGCAACTGGGAGAGAGGAGAGAATTCACCAAGCAGATCCTTTTATAGTGATGCTTTCTCACTAACAAAATGCATAACCTCAAGCTGTTTGCTTAGTGTCACTCAGACATCAAATGTCAGACGTTTGCTTGGGGGAAACTGCTGAAGGGAAGATCTGGCTTGAAATTTAAGACCAGAAGCCAGAAGATTAGCTTTCTGTGCCTGATTTTGCTGCTTATGTCACTTACTTACACAAGAAGAAACATGGCCTTTATGCTGTTTCTCACTGACAAAAGACATTTAATTTGTTCTTTTCTGATCTGAAGATGTAGGTCTCTGTCCTTCTACTAGTAATTATATTATAATATGGTGGGTATCTCTGGAAGGATGATCTGAAATAAGAAATAGAAGTAGTATTTCCTGTATTGCAGCTGAGAATTGTGAAATTAAAAAAAAAAAAAAATCAACTAAGAGTCTTCTCTGGTGGTCCAGCTGTTGGAATAAGAAATTGCCAGGATCAGGCTGCTTCCAGTACTACTTTTTCCATCAAGTAATCATAGACAGACCTTCTCACCAGAGTTTTCAGTTATGGTTCCCTTTGTTTAAATGTGATTGTCCTGTATGAACTGGCTAAAATTGACTGCAGCTTAATCTACTTACTGGAACAAAGGACTCTTGGCTGGGATTGTATTCTGATCCTTACATTCCATGAATCTCAGGCATTCTTTAGTCAGATGAGTTTTATCTGTGTGGCAGGAAGGAGCCACCTACATTTTATTTTCCAGAGAAAGCTCACTAACAATTCAGTTAATTTTCTTTACGAAGTCATAATCCTCCAAATCCTACTTAGCACTTTATAAACGTATTTCTGAAGTTTTTATTTTAACCTTTTGTTATTAATAATTCCACTGTGTGGGACAAAGTAATGTTGTTGCTTCAAAGTAATAGTTGGTGGATCCATTTTAGGGGAAATATTTCATTGTTCTGTGTTCCAGAAAATATTTGGCATCTTCACTGGTGCTGCCCATCATTGGAAGCAACTGAAACTTTTCAAATCAGTGTTTTGTGAGATTCATTCACCTTTCTCTCCACCCCCCACCCCCCCCCCCCCCATTTTAAAGGCTTACTGGTGCTGTTGGGTTTGGCTCTGGTCTGCGTGGCTGAGCATTTACTCTGAAGCAGTTTTCTGAGATGTGTGTGACCAGATTTGCTGCTGGAGGAGGGAAAACCCACAAATCTCTCCTCTTGAGCATCAAAAGAAAGTGGAATAAGTAAGTGGTAAGTGATAAGTAACACCTGTGGCAACCCAGTCCAGGGGTCACTGGGGTAAGACCCTGGGTGTCCCCATAAAATTTATGGGTTCAGTACCCACCAGGCTAAATAAAGGCAAAACAATGCCAAATGACTGCTTAATGAAAGGAATTTATTTCTACAGGCAGTCTTAGGGATAAGATTGGCATTGGCTGGTAAATCTGTGTTAAGGGAAAAGAAAGAAAGGGAGGGAAGGCAGAGAGAGAGAAAAGTGCAAGGACACATCTGGGCTCTGGTCCTCTTCATCTCTCTTCCAGGATGGTGGGAGCACAAATAGTGCTCTTCCATAGTTTTATTTATAGTTTCTTGTGGGCCTGCACAGAGCTGCTTCTAGGAGAGGTCTGGAAATGAGTTTACAGGGGCTTAGGGGGGCTCTGGGGTCCATTCCACCTCTGCTCTCCCTACCAGCAAGATCGCAGCGGGGCCTCTCTGGGCTGCAAGCGCAGCTCGGCCGCTTGCGAGGGAGGGTAAGGCTGAAGGACACTGCCTCTGCTGCAGTCAAAAACAAGTAGTTTGAGGCAGGAAAATATGTGTTTTAAGGCAGCAAAGAAGAATCAGTGTCTTACAACACTGTATGCATGGAGCAAATGTCGATGCGTGCTTAGGTACCACAGCGACACTCCAAGGATATCGGCGACGCGTGGGCTTGGGCTTCTGTAGAGCTGAGCTTTCGTGGGCACCTCAGGAGGCCATGAAAGGGGCAAGAGTTTAATTCCTGCAACACAAATATTTACGTGTCAGTTAAAGGGGATTGTTTGTCATGCAGCTCTGCTCTTTGTGCCTTCTGTGCCCAGTTCCCACAGTCCGCTCCACGGGAGCTGAAGGTTCGTTCTCAGAACTTCACAAGAGAAGTTCTTCAATTGAACTGAGTAGGTAAAATTAATAAGCAACACGAATTATGGACCAAATCCAGTCTTTTGAGAGCTTCTATGAATTTAATGAACCTTAAAGTGTATCTTATTAACAATGGAGTTAATTTCAAAGTTAGATGTGCACACAACTTGTTGCTAACTGAACTCTTCACATAGAGTTCTGAAAGCTTAATATATTTCCTTTTCTTCTGATGCCTTATAATAAATTAACCTGCCTTGACTTATTCAGCTCACAGGGTACTCCAAGATTTATCTTGCATGGTATTTAAGTGACTTTAGCAAGGCTTCAAAAGTCAGTTGTAGGGTGGAGTAAGAGAATTCTTGACAACAGGTTTGCTTGCAGTGCCCAGTTCCTTGTAAAAGCCTAAAAATGACCCCTTCTCCTCTGCTGTGCAGCATCTGTGGTGATGTACAGTCATTGACAGGTGGGGGTGTGATTTCATATATTTGTGTATATTTATTATTATTGTTGTTGTTTCTTTTATTATTATTACTCCTACTACTCTTACTATTGCTACTATTTTATTAAAGCCATTTTAATTTTGTTTCCAACCCCCACAAATCTTTTCATCGCATTTCCCTTTCCCTGGGGATGTGAGCAGAAGGTAACTGGGAGCTCAGCAGCTTGGTTTTAGCTACCAAAATTGGCCAGGCCAGGGCTAAACCATAACAATGCCTTTGTTATGAAGCATTAGGGGACTCTGCTTTCTTGTGAGCAAAGATTGCTGAACCTAATCCATTTGCCCCACTTTGTGCACACAAACTGCAATCCAGCCCAGTCAGAATACACAGGTAATGGAAACTTCACAGTCAGGTGAGGGACAAAAGGTGGCAGAGCTTCCAGAAGATGTCTTGGAAGTGAGTGAAGCCACTTGTTACATGAGAGAAATTTTGCTTGAGCGAGGAGCCACCATGGGAAAAACATCAAGGAAGGTGGCTGGAGGGATCATCTAATGCTGCCTGGCTGTGTTGTAATAAGATGTGCCAGGAGAGGGTTAGACTGGATATTAGGAAAAGGTTCTTCACTCAGAGGGTGGTGGAGCACTGGAACAGCTCCCCAGGGAAGCAGTCACAGCCTGACAATATTCCAGAAGCGTTTGGCCAACACCCTCAGACCCACGCTGTGAATGTTGGGGGTGTCCTCTGCAGGGACAGGAGTTGGACTCGATGATCCATGTGGGTCCCTTCCAACTCAGGCCATTCTATGATTCTCTGTGATTCTGCAACTGGTGATCTCCTTTTAAGTAACTTGAGTATTTTTTTTACAGTGCCCAGAACAAGTGGTTGGTGGGACCTGTGGTGTGCTGAGCAGGAAACAGGGACACGTTTTTGAAGATTCCCAAGTGGCAGGAACTCCAGAGTTTGTGGTCAAGGCCATACCTACCAGTGAATGAGTCATTTGGTAAGACAGTGCTCTTTTTGTTACCCATAGGCAGTTAAAGAGTGAGCTCTGCAGGATGAAAGCGACTTAAGAATTCCTATATCATTAGATCCAAGCTTCTTCCTGATGTCTCTCTGCATCTCCAGTTCATATAATCATAGAATTACAGAATGCTTTGGGTTGGAAGGGATCTTAAAGATGATTAAGTTCCAACCCCCTGCCATGGGCAGGGACACCTCCCACTGGATCAGGGGGCTCCAAGCCCCATCCAGCCTGGCATGGAACACCTCCAGGGATGGGGCAGCCACCACTGCTCTGGGCAACCTGGGCCAGGGCCTCCCCTCCCTCATTGTGAAAAATTTCTTCATAATGTCTAAACTAAATCTTCCCCTTTCCAATTTAAAACCATTCCCCTTCATCTTCTCCCTGCATTGCCTGATAGAGCCCCTCCCCAGCTTTCCTGGAGCCCCTTTCAGTACTGAGAGGCTGCTCTAAGATCTCCCCAGAGCCTTCTCTTCTCCAGGCTGAACAACCCCAACTCTCTCAGCCTGTCCTCATAGCAGAGGTTCTTCCGCTCTCGGATCATCTTCGTGGCCTCCTCTGGACCCATTTCAACAGTTCTATACCCTTCTTATGTTGGGGATCCCAGAACTGGACACATGACTCCAGGAACAAATAGTTTACTCCTTTTTCTGGCAGCCTACTCCATTGGGCTTCTGTGCCAGCAGAAGGTGCCAAAAAGATATGTGGCATCTTCAACTTATTAAGACTTTCCAGTTTACACCAGCTTTGGTTTCCATCATTTGAAATCAAGGTCTTCCTTTGAAATGAGCCTGGAGGAAAGAATTTGTCTTCAGCAGCAGCAGGCTAGAAAACCCAATACTGACTTGGAGCTGTAAAAGGGGGACCAAGTGTCAGCCTGAGTAGCTTAAATGGCATTAAATACTCTTGCCTAACTTAAGACAGCATTTAAAATAATCATCTCATCCTTCTCATGCTGCCCCAGAAACATCAACTTTTCAGTGTGGTACAGAACACTTCCTCTAGTCCTGAGGTTTATTTGTGTCCCACTTCCCTCCTCCCCGTTTAAAAATGGACTCCAGGAGTACCCTGTGACATCATGACAGAACGTTTCCAGGTTCATGGAGCGTGCTTGGAACTCCTTCCTAAGGTAAAACTGTAAGAAATGCCATGATTTATTTTGGAAGGGGCTTCTTTGCCAAAGCATGTTGGTGTGGTGACTGCTAAAATCATCACAGAACCGTTTGGTTGGAAAAGACCTTTGAGATCATTGAGTTCAACCGTCCCTGTCCACTACTCAAACATAGCCCTGAGAACCTCCTCTGCCCACCTTTCAAACACCTCCAGGGATGGTGGTTCTACCACCTCTCTGGGCAGCCTCTGCCAGTTCCCAAAACCTTTTCTGTGAAGAAATTTTTACTGATATTCAATCTGAACCTGACCTGGTATAACTTGAAGCCATTTCCATTCATCCTATCACTTGAAACTTGGGAGAAGAGACCAACACCCAATGGATCTGGAATCAGGGACAGCCTTCTAGTACTGAAAGGGGCTGCATGAAAGCCTAGGAGGGGCTCTTAATCAGGGAGTGCAGGGAGAAGATGAAGGATAACGGTTTTAAACTGGAAGAGGGGAGATTGAGATGAGATCTTAAGAAGAAATGTTTTCCTGTGAGGGGGGTGAGGCCCTGACACACGTGGCCCGGAGAAGCTGTGGCCAGACTGGATGGAGCTTTGAGCCCCCTGATCCAGTGGGAGGTGTCCCTGCCCATTGCAGGGGGGTGGAACTGGATGGGCTTTGAGGTCCCTTCCAACCCAAACCATTCGGTGTCACATCAGTGGTTTTGAGTAGTCACTCAGATTTAGAACTTGAAGGAAAAACAACCCAAAACCTGCTCTGGCCACAATGGTCAGGGTTGCTTAGAATGGGATTTCATAGAATCTTTGGGTTGTAAAAGACCTTGCAGATCAAGTCCAACCACACCTACCCTCTGCTAAACCACGTCCCTCAAAAACTCATCTATTTGTTTTTTAAACACCTCCAGGGATGGTGACTCAACCCCCTCCCTGGGCAGCCTCTGCCAGTGCCTGAGACACCTTTCAGTAAAGAAATTCTTCCTCATATCCCGTCCGAACCTCCCCTGGTGCAATTTGTGGCCATTTCCCCTTGTCACCTGTCACTTGAGAGAAGAGCTCAACACTTACTCTGCCACAGCCTCCTTTCAGGCAGCCGTAGAGAGCAATGAGGTGTCTCCTCAGCCTCCTCTTCTCCAAGCCAAACAACCCCAGTTCCCTCAGTCTATCCTCATAGGACTTGTTCTCCAGCCCCTTCTCCAGCCTCGTTGCCCTTCTCTGGACACACTCCAACCCCTCAATGCCCTTCTTGTGCTGAGGGGCCCAGAACTGAACACAGCACTCGAGGGGTGGCCTCACCAGTGCCCAGCACAGGGGCACAATCACCTTCTGGTCCTGCTGGCCACGTTGTTTCTGATACAGGCCAAGATGCCATTGGCCTTTTTGGCCACCTGGGCCACTGCTGGCTTTTATTCAGCTGTTGCCAACCAACACCCCCAGGTCCTTCTTCCCCAGGCATCTCAGCCACTCTTCCCCAAGCCTGTAACACCGCATGGGGTTGTTGTGCCCCAAGTGCAGGACTCAGCACTTGGCCTTGTTAAACCTCATCCCAGTGGTCTCAGCCCATGGATCCTGTCCAGATCCCTCTGCAGAGCCTCCCTTCCTTGAGTGGTTCAGGGCTCAATTAAGCTGCTGCCCCCATTGTACACATCATCCAGAGGCTCCAGTGAATAGGATTTACACGAACAGAAGCCCAGTAGCTGCCTGCTGTCTGGGCACAGGTGTTGCAGGACAGCTGTGCTGCACGTGGCTCACTCCACAGCGTACCCCGATCCACCTCTCTCCAAACCAGGCAAGGCTCAGACACCCCAAGTTTGCATTTGACACTGTGGTCTTGGATCAAGGTTTAGAGCTCAATGCAGCTGCAGAACTGCCCGGATCGGCCGGAGAACACAACCAGACCTCACACAACCAGACCTCAGCCGTGATAAGTAACTACCAGCAGGGCACAGTAATTAACACCACGATTGGTTTAGAGCCCTGTGCCCTCAAAACGGCGCTCGCCCTTATCCAACTCCTCTGATGTGTGAGGTGTTCACGTCCATTCTGCATTCACCCAGTGTCAACACTTCCAATCCATCACTTGCAGCACAAACAGCTCCTCCAGCAACAGACACCATGTTAAACACTGTATTTGGAATGGCTCTGGAACCTCTCTCTCTCTCTCTCTCTCTCCCCCCACACCCAATTTATAGCTCAAGACTCTGTGCAGTTGCAGTGCAGAAAACACCATTCTGCTGCAGGCCATCAGGAAAAAATAATTCCATGAGTAGCATGGCTTTATTGGAAATAAATCATGCCAAAAACTGATCCTTACAGGTACAAAAAATTCAACAGGGAAGGGAAGGAGAAGGAAGATTGGACGTGGTATTAAGACCAACATGTGAACTGAAGACTGCTGTTGAGAGTTCATACAAAAAAAGGCAATGAGGAATAGCAAAGCGGTGTAAAGGTAGGAGTACAGGGCAGACAAGAGTTACAATACATCCTGCTTCAATATTTCTTACCCAGGAACTTTGTTCAAATACTGTAACAGTAAGGAAAGGCAAGAGAGCACCAGACACCTGACTAAAGAAACAGGTAAAAAAAAGGAAAACATTAGGAAAAAATGAAATTTAGGGAAGTAATAATCTCAAATACAGTTACTCATCAGAAACACAACACTTGGAAAAGCTGCTCTGTCCACGTATATAGACAATACCATTATTCCAGCTCTATGGAAAATGATGTGGGTTTCCTGGTCTGTAACCTCCTCTGTGTACAGTACTGCTGAGGTTATGGCTTGGGGGTGTTGGGAAGCGCTGCTTGCACAGAGCAGCTGATTCCTCAGAGGAGGAGCAGAACAGGAGTAAAGCCATGCCCCTCTAATTAGAAAAGCCATGATTTGGGGGCCATGTGGTGTGGGACAAAGCACCATTAAGCCATAAACAGCGTAATTCCAGTCAGGTGGGCACTGTGCAGCTACAGCTTTCATTGTCCAGGAAGCCAAGCCTCTCCCATGATGAGTCTGTGTGCGGTATTCCCAACAGAATGCAGCAGCCACTGAAGTGAGAGAAGCCATGGGCAAGAGATCCTAGAAAGAAATCCTGCACTGGAGGACATAATTCCAATTTTGTCTCCTTGCAGCTGCCAAAGAAAGCGTGCCCTTCACTCGATCATCTGGTGAGGGGCGGCAGTTCCAAAGAGGGACTTAATATAAATTTGAAGTTAAAGGCTTTTTCCTCCCCTCCCTATTGTGTCTTAAACTTATCAAACCAGAAATTCACCTACAGCTCAACCGTGCATTCTTTGGAGTTTCTGGTGGTGGAGAGGCACCCCAATTCTGATGTCAGATGGTGTGGTGCACAGTTTGCATAGATGGTCTGTCCCCTCCACAGCTCAAAGAACATTAAGAAGTCCTTTCTACAACAGCCTGTAGTGATAGCATGAGGGAGAATGGCTTTGAATTGGAAGAGGGAAGATTTATATTAATAATTAGGAAGAAATTCTTCAAAATGAGGGTGGGGAGGCCCTGGCACAGGTTGCCCAGAGAAGCGGTGGATGTCCCATCCCTGGAGGTGTTCAAGGCCAGGTTGGATGGGGCTTTGAGCAGCCTGGTCCAGTGGGAGGTGTTGGAACTGGATGGGCTTTAATGTCCCTTCCAGCCCCAACCACAAGTCACATTTTAGGATTACGTTGCATTTGTGAAAAACATGAAATTGAGAGGAAAATAGAAAACAATCCCATTTACAGCAGCTTCCCCTCCACGCCCAGGTAAGGGAGGAGGAGGGAACAAGAGACATACAACACAAATCATGGCTTTTTCACAAAGCTTCATTGCCCTAAATAAAGTTTATTACAGACCCCAGGGAAAGTAGTAAAAATGCACCAAAGTGTACAATTCTGCACCTTTGTCCAAGTTGGTGGCATTCTAGAGTGGTTAAGTGCCTTTTTCCATTAAAAAAAAGGTTTTGTTTTTTACATTATTGCTGTTTTACAACAAAAAACATTTAAAAAAGCCCACATTCGTGGAATCCCCTCAGCAACAAGAAGTCAAGTTTCCCCAGAACAAAGCACAAAAGCATGTTCTTAAGGGGCTTTTTCTAAATAGCTACTTATTGAGCAAGAAAAAAAAAAAACAAAACAACCAAAACCACAGACTCTATCGCTTCTGTTCCTAGTGTAGGTGAGTTTACTCCATTTTCCAGGAGGCAGATCCTTTCAATAAATATCAGAACAACTTCCGAGATGGAGATGCTGGAGTTCCAGAGAGAGGAGCAGCAGCCACGTGCAGTTTCTCCTGGAGTCCCCTGCTGCCCTGTGTCTCAGTCCAGAGAGATGATGTCGGGAGCGCTGCCGCTGCTGGTTATCACTCCGGTCTCGCCCCTGCCGGAGGAGCTAACGTGTGTGCTGCTCTCGTGGCGACTGGTGGACGTGATGATGCTGCCAGGCGTGTTGCTTGTTAAGGTTGAGGTGAGACTATCCAAAAACATAGGAGGACAGTACTGCTTGAAACAAACAACGAAGAATGAGGAGACTAACTGCACAAGGGAAATGTATGCTCTGAAGATACATCTTCCCTACAACAAGCACAAAACTCCTCACGCGCAGAACCTCGTTAACACATGCACGGCAAGAACCAGGGTTCTGCATACCAAGCAGAGATGATGGCCATAAACCCTTCTCCCTCATCCTCCCCAGTGCTCTTCCTTGCTAACTGGTTAGCTTCAGCATTTAGTAGCGCATTAAGAAATGACCACAAAAATATCCTCAGCATTTGGAAAATGTTGACTGCCTACAGTTACTGGGCACAACAGCATATTCTGGGCTCCCTTCATCACAAAAGGTAGCAAAATGCTTTCTGCTGGAGGTTGGAATACCCTCATCCCCTCAAATGGCAGTGCTATACTCATCAACATTCTCATTGTGTACACCTGCAGTGATACATGTAGGTCTTTAGATGTTTCAGCAGTGATAAACAAGCCCTGATCAAGTCTGATTAAGAAAAATTATTATTTTCAGCTTCCTGAAGTGAAAGACAAAGCCTTCTCAAAACAGAGCTGAACATTCAAAGCACTTGGAGACAGAACAAGTTTGTCAGGAGTCAAAGAATAAGATGATGTTAAGACACCCCCATGCATGTTGTCCAAGACCTCTTAACTTTCTCCTTCCCTGTGGATTCAAATCTCAGGCATGTTTGGAACTGAACCTGAACTGTGTGAACTGTCTGAAGTGGATACTTCATAGCAGGATACCTGCTTCCAGTCTCCCACATGAACTGACTTCTGTTATTCCCTACTGGCAGTTCAGATCTCAAGGTGAGGTACACAGCGCTGCAGTAAGTGCAAAGAAAAAGAGGGAGTTCAATCTTTGTTTTTCAGGCACCAGAAAGCCAACTCTACAGTAGAGTCCTGGTACTGTTGCCTTCTAGTGACAGGGAAATGAAACAGAGGGTCTGCGTCAGATCCTCTCATCTTAGTTATGGAGACACTATTCCCCACATTTCCAGGATGCAGTTGTCTAAGAAACTAGTTACAGTAAGAACTGTATTCCCTAACCATGTAAAGTTTAAGTTCCCAGGGAAAGAGAAGCTCTGCATAGTTACTTTTGACCTACAACTTTTCCCTATAATCTAAAACCAATGTAGTTTTGGTGTTAGAGGTGTTCAGTCAGGTGCCTATCACGTAATGAAGGTATTTTCAATCTCCTAATATCAAAACCAACTGAAAGAGCAGCTAGTGAAGTGTATTTACAGATACACAATGTGAAGTAGGTGTATGCAAGTTAGTGCTCTGCAGGTGCCCGCTTTAGAAAGGCAGGCGATCAATAAAGAGTGAGTTTACATGCCTGGATTTATCCTAGTAAGGATAACTTGAATCCCCCCCTTAAGACATCTTCATCACTGCCCATTGTTGGGAAAAGGCATCTTCCTGGTCTGGGGTTAGGTCTGAGCAAGTGGATTGCAAACACAGCATGGAGGAGGACAGCAGCCTGATAATTAAACCCACAGCAGTTCGGAAACATACCTGTGAATCAACTGGGATTAGAGAAAGAAAGTCCAGACCTAGGAAGAAGAGAAGGATAATGAATTGATGAGTCTTTATTGATACACAACAAAATTTAAGGAACTTTTTGTGATCATAGAATAGATTTTCCAGTCGTTACATAGGTTCTTAATGGAATATACCACTGTGACACCACTCAAAGACTACTTCAGGCAGCAGCAAAACGAGTTCTCTCGTACAAGTGGCTCTTTTTAGGAATGAAGATGATGTAATGATTTATTTATTCACTGGGTGTTGCAGGGTGGTTCAATGTGGTTGCTTAGATGGACGTTGCCGTTTGGAGCTGTTGGTTCACAATGCAACTTTCACTGCGTATTGTACCTGACTCGGCCAAACTGGGACATGAAGAGTGTCATCACATTAAAGATGCTGGAATGAAGTAAAGTCACAACATGCACAAGTCCAAACACAAGCAGCAGGTCTCTTCCTCCACCCATGTGCAGCCAATAAGGACACATTTCTAATATCATCCCCGTTTTGTGTCTAGATAAATAAAAGGAACGAAGAAGAGGAGACTACAAGTAGTTCAACGTATATCCATCCTCCAGCTGACAGGTAGCATCTGTCTTTTACACCACTAGTCCGTAAGCATTTAGGGCAAGATGTTTTAAATTAAAAAAAATAAGAAGTTACAGCCATTTTTGATTTGCTTCTAAATATTGGCCTTGTGTTTGCTATGGCAACAGAAAGAAATGGCAAACTTACTCCCTCTCTCTCCCCTCACCTCCAGATCTGTTCTGGCCGTGGCATGTCTCCTCCTTTTCTCCACTAGAGAAACATTTTGTAGGAAATTTAAGCTCAGATTCTTCTACAGAACTGGCAGCTTCGTTTGTTCTTGCATGTTCTAGAACTTCAGTTGATGCAGACGGACAACACATTTCTAGTCTTGTATTCTCTTGGCTTACTCTATCCAATTTGGGAAGACATCCGATTTCTTAAGAAGGGAGAAGTGGAGGGAGGGAGTAGTAAGGGAACCGAAATGGACAAAGAAACAAAGGGAATGATATCTACCCCATTGCCAAACTGGTGCTGAAAGAAGAGGAAAAAACCCAGGGATGTTGCAGGGGATAAATGGAGACAGGCAATGGAGGGGGAAGTACAGGAGGCCAACGTGACACCTGCCACCACAAGTACCACTTCCTGGGCTCTGGGTTCATTACAGCCGGCAAAGAGAACACCAGAGGCCCTACATACAATGTTCTTTTCACGGAGCCAGGATAGAAAACAATCAGTATCCCCACCTTTTGTCTGATATTTAGCAGCAGTGTTGAAGAATACATCATAGGCATTTAGGGAATGTCTAGGTAAAGAAAGTCAATAGAGGTCAGCTTACATGTTGTAGCTCACCTTAACCTTTTCATACAGTCTAGACAGAGCCCCACTAGGGTCAGCTAAAGAACATCTCTAAGGCTCAGGGCCTTGGAACTCAGAGAGGCAGCTACTGTCTGTCATGCCTATGGCACGCCACAACCAATGTGTGAGCGTCACACGAGGTCTAACAGAATACAGAGAGATGGGCTTCTGGCGGCCGTTACGCAGTCCTAGCTTGAGGGTGCACCCCAAAAGCCATGCTTTTCACATTCCTGTTGCCAACTGCAACCCAAAACTGAAAAGACAGCCTCTACTAGACTTGTCTAGGCATCACATGAGTGCAGTTCTGCATATAGTCTTGTTCCATTAAAACAGAGTTAATCCGTTCTCCGATTTCTACCCACCCCACATATGAATAAGGCTGTCAGAATGTGTATTAAAGGCACCACCTACCTGCCAAGTCTGATGAAATACTGGATATTGGTGGATGATGGAATGGTACTGGGTAGTCTGTTAATGAAGGAGGAATAGCAGCTGCATCGACCGTTGTCACGCTGGGCACTCTGACAGCGGATGGCTGATACATGAGGACCCTGTTTTGAACAGCACAGGAGGTTACAAACAACCTGGACACTGGGTACCAAAGTTACGCAGCGCTCTGCACTCTCATTCACAAAGTCACTATGCTACAACACAGCTACAGCTTGGCTACTCACTATGCAGTACTCTGCTCTAAATTCCTCGTAAACAGGACCATATCTCAGCCCTCAGCAGCAGCTCTGACATCAGAGCAAGGTGGCATTGAAACACAGGGCAGCACTATGGCCATTTGTAACAATCTGCTGTTCAGAGACAGGGATGGGCATCCGTAGCCACTGAGCAGCCCGGAGGGATGTGCTGGCAGCCAGAGCACAGAGACATTCATTTTGGTCTCTCCACATAACTGTTCCTTGGTTCTAAAATGTCACACATTATTCAGGCCCTAGGGTACAGATGACACACGTGTGAGTTAAATATCAAACCACCTTTGCTCACAGCCTGACTCCAACCTAGAACAGCTCTCTAGGAGCTTGCAGCCTGTTGAAGTCCTTCTGCCCGATTACCGCACAGCTTTGTTAAAGACATCACCACAGGCATTCAGGCACCAACCAAATGCAGAAAGCCTTCCATAAACTCCACAGCAGATGGGAACACTGGGAATCTTGCAGCTGCTCTGCCTCCCTGCCTCCAGCCCACCACGAGCATTACCCACTCGAGTCTGCCTCCCCTGCGTTAGGGCATCTGTGCTACTTCTCATCTCAGAAGCCTGGATCTCAGACCCTCCCTTTTCAAGCACCACTTGTACTTCAGCCTGTGTTGCTTCTCCCTGTAGGAAAACACCCCACAGCTTTACCACAACTAGCATCCAGGCAACACTCTTTACAGGAGATAAGCTATTGCCCAAAAGTCTGGCTTTCCATATCCAAACAAGGAAAAACACACATGCACAAGAAAACTCAGGTCCTTCTACAGCTATGGTTGCAGGTAGCCATCTCAGACAAAAATAGGAGTATAGAAGGAAACCACAATACCTTCTGAAACTGCATTATGAGATGCATTTGTAGCTATTCTTTTCTTACAAGAGTAAAAAACAATGTCTCTTTCAGAAGGATTTCAGTCCTCACAACAAGCATTTCACTATCCCTGCTGAAAGTTATCAAAGGTAACCAACTACTTGCTCACCAAAGAGCACACATTTCCATGCCTGGTCATGGCTGCAAAGCTGGCAACACAGAAGGGGGTTGGTTTTGTTACTGTTATTTCAGTACAAGACATAAGCCAGTGCTCCAAGAGACCCAGACACAAACCTCACGCATGCAGCAGGCCCAGCCAATAACCCATTACTCCAAGTGGATGTGTGGAATCACCTCGTGACTGCCAGTGAGCCTAACCAGTGCCCCTCTCTCCCTGCAGGTCTCCAGCACCCTACGGACCAAGAGCAAATACTTTGTGGAAGGCACAAACAGAAACTGCAGCCAGGGTGCACAGACTGGGACAGACAGGGAAAGGGAAGAAGCTGGTTAAGCCTGCTGCTGGAGTCAGACATGGCTAGAAAAGTGGAGTGGCTGATGAGGGCTGGGGAAGTCATTAATTGTGCTAACCAAGGCGTAGGACTGACTGATAACCACAGCCAACAGCAGTGTCCAGGACATCCAGAGCTTAACGAAGACATGGAGTAAAAGCTTGTCTGAATTCAAAACAGCAAAGCACCTGCCTTCAAAGACTGACAGGATGGATGAAACGCACAGAGCAGCCTCGTTTCCTGGGCACCAGAGCAGGTTAGATGAAGGGCATAACAAGACAGCAAGAGAAAAGCCTTTAAGATGACACTAACTTAGCAAGAGTGCATAAAGCTCCTCCATTTGGCATAATCTGCTTTCTCAGGAGAATCCTGTCCATTAGCTTAATCAGCTTCCTTTTCTATGGAGAAACATCCCTGCAAACACAGCAACAGTCAGCACAAGTCTTTTGTGAGATGTGACACTACTTTGTAGTGTTTTGCATGTACTAAGGTACTGTATCAATACAACCTTCTGCAAGGAGAGGCCTAGAAACTCTCTGGAAGCGTGGGGCTGGACTCCAAAGAGAGATTACAAATCCATTTCTCTACATATCAGTTTATCAGAGACATTACAGAATAACAGCTAAGTTGAAAATTCACAAACCCTTTGGTTGGGTCTCCTTGTTTTTCAGACATAAATATGCACTTCCTTTTGACAGGAGGATCATCCTCTTCATCAGAAGAGCTCTCTATTGTCAAGTCAATAACATCAACTTTCTTGTTCACCTCAGTAGCCACCATCATAGAACAGGGTTTGCTAACAACACTGGAACCTAAACAAGAAAATATGATATCACTGTTTTTTTAAAGGCTGTTGACATCAGCAGTTTCCATTTGCAATAGATCCAGTATCTCAAATCCTGTTTTGACTCATCTTCTGGGCCACTACAGACAATATTGAAGCCCAGGAACTGTTTTATTAGTGCTCTGCATCAGGGTAAGATTACTAAAACACACACTTTAACCTTCACTTACCAGTTTAAGGACCTAAAATATGATCAACCTTTCGTTTTCTGAACTGCTATTACAAAGAACAAAGGCATAAATGCACACTTTTAGGAATACAACCCTTTTGTTTTAAGAAGTTTAAATGAAAATAAGTTGAGGAGTATTAACCCCACCACAAAAAAAAAACCCAACATGCACACACATACTCCCAGCTACAACCAAGTCTCCAACTCTTTGCTGGTTGGGAATCAGCACCCAGACGTACGTACTTTCTATTTTGGTGCACTGTGAACTCGAGACTGTCACAGCATCTTTCTTTGGCCTCATGGGGCACCACAAACCATCTTCTTGGAATTTGATCTCATCCACATCTGAACACTCATTAAGGATTTCCATAAAGAGCCTGAAAAATAAAGTTGAGTGATTTCGACTCTGATTCCAAGTGAAATTTTGTATTCTAAGAGGAGAGGCAATTGAAAAGCTAATGATGATCACTTTCAACACGCTGCATGTACTCCCTTCCTAGCTCATCTTACCTGAAAGTCTGTAATAACAGCCTTTGCAGACATCAAAACCTAAAAGGGCATCCCAGCCTGCCCATACACCACTCCCACATTAATACAATTCATAGGTTTCCGTACAGAAGCAGAAATCATCATCCTCTGAATCAAGTTTGACACTTGTTCACGAGTTAAAGCTAAATTTTCAAGTGAATAGCTTCATAGATAGGGTTGAGTAAAAGGGAGACCTCTCCTTAGATGTCACATTTGGATTTCCCCAGAGAAAATACACTGAGGCTCAAGAGTTTGATGAAAGGAGATAAACTTAGGTAGTTTGTTACATGGGAATAGAAACTAACGGAGTCTAATGGTTTCTCCTGATCTAAATAAAACTATGAAATTACTAAACCTCAAGTCACAAAAGCAGCTGCCAAGTACATGATGGAAAATATTAAGTAACTAATTTGCAAATGCCATCTCTTACCCATCTAATATTAGGCTCTCATAAGCTGCCTTTTTGTCACAGACTGGGCAGATCCAAGTCGGCTTCTTTTCATTCATTTGAAGGTAGAGAGCAGCATCAAAACATTGCAGGTGTGTGCAAGTAACAGCCCGGCAGGGGATTGTCAGTCTCATTTTTCCCAGCTGCAGAAGATGCATTTAAAGAGCATCAGAACACAAGACAGTGCAGAAGCTGTGTGGTTAACACTGAAACTGGAGGCAGTCACTGTCTGTCTTCCCACTACAGAGGTGCCCAGTGCTACAGCCGCTGCAGGCAAACCCACCCCAAAGTGTGTACAGTACACTTGAAAGAACAATAAAACCATCCTCTGTCTTCAGTGAGCTGGAAAAAGCCAGAAACATTGATGTTATTCCTAGGATTTTATTTTCATTAAAGGCCCTACTGAAGCATTCG
This sequence comes from Tapera naevia, assembly GCA_033556795.1. NCBI lineage: Eukaryota > Metazoa > Chordata > Aves > Cuculiformes > Neomorphidae > Tapera > Tapera naevia. Next base: position 26,662 of record JAUMJJ010000642.1, on the reverse strand, counting down.
CATTATCATCCTCTTTCAGCCAAATATTTCAACAGCTTTGTGAGCTCCAGTTCTGCTGAACTCAGAATGGCACAATACCTGTTCTGACACTCAGAGCAGCCACTAACACAAGACCAGCTTCCATTCAGGAAGAGAAACCCAGGCAATTGCCTTGTTACACAGTGATCAATTTGTCGTTCGTTATGGTAGCTGGCCATATGAGCAATACCACCAAGACAAGGGGATCCAAAGTTTTATCTATCACTGTGCCCTTTAATTATCCTGTCACCCTGCCCTACTCATCTTTGAAGGCCTCACTACACACGAGTAGCAACTTGATTCTGATCACTACAACCGAGGCATTCACAGCCCTAAATCACAGCTGGCTGAGTGCTGCTACAATCAGGTGCCTGTAGATGCAGCCCCATTTTATATTAGTGAATCAGTATAAACCAAAAAGCCAGCTCAGGTTTCAAAAGCAGCCCAAATCCTGCACTAGAGGTGAAAATACAAATCTGTATATGGTGATTTCCAGCCATACTCACAGGACACATCAGCGAGACCCGCAGACTGGTTGTGGCAATCTCACTATCAGGATCTGCAGTTAGTTTTTCTTTAACTGTTAAAACAAATTAAGAAGTTATACATAGACATTATTATTTAAAATACTGATTTTGCCTTGCCAGTACATGTAGTACATGTATTTTGTTTCCAGCTAAAATAATTAAGCATCTAAGAGGCTAGCTCACAGCAATATCCAACAACAACTAAGCAACTGGCAAATGTTGTGCTTCACAAGGTTGTCTGAAGTGCAGCAGATGCACTAACAGCCACAATTGTTAGTGGGTAAACTCAACATGAAAAGAGATAAATTAAATAATCAGCCAGTTAGGTACAACCGGCTTCACACGCGAGTGAAGAGAACTTATGACATCTCCCTGCACCTCCCAGCCCACCACACTACGTGGTGCTCATGGCATTCCCATAAGAACATTACAGATGGGGTCTCTAAGTGTGCTCCCTACCAGCTCAGGGACCTTCACTGGAAGTGTGATGAATCAGCAACAGCAAAGGGAACCTTTGATTCTCTGGGCACAGGTTTCTTTTCAAAATGCTGCAGATCCCCCCAGAGTCACCAGTTCTCATTTTAAAGAGCCACCAACCACCCTCAACAGGTATAGACAGGCAAATTAATTAGACTTACTTAGTGCTCTGGAATGATCAGGGTTTCTGATTCCTTTCATCTTTAACCTCTGCAAAAGCATAGCTGAGGTGAGCTGACGGACGAGATACACAGACATGGAGTAGTTCTACAGAAAGAGTGATTAAAGCAACTGTGAATTAAAGGTGATTAAAGGTGAGACATTGGCTTCATACAGTACTTCCACTATGACAACAGATTACTATTTACACCAGTTGTAGCATACAGTAAAACCAAAAACATGCTGGTTTTTGCTTAATACTTATGGAAAGCACTGACAGACAGCTTTACTACTGTGACAGAGTCCAACACTGCCAGCTCTCCTGCTGGTCAAGTCCGTTGTCTTTCTCCAACTGTGACTGATCTAAGAAGTCTTGTTCTCCACAACCAAGAGACAACCTGGGCTCTTCCCTTGGAAAGACGACTGAGGCTGGTGTTGCACCTTCTCATGTACACAGTCTTTAAGAACTTATCACACTTGTCTCCTAAATCCCTCCCTTCTTCAGTGTCGCTCTGTTAGTGGGGAGCCCAAAGACAATCACGTGACAAAAGAGTGCTCTTTTGAGTGTAGAAACAGCACCTTAAAGCAGCACTCAGTTCCCTTATCCTTCTCTTCAGCTTGCTCTGCACTTTTAAGCCAAGCCTCCTTACACTGCATCCACTCCCCTGAGGCCGGCCACGCTCCTTAGCATGTGTTACTACTCCCTAATTCACACCACTTCCCAGCTTTTGTTCAGCATTCACTTTCTTCAAGGTCACTAATGAGGAGAAAATTCTGCAAGCCCCACTGCAGCAGAATAATAATGGTTTCATCTGTACATCAAACACAACCTGCTATCCCTTACTCCTGCTCCCTGCCAGCCGCCTTCTTATGGCTCCTACATGGTCTGGGAACAGCACAAGAATGTTAAACAAGAACACCTACTGCCCTGCAGGAAAAACAGCTCGTACCTAGATGAGCAGAAAAGGTTATCTAAATGCATGGGAAACCACTAAGAAAAAAATGACTTTTTTTCCTTAAAGAATGGCCATGCATTGCACGGTTTATTGCCTATGGAATTCATTCTGTAGGCTCAAGTCTGACCAGCTCTGTAGAATCAATGTCTCCTTTGCTCAGAAGCCCCTACCATCAGTCAAACACATCAGCAAGCCCTTACCAAAGGAGCCCACTCACACTGCACGCTGTCCCCCAGGGCCTCAGCAGGAGGAACAGCAACAGCTTGCTGTGCAAGTTCTGATACTTAAAGCAGAGCACCAGCATAAAACCAAAAAGTTGCTGCTCCTTTCAGGGAAAAGGAGAATGCTGGGACAACCACTGATTCAGCTGCTTCCATGACGAGTATGTTTTGGCAGACACAACAGGGTGAGAAAGCCAGGGTCAGCAGGAAAGTCCAAGACCACACACAAGCTACAGTCACTTCCAAGTTCTCGTGCTTAACAACTGGGAAGTGACAGCTTGGATATCCCCTTCCCCACCCATTTTAGAGCAGCTTTGCTGTCAGCACTGCCTTTCATTTATTGTGTGGACATTAGCTTTCTCTCTAATTTCTTTTTAAAATTACAGTTAGAGTGTAAAGGTTTACTGAATCTCCCTTGGAAACATGGCATGCCTCTGGTCCTCAGATTTAGGAGAAATAAGGAAGAGGTAAGGTACTTTGACAACTGAATACAGAAAGATTTAAACAGCCAGAGGAATAAATAGCTCTTGAATGACCAACAGCCATTTGAACATCGGAATAATTCAGAAATTCCTCACATCTGCTTTACTTTCCTTTGCAAATCCATAGGGGAAATTCTAAACAACAATGCAGCCATTTTAAAGGTTTAATTCCTTTTAAAGTAAGATTAATGACTGCTGGCATCAGAAAGCAGCAGGTATCGCATTTCACTCACTACCCACTTCTTTTTCTCCTGCTACCTGAAGTCTGGCATGCTTTTCCTCACTGCAGCTTCCCATGAAGTTTAGAATTGCATCATGTTTTCCCCACATCAAGCCAGTTCTCCCTCAAGTCACCCAACCTTCCAGGAAAACTCTTAATTTGTGAGAAAAACCACGCTGCTCGGATATCCTGCATTATAAACACACATACACCACACAAGTGTGTTCCAGCCATTAAGCCCAAAACCAGCTGACAACAGCAGCCCAACACCTCGTCAGTAAACTCTGCCCAACAACCTGCCATCACAGAGCTTTCCGAGCTGGATATTGCACCCCATTTCAGTTTATTTACAATTGCAGCTTTACATCAACTCAGAGAGGCTATTTTCATGTGAAAAAAAGGGATCTTACAAGAATAAAGATGGAAATATCCAGATCTTCCTATGACAAAAATTGCTGTTGTAAAACTAGTTATACTTGGTTAGAAAATACAAAAACCTCCAAAGTAAATGCCTGTCTCCACTCCCATGACCTCGGGACATCTGGCAAGTTTAAAAAGCCCTCTCCAATGGATACTTAAAACTGATAATGACAAACATGCCTTGGAACACATGGCTATGTAATTCCATTTTTCACTCCATCAGGCTACAAGGAAGGAAGCAGCTTTTCCTTGGGTTTTTTTGTCATGTCTGAATTGGTTTGTATTACTTACACCACAAATATTAGGTATTTTTGATATGTTGCTTTAGGAAACTCCTAATGGCAGGCTTTCCAGTTTGAATTCTATAAGGAAGTCTTTGCCACCTGTATGCAAATCTTATATAAGTCACTGCAAACTACTGTACTTCTAGAACAGATTGTTCCCTGACACTGGCAGGTTCAGCCACCTGACACTAAACACTCGGTGCGCGTCTTGCCAGCAGCATATGGCAGTAGGGGAGAAGGAATGCTGGATGAGGGTACCTGGATAGCTTTCCACATCCTACAGAACACAGAGTTTACCTTTCCAATCTCAGCAGCCCAGGAAATGGATATCTGGTTTGGCACTGCTGATGACAAGCGAACAAGAGATGTTAGATTCAAGGGGCGCCCAGGTCGCTTCTGTTCAATTCCATTTTTTGGTGGTGGAACGTATCCCTGTGGGAAGAAAGGACAAAGAAAGTGTTACCAAGTTCTGTCCTCTGAAACAGAGTTGGTTTTAAACACATCTCTGGGCAGCAGGTAAACCAAGAGGTTCTCTCAGCCAGAGACGGAATTTAACACCAGTCTTTGACAGCCTAATACCTCAAGTCAACCACAATCTCAAAGCATTTTTTTGGTGTAATGTGGTTTTACAACAGTGCTGGAAAGGTGGAAGAGAACACAGTGTTGGTCCAGGTAAGTTCACTGGAAAAGTAAAAAGTAAGGTTGATGCTCTGTTGTTTCTTTTTTCCTCCCACCCCGTGAAAGAGACTGGAACATCACAAGGACACAGCCTTAGTGACAAACACAGCAAGTTATGAAGGGTTAATTCAGTGGTTTACACCCAGAAAACACTTCACTGATTCTATTTCAGAAACAAGTCTGGTTCCAAGAGCTCCACACCTTCTTGGTGCCTTGCATCACCTACACCTGACCCATCAGCAGGAGGTTGTAACCTGCACTCTGCCAGGACCCCTGAATAAGGGCTGTACATGGAGTACCGGCTGTATTTCAGAGCCAAACAGGCTTTGCTGTTGTCTGTACAACTGAAATAAACTAGATATTGTAAAGAGTGACCAGCAGGGCAAGGGAGGCGATTCATCCCCTCTGTTCTGCTCTTGTGAGACCCCTGAAGTCCTGTGTTGAGTTCTGGAGCCCTCAGCATAGGAAGGACATGGATCTGTTGGAGTGAGTCCAGAGGAGGCTACAAAGATGGTCAGAGCTGGAGCACCTCCTCTATGAGGACAGGCTGACAGAGTTGGTGTTGTTCAGCCTGGAGGAGGCTGCAGGGAGATCTTAGAGCAGCCTCCCAATACTTAAAGAGGAAAGCTGGGGAGGGGCTCTTGATCAGGAAGTGCAGGGACAGGATGAGGGGGAATGGTTTGAAGCTGAAAGAGGGGAGATTGAGATGAGATTTTAGGAAGAAATATTTTCCTGTGAGGGTGGGGAGGCCTTGGCACAGGCTGTCCAGAGAAGCTGTGGCAGCCCCATCCCTGGGGGTGTTCAAGGCCAGGCTGGATGAGGCTTTGAGCCCCCTGATCCAGTGGGAGGCATTGGAACTGGACAGGCTTTAAGGTCCCTTCCAACCCAAACCATTCTATGATTCTATGAATTTCCTAACCTGGGCAGCTTTCCTCTCTAGTTTCATTTCCTACGTGATGTTTGTGAATTGAACCAGGAGCCATACAGATCCCTTTTGCTTCCAGGCAAGCACGTGCTCTCCAGAGTATCAGGAGCAGAAAGTACTTGTGCTGTGTGAAGGAGCACACGGCCTCACAGCAGCTTATTCATCTCACCCTGCATCTGTCACTGTGAAAGCAAGCACGTCTGTAACAGGAACTCCCAGGACTTCTGCTTTGAGCTCACATAAACAGCCTGCAGTCCATTCCTCTCGAACTCATCCTGCACCAGCAGGATACCAATAAGAGATCACAGCCCTGGGTCTGCACAGAACTGACTGCCAGGTTTTGTTCAGTTCAAGACAGTGTTGTTCTGTACTAAAAAACTCTCCCAGAAAGGATACGGTGAAACCCTACACATGAAAATTGCTTTACTCAGATAAACACACACATTCACAGCTCAGTGCTTGGAAAAAGAGTTACCCTGGAAAAAAAAAAACACAAAGAGCCTCTTCCACTCAGTCACATACACCACAGGATAATCACTGCCTTTAATCCAGGGAGGACTCAGCAGCTGCCACATCATTTCCTAGATTTCCAAAGCAGCTCTATCTCTAGTTCACACAATTCACCTGCCAACCAAGCCCTGGCTGTGCCTCACCACTGCCCTTTATTATTATAGTTTCAAACAGGACTCTTGCTTGCTGCAAGAGAACAGGGACTCAGCTTCTCCAGACAGCTCTGCAGAGCCCAAGCAGCAGAGAGCACTTGCTGAAGAGCTCTCCTCACAGCAGTCCTCAGCCCAGACCAGTGGCCCAATAGCTATCAGAAAACTTGCCACGTGTCCTTCATTGTGGAACAGAGGCAGCAGATGTATGGGCATGCTGATGACTCCACATTTAAAAGAAAGAATGATTTGCCATTTCTTCATTCAGAACAGCTGCTGCCTTTTATAGAGCACAATCCCAATTGCTTTGCTGTAGTCAGTATTTCTCTACTACAGTGACTTTATAAAGAGCTTACATGGACAAACACACCACCCCTGCAATATCTGGGCAAGTATTTCCATACACACTCCTGCTGGTCTCCAACCTAAAATGAAACTGCCTTGCTTGCAAGAGAGCAAGGATTCAAGTTCTTGTATTTCCCAGGTTTTCTTCTTTTTTTTCCAGAGACAGACTCTGCAGCTCACGTGCTTCATTTCAGTCAACTTTTTGACATTTTCTTCCACAAAGCAGTGACCTTGAGATCAGATTCAATGCTGTATTCTTAGAACACTTTAAAACCTTCCCTTCCCATCCTTCCAGGAGTTAAGTAAAGAGCATTTTGCTTGCCTGTCACAACCAGCGTGGTCTAGCACAGTTTAGTTAAGCTGCCAATTGCACTGGCTAACAAGTGCCAAAATTATTTGGGTCTTTTAAGTCTTCCACGCTCCTCACAAGAGTCAGAGTAAGTGGAACCTGCTAGAGTCAGAAAAAATCTGTCAACAGAAAGCACAATTGCTGTTCTATGTGGCAGTTTCCATGCCCCAATATAGCTGATGTACTTTAGAAGAGACCTGCATTGGTCTGTGGGGGTCTCCTGGGAAGAAAAGCAAATTAGCTTTTCAGACTTTCACATTTGTCCTGGCTACAAAAGAAATCCAGAAAAGGACAACAAAGCTGGTGAAGGGGCTGGAGAATAAACCTTACCCCTCAGGCTGAGGGGAGACCTCATCACTGTCTACAACTGCCTGAAAGGAGGTTGTAGCGAGGTGGGTGCTGGTCTCTTCTCACAAGGGACAGGCAACAGGATGAGATAAAATGGCTTCCAAGTTGCACCAGTGGAAGTTCACATTAGACATCAGGAAAAGTTTCTTCACTGCAAGGGTTCTCAGGCACAGATAGAAGCTGCCCAGAGAGGTGCATAAGTCACCATCCCTGGAGGTGTTTGAAAGACAAGTAGATGAGGTACTCAGGAATATGGTTTAGTACTGGACAGGTACAGTTGGACTCAATAATCTCAAAGGTCTCTCCCAACCAAGGGATTCCATGATTCTATGAATATCAGAAAACACTGTCATGTGTGTTCTCACAGGCTGAGACAGCACTGGCACCCTGTCAGCACTTCTCTGAAGCTTTTGGTAAGGACTGCAGCCAAGGAAACGACCAAGAATACTTTACAGACATCAGCAGAGGCATGAACGTCTACACCAGGCAAAGACAGAGCAGGGCTCTCTTTAGAGTTGTACAAGTTGGCATCACCAATTTATTACCTAACACCAACACTACAGAGCTAGACAATAGCTGTCTTTGAGGCCAAGAAGTTACCTTGCACTTCCTGCAACAGGAAGGAAGCACCAGAGGGATGCAACAGTGACCAAATCCACCGGCTAGAGGAAAAAAGTGTTTGCAGGAACACTTGGACTTAGACTACAGCTGTCGTTCAACTCATACTGAAGGAGGAGAGGAAAGGAAGTTGCCAAAACAATGGTCCTTTGATCACTTTCTCATCTAAAGTTTCCACTGAACAGTTTAAAGAATCATCTTATGTGCAGGAAGAATTTAGAAGGTTTAGGCCTAAAGCAAAGCAAGAAGCCAAGATTACAAACCATTTCTGATATGACTGTTTCATAGGTTACACACAAAATGGACAGACTAACACATCTTAGCAGGGCATGAACTGTATTAGCAAGATTGAGAACCACCAGACAAGGATGAGAATAAGGTCAGACTTGACTCTTTAGTGGATTGCTTGACGAAAGAAGAAAGCAGAAAATCCTGGAAGTTCATCACAGAGAACATATGCAGCATTTGCAGAAAATACGGTCGAGAAAACATACAAAAGAAATCCTCTTATGCACTGAAAACACATAAAAGAACAGTGATCCAATGATTAGAAAAGTAGGGAGAAGAGCAGCTAGGGAGTCTCATTTAAGCTGAGCAGAGGCAGAAAGTAGTCAGGGTCACATATGGCAGAAGGGATGGCACAGGACACAACACACTTGACACCAGGAATGTGCCAAATGTTCTGAAAAAGAGGTTTCACACCTCTCCTCACAGAACATTTTTCCAAATCCACTGCTGAAAAACATTCCCCTGTACTATTACTTTTTCCATCTCCTGTAGCTTCCAGAACTAGTTCAAACTGGTCTGAATAGGAGTTTATCCCTGCTCTATAGCACAGGGATTCCTGTTCTACAGATTTTTCAAGAATAAATAGAGTCCTTTTCAACTTTTGTACACATTCAAGCCTTCAGGTGACCCTGCCTATTGTCTAACTTTTGCAACACTAGACACTAGTGAAGTCTATGACTGCCAGTACTGTTCTGTTCCTGTTATCAGCTAATGCCAGGGACCCTAAAATGTGTCCATTCTTGACCCTGCGATGAAACCTGCTCTGAGCAGACAGATGCAGAGCAGCACACAAATGTGTACACAAGATGGTGATACCATTCTCTTGTAAAGAGAAGGAACTCGAGCCAGTCAAATAAAGATAGCCCAAACAACAAGGTCTGCTACCAGTCACGTCAAATAAATTCAGTCTGAAGACCTCCAAGAGGATTCCCTGTGTAGACACTGGTCTGGTTTTGACATGTTTTGTGTTAACTCCTATAGGTGGCTAAAACACAATTAATCTCTGCACTGGCTGTAGTGTGATTTAACAGTAGTAATAGTCTCAAAGGCTGGAGAGCAGCCCTGTGGAGAGGGACCTGGGGGTTCTGGCCAATGGCAAGTTGAACGTGAGCCAACAGTGTGCCCTGGCAGCCAAGAGGGCAACTGTGTCCTGGGGGTTATCCAGCACAGCATTGCCAGCCGGGTGAGGGAGGGGATTGTCCTGCTCTGCTCTGCACTGGTGCAGCCCCACCTCGAGCACTGGGGGCAGCTTTGGGTGCCACAGGATAAAAAGGACATCAAACTACTGGAGAGTGTCCAGAGAGGAAGCTATATGAGGAGTGGCTGAAGTTACTTCCTCTGTTCAGCCTCGAGGAGACTGAGAGGGGATCTCATAGATGTTTACTGCCTTCTCAGGAGGGAGAGAGGTGAAACAGGTGCTGATCTCCTCTCTCTTGCAACCCACAATAAGACTCAAGTGAGGACACAGGTAGATGCACCAGGGGAGGGTTAGATTGAATAGTAGGAAGATATTTGGGCCCCTCAGTTTAGGAGAGACATCAAGATGCTGGAGTATGTCCAGAGGAGAGCAACGAAGATGGTGAAGGGCCTGGAGCACAAGCCCTATGAGGAGTGACTGAGCGAGCTGGGGCTGTTCAGCCTGGAGAGGAGGAGGCTCAGGGGAGACCTTATTGCTCTCTATACCTAAAAGGAGGCTGTAGGCAGGCAGGGGTTGGTCTCTTCCCTCAGGCGACCAGTGACAGAACAAGAGGACACGGTCTCGAGCTTCGTCAGGGGAGGTTTAGGCTTGATATTAGGAAAAAAGTTTTCACTGAAAGGGTGATTGGCCATTGGAATGAGCTGCCCAGGGAGGTGGTGGAGTCATCGTCCCTGGAGGTGTTTAAAAACAGATTGGATGAGGCACTGAGTGCCATGGTTTAAATGACAAGTGGGTGTTGGTGTTGGGTCATGGGTTGGACTGGATGATCTCAGAGGTCTTGTCCAACCTTGTGATACTGTGAAGAGGTTCTTCACCCAGTGGGAACAGCTCCCCAGAGAAGGAGCCATGGCACTGGGTCTGCCAGCATTCAAGAAGCCTTTGGACAATGCCCTCAGTCACATTTTGTGAGTATTGGGAGTGTCCTATGCATGACTCGATGATCCTTTTGGGTCCCTTCCAATTCAGGTAATTCTACGACCCTATGATTCTAATGGGTATCTCACACAGCAAGTGTACAAACCTTGTGCCTCACATCAGTAGCTGTAGAAATCTGAGTGATAACTAAACAGCTTGATCATTTTAGCAAGATAATATTACAGAAAAAAAAAACCACACACACCACAAGTCAGAGAAGCCATAAACACACACAAACAAGCTTACCGGCAATGGAAACAGCTTCCCGTTTACTTTAACACACAAGCTATTAGGGAAATTATCTTCTTGAGGGCAGCTTGTCTCTGCTAGGCACAACCTATATCCCCCCCAAAAAAAGAGACAGTGTCATTTTCAAGTGTCACCACATTTGTACATCCCCACAAACACCCAGACTGATGTCACATTAGCCAATTGAGAAGTCAGAAGCACAGAAAAGGTACCTCAGCTGCACTTGGACTGTGTAATCTCTCCTTCCCCCTGGCAAGAAGTCCCTGTGACAATGAGAAAGAAAGAAAGAAGTTGGGCAGTGGATCTCATATGCCAGCCATATGTAGAAAGAACCAGCACACCTGCCCCAACATCACTACACTTCACTCTATTTTACTTTTATTGAGTTACGAACATGTCTTACGAGAAACACATCTGTTTAGCTACTGCAAGTTAAGCAGGAGATTAGGATCAGCATCCTCTCCCAAGAGTTTATAGCAATAATAAAGTATGATGTTGCCAGAGAGGAAAGAACCCTAGGAACTCTCTGGCTTACACCACAGGTCTTGTAACAACATGAAACCTGGCACAAAAGATAAAAGCAGCTTTCCATTCCTGCAGCCAAGAAACGTGCAGGGAAGAAAACCTTAACCTAGTTCTAAATAATCACAAGTTTCTGGAACTGAGTAATTGTTAGTTTTCTGGTGGTGTAGGATTTGCCCCAACTGCACACTTATTTCTGTGTTCCTGAAGAAAACACAACAGGAAAACTCAGCATACCTTTGGTGAGGATTATCCCTCCACATCTGCAAACTTATGCAATGCATAAAATGAACCGAAAAACCTCACATTTTCTCCCAACATTTTGCAAAGGTAATGTAACATTGTGACTCACCCTTAAGTCTTACCTGGAAATACAGATTTCTCTGACCTGTTGAGGTGTTAAAGCAAAGATAAAAAACTTCTCTTGGAACCTCTGAAAACTGCTCTGTACTAGAAAAAAAAAAAAGAAATACAAAAGAGTTTTAACCACAGTGATTGAAGTAATTGATTAAAACAGGATCTGCAATTGAGTTTTTTCTGGAACAAGGCACAAGCCAGTTAGTATAATCAAATTGTTGTTGACCTGTACATAACTGTCAACAGGAAAGCAACGGAACAAATCATTCATTCAGCTATATTCAGATGACTTAATATCACATTACACTTGAGTACTAAAGAAGCTTGGCAAGGCGTGCCATAACCCCTCCTCCCAAGAGAGGAAGGTTCAAACAAACACAACAAAACACAAGACTGGATATCCAACAGAGAGAGCACCACAGAGAAGATATTTACAACTATTTTAAGGTACTACAAGACAAGAATGTGCACTAGAAATTATTAATGGACACCTGGAAAGTCACACAATCCAAAAACTGCTAAAGGTAACTAAGCCTTTGGGAAGGAAGGGAGGAAGAAAAACCCCTAACACCAGAGAAGGCAGCTGGACTTCACTCATGGAAGTTAACCCTCATTAACACTTGGGAAAAAAAATTAAAAACGCCCCAAAAGCCTTTCATACCAGAGTTCTAGTGGTCTGTGAGTGATGGAAAGCAGTAATCATAGAATCTTCCAGTTGGAAAAGACCTTGCAAATCATTGAATCCAACTGCACCCACCCTCTGCTAAACCACGTCCCTCAAAAACTCATCTGCCCGTTTTTTAAACACCTCCAGGGACGGTGACTCAACCCCCTCCCTGGGCAGCCTCTGCCAGGGCCTGACCACCCTTTCGTAATGGAATTCTTCCTGATATCCAGTCTGAACCTGCCCTGGTGCAACTTATGGCCATTTCCCCTTGTCCCATCACCTGTCACTTGAGAGAAGAGACCAACACTCGCTCTGTTACAGCCTCCTTTCAGGCAGCCATAGACAGTGATGAGGTCTCCCCTCAGCCTCCTTTTCTCCAAACTAAACAACCCCAGGTCCTTCAGCTGCTCCTCGTAGCACTTGTTCTCCAGCCCCTGCACCAGCCTCGCTGCCCTTCTCTGGACGCGCTCCAACCCCTCAATGTCCTTCTTGCACTGAGGGGCCCAGAACTGAACACAGCACTCGAGGTGTGGCCTCACCAGTGCCCAGTACAGGGGCACAATCACCTCCCTGGTCCTGCTGGCCACATTGTTTCTGATACAGGCCAAGATGCCACCTGGGTCACTGCTGGCTCATGTTCAGTCACTGTCAACCAACACCCCCAGGTCCTTCTTCCCCAGGCATCTCAGCCACTCTTCCCCAAGCCTGTAACATTGCACGGGGTTGTTGTGTCCCAAGTGCAGGACTCAGCACTTGGCCTTGTTAAACCTCATCCCATTGGCCTCAGCCCATGGATCCAGCCTGTCCTGATCCCTCTGCAGAGCCTCCCTTCCTTCAAGCAGATCAGCACTGCCACCCAGCTTGGTGTCATCTGCAAACTTGCTAAGGGTGCACTCAGTTCCTTCAGCCAATATTTTAGTACGAAAAACTCCTCTAATATGTATATGTTCCTTTTCTGATTTCTTTCAACTTGAGAAATTAGAAATCTTGACCTGAAACAAAGGTAGACTGGACTTGTCTAACAGGTTAAATTAGCCAGTAAGGAGGACAAATGCAAAAATAGCACAACTAAGCCAGGTAAATTTGGAAGAGCTAGGCTGTCTTGCACACTGTAACATTCTGAGAAGGTGATCTCTGTGGCCAGGACACACATGCAGAGTCACAAACACAAAACAGAAGGCAGGTGGAGCAGACACACACACCAAGCTCCTCAGAGTTCTAAACAACTACATCGTGCGTTTATCTGGGCACAACACACCAGACAGCACTGTATATTTCAAAATAATACTTAAGGATGTGTTCAAAAGATGATGGAAATATTTTATTACTGAATGGAGTGTGGGTTAAAACTAGACCCCACACCTACACCTGCTCCTACGCTCCCACAACAGCACACGTACCTACAGTCATCCCTTTAAAAGGGTCACAGTGAAACTGATGACACTCTTAGCTCTCCAGCCTATCTTGATTCTGAATCCTTCATTCTTAAACACAGAAAACTTGCTTGCTCCATGTCCCAGTCCCCCAAGCACATTAACTGGGACTAAAAGCTATCAAATACCAATCTAGAAACATTAATAATGGTTCTTTTCCAAGCCTGCTTGTCAATCCACGTTAGACTGATTTTCAGGCAAAGCCCATGCCCCTCTAACACCAGAAGGGCCTGTTATTTGCACAGCAAGCCATTCCTCACATCACATTTCCTCACTCCTCCTCACACAGATCCAAGTTCTACCTTAGTTGCTTCCAGCTTCTAGTACAGTGCTCTGGAAAGAGTTTGAGGGCAAGTATTCCATTTAATTAACCTTCTCCTCCCTCACCCACATCCTAAGAAAACTGAGATGTTACAGAGCTAGATTAAACCTTGCCCCTGCAAATACTGGGCAACATGCAACTAACAGCCTTCAATTGTCAAGGGAAAAAGGAATTTACCTGCAACCCTAACATGGTGACAAACCTAAGGAAGCATTCTCCTTTCACAGAAATGCTCAGGAAAACAGCTGCTAAGGGAATCTTGTAGCACATCATTGCCACCTCCAGGTATCACTGGCCAGAAAACAAAAGGTAACTGCACTGCAGGACTGTATGAAGATCACAGGCTGTGTTACTCGGGACAAGGCAACTATAAGGCTGGCAACCAATCTGGTTAACTATGAGCCAACAGCTGTCCCACAGCACAGAATAATTCAGGAAGCTGGTTAAAACACTCAGCTGCTGCACACAGTGAATGGGAGCTGGCCAGGACATTGCAGCATGGAGATGATCTCTGTAAAGGTGAGGGCAGTGTGAGCCACAAGAGCCATCCCACACCACGGCAGCTACTGCACCACTGCATGGTTGTGATACCAAACTCTTTAACACTAACTAACCCTTAAATGCTTTTCCTGTTGGCCTTGACAGCCACATTCCTCACTTGTAGCAGGCACACACTTCAGGTCTGAACCTTTCAACCAAAAGTAAGTCCAGGAGAACTTCAGGCTAGATATTACAACACACTTCCTTATAGAGAGGGTGGTCAAACTCTGGAACACGCTTCCTAGAGGTGACTAAAGCCCCAAGTCTGTCAGTGTTTAGGAGGCATCTGGATAATGCCCTTAACAAGGGGATGAGCAGTGGCAGAGATTGGGTGCAGGGAGCATCACCTGGGCTGCTTGCCTGTAGCCGAGGGGCTTTCGGGTCTGTGCCAGGCTGCCCTGCCTGGGCTGTTAGTCAGGCAGGAGCAGGTGGGATACACTCCCTGGCTCCTGGGAGCTACCCACCTTCTCATCCCCTCTATAAGCATTGTGTCCACCTGGAGCACTGAGTCCAGTTCTGGACTCCCCAACATAAGAAGGATATGGAACTATTGGAATGGTTCCAGAGGAGGCCACAGAGATGATCCAAGGGACTGGAGCCCCTCTGTTATGAGGACAGTGAGAGAGTTGGGGTTGTTCAGCTTGGAGAAGGCTCCAGAAAGACCTTAGAGCAGCCTCCCAGGACTGAAAGGGCTTACAGGAAAGTTGGGGAGGGGCTGCCAGGCAGTGACAGGACAAGGGGGAATGGCTTTAAATTGGAAGGGGGAAGATCTAGATCAGACACTAGGAAGAAATTCTTCATGAGGAGGGTGAGGCACTGGCACAGGCTGCCCAGGGAAACTGTGGATGCCTCATCCCTGGAGGTGTTCAAGGCCAGGTTGGATGGGGCTTTGAGCTGCCTGGGGTAGTGGAGATCTCCTTGCCCATGGCAGAGGGATTGGAACTGCACAGGCATTAAGGTCCCTTCCAACCCAAACCATTTCATGATTCTATCATGAACTACCAGTCTAACTTTTGGTCTGCTCTGAAGTGGTCAGGAAGTTGGACTATCATTGTAGGTACCTTCCTACTGAACTATTCTACTGTTATTTAATATTCAGAAGACAAAGATCTTCAGCCATATAATATTTACAACAGAAAACACTATTTTTGTATTGTGGCTTGGCACTTTTGAGGACAGGTGGTGAAGAAAGGGTAAGGGTAGAAATAAGAACACCTCTGTTATGAGAACAGGCTGAGAGAGTCGGAGTTGCTCAGTCTGGAGTAGAGAAGGCTCTGGGGAGACTTCAGAGCAGTCTTCCAGCACTGAAAGGGGCCTTGTTCAAAAGATGGGGACAGATTTTGTTTTAGAATGGCCTATAGCAATAGGACAAGGGGTGATGGTTTTAAACTAAAAGGGGGGCAATTCAGATTAGAAGACGTTTTTTACCCTCAGGGTGGTGAGGCATTGGCACAGGGTGCCCAGAGAGGTGAAGATGTCCCATCCCTGCAAACATTCAAGGTCAGATTGGGCAGGGCTTTGAGCAACCTGATCCAGTGGAAGGTGTCCCTGCTTGCTGCAGAGAGGCTGGAATAGATGGGACCTTTAAAGGCCTCTTCCAACCAAAATCATTTTGTGATTCTATAAAAAGAGAAGGGATTTTTCATTTTTCCCCAGCTGCAAAAAGCAATTTAAGTCTGGACTTATTACTATCACAAGTAACACTTACGTCATGAATTAAGCAACCTGCAGAGCTATTAAACACTTACCTAGACTTGTAGGTTTTATGAGCACATCAAGCTCATCGTAAAAAGGTAGGCTTTTCAGTTGAACATCAGGATGAACGGGTGGCATCGGAGGTGATGATGGCTGCATCTCAAAGTGAGGCTTAGTGTCTTGGAGAAGCACAGAACTGACAGGTGAGGAAGAAGACTGAGGTGTGACTGAAGTGGAAGGGAGTGGATGAATGCCAGCAACAGCCAGGTCAGTCTCCATAGAAGAGGAACTACTGTCCAAGCTGAAAACTGCAGGTTTTACAGCTGATAAGTCCGAAAGTCCTTCAATCGTCTTTGGGTACCGACGTCTATAGAGCTCTCGAATCTTTATCTGAACTGCTGGGCTGCAGCCATTCTTCAGTAAGTGCAGTGCCCTCATCAGGAGGTCATGTTTCCGCCCACTTTTATTGCGTCCAGCAAACCCCAACAACACTTGTAGTTCAGAAACACGAAAACTTGATACCATATTCTAGAAAGAAAACAGAGATAAGCACAGGTGAACCAACGTACCACAAGCAAGCCTTTGAGGGACACAGTGAAGCATCCTTTTACACCCATGATCTTACATTCCACCTACACTCTTACACAACTCAAGAGTAGTTAGGTTAAAGCAAAGAAACGAGGTTTCTAGGATGAAGGCTGTTTGGTTGCATTACTGATTTCAAAGACTTCTATTTGTTTTCACACTGAAATAACAAAATCTTAACGCGATCCATGCACTGCTATTTTAATTTCAGAACCACAAAACACTAGCCCCACTTCATGAAACAAATAAAAAAAAAAAATCAGATTCATGAGTATTATCACTTCTCTTCCAACATATTTTAAGGAATAAAATAAACAACTCTAAGTTCTGCATGCTTTATTCTAAAATATCCTTTATTTTGTGCAGTAACTTAAATGCATGCACAAAGAGGAAGGCATACAAGAATTCAACCTTCAAAGAGCAAAGAGATGCTCAGCAAGGTGGACATGTCTTAGAAAGCCACATTTTATCACACCAACAAACTGTCAACTAACATAACTGAAATGTCCAGAACATCACAGGAAACTTCCTGTCCTTTTCGTTTCAGGTTCTGATATCATTATCCAAAGGAAATGATACTATTTACTTGGTTATCAGTCCGTTGTGGAAGGGTGAGAATTGAACTATGAAATGCATGAACAGAAAGATTCTCTTTTTTAAAAAAATAAAAAAAAGCCCACTATAGAAGAACAAGTGATCTCCTCCCCCATTACTACAGATTATTAACTTGGCATAGGCATATCTCACATTTTTGTGAGCAAACTCTCTTTTCAGAGAGGTAGAAAACATTTCAGAATTCTTCTAAGCAAGTTCCTTCCTATTCCTGTGAGGCTTTTCAGACATAACACGGAGGTTAAGTTTTAAAGATGAAAGGATGTTTGACTTCAGCCTGTACTCCTGTACCACACCAACTCCAGACTCCAGGGCAGGCAGGTGAAGGCCCGAACAGAAGATATTTTTAAAAGCAGTTCACAAGTACATTGCTGACTTCTGAACAGTCATCCAATATACGATATTTAAAGCTCTGGGTGTTGATTTTGGAAGGGATACAGTCCCAAAATGCAATGTTGTGTGTTTACCTGCCTCAATCCCTACTATGCAGTTACAGAGGTTACACCTGCATATTCTAACAGAGATCTGGTCTCAGCTGAAGTTTTAACACCACTGTTACAACCAGCAGTCAGACACCAAAAAACAGGCTCAACTCCCCCACGTCTCAGCACCTTGCTCCCTATTCTCTCACTGATTAGACAGGACTGTTCTTACAGTAAGACAGATCAGGGAACCAAGCCAGGTGAAAACTCAGCCTGTGCCATGACAAGACAGCAGGAGCAACCGACCAGGACCTGCCTTTTCAGGGCCACATTATTCATGCACATCAAAACAACCACACAAAATACTGTGGTAGCACTCTTACCAAGCACACCCTTTCCTCACGGTTGAGGTGACATGAGTATCCTATTTCAGTTGCTGGATTTCAACATAGCCAATGTGGCTATGGTGATGCTTCTATCAAGCAGGTATCAGGAAGATAACCCAGAAGCCTTCAAACTGGTATTTCCCTAACATTCTGTCTGTAAATGCACCAGGGATGCAACTGACAGTGAAAGCAGTGCCATATCAAGTGCCAAGTGGCTCACCCCAACTTCTGAAGACCAGACGAACAACAGATGTCACCTTAATTTCACCTCAGAAACTTCAAAAAGTTTCACCCAGAAACTAGCAAAACAATACAAGAGGAGATGGAGGCAGAACTCCATCGCTGGCTGCTGGAGCTGCTTAGCTTCTGCCTGTCCTTCCCTTGCTACACCTCCTTATTCTCACAGTCCAACTGTGAAAAACTGTTTCAGCACTCAAAAAATAGCTTGAAGCCCTATAACAGCTTCAAAGTCAAGCCACATAAAAGAGAAATTGTGTTAATTTTAAGAGATAATACTGATATTCAAGAATTTACTGACAACTTCAGATTGCGTGCTTCCATAAATAGCTGCACAAGCTTGATGGCAACGTCAGCTCCTTTATTCAGATGCAGGCAGTAAGGATGATTCTGGATGCCATCATCAGAATGTAAATGAGTAAAATAATCCTTTACATTGAGATTAAGAAACAGCATGTACTGCAAAACACTGTCTCTTACCCCGCCCACTGCATTCTGTGCATTCCTGCAAGTTAATCAAGGTGAAATGTGCAGCCAATCATGCCTTGAAACAGCTCATGTTTTATATGCAAATTCCACAAACCAGCATTTTGTTAAAAGAGGGATTTTATTTTATTAGAAGACACAGACTTGCTTTAATATCACAGTCAGCAAGATCTTAAACCAACATCTCCATTAAAAATGCTATAAATGTATAAAATAACATCAAGTTTTGTCCATCAACACAGAAACCTTACAGACGATTTGAAAGAAGCCTTGCAAAAGTGAGTTCTACTGGATGTAATTAAACAATGGCTTTTGCAACACTTTCTCCTAAAGGTGATTCCACATTCTCTTTAAGGCAACAACAGCCACGTGCATGGAAACACAGCCAATCTGATCTACACATTTTAGCTTATTACTCCATTTGCAGAAGTATCTAAGTGGGCACTTGTTATAATCAACACTGTTTTACGGAGGTATAACACATGTTTAGGAGCATTTACAACCATGGAGCAACACATACTGCTCACAACAAACCAGAGCAAGTTATTTTCTTCAGGGTTCCAGCAATATTGCAGAAGACTGCAGCCTATATTAACATGCTTCTCACATCACTGAATTAAGATAAGATATTCAAGTTGCGTCATGTAAATGCCATCAATTTTCTTTTAAGAGAAGTACTTTACAGCTGCACAGCCCAATAAAAAGCTTTTTTTAACACGAGACCAAAGCCATTTTAGTTTTAATGTTTCTCCATGAACATAAGAAGAATAGTTTGACAGAACTTTAAGGAAAGAAATCAGAGTCGATAAGTACTTTTATGTTCCAGAAACATTCTTTTTCCCCCCCCCCCGAAATACATACTTGAAGGTCATCAGAACTTTCACAGAGTTTTTTGTTTCTTATTGTTAAACTATAGCAACCATGATTCATAAGCAGAAATACTGCACTAAGCTGTAGGTGTATCTGGAATGGCATTCATTTCAGAGGGATGATGATGTTAGGGAGTCCAGGAAACGCTGACATGCTGCTGAAATTAAGGGCAGGCGTGTTGCAGAGCAAAGTCAGGGAGCAAACCTATCTCTCAAACAAAAGGTACGTGATTCTCCACAGTCCCTCTGCTGAAGCCACCTGCAATTTTAACAGACACAGGAACTGAAGGTAACCAGGAACACCTTTTAAACTCTTGGCATCTGTCTACAAAAAGCACCAGCAACTGCAGCTTTCAGGGCAACTGCAGCTGCTCAGATAGTGAACTCTACACTCAAACCTACAGCAGCAATCCAAATCAACCCAGAAGTTCTGGTCAGTCTCCACCTTCAAACACTGTTTCAGCCCCACTGGATTCCAGATGCTTTCTGAAGTGTTTAAAGGCAGTGTTTCAGGGCAGAGACCAACACCACGAATCCTCACTCCTGACTTCCAGCCCTTTTCTGCACACCCATAGCAGAGAAGCACACCTGTGACATCTTTTGCAATACATCTGTATACATGCTGACTTACAGCAGCTGGAAATGTGTAATACCAGTAAGAAAGAGCAACTTGTGTCTCAGGATGGCTGAAGACCTCTACACTCACCCTAAACACAAATGTGTTCTGGAAACTGATGTAACTACAGATAAAAACTGGAGGTTCTGGGAAAGAATGAAGATGTCACCATTTAAATCTCTTTAAGCGATAGCACAGCAAGAGCTGCTTAGAAAAACACAACAGTTGGTTCAAACAGCATGACCATCAGGTCCTTGGTATTACCGGGATTTCTCTTTGGACTAACTCTAGCCTGTCTCCAAAATTAGGCTTTAGTCTTCGAAGTTGCATGCACTTAAAGTAACAGTGAATGTATTAAACCAAATATTTACGTTCATTTCACATGAGATGCTTAAAAAGCTCAACCATTTCAATTCAGCCACATTTTTTAAGTAACCACAGTATCTCAGCACAACCGTGAACTGTTAAGTATTCCACACACAACAAACTTATGGCGCCACAATAAGCCTCACTGCTCTGAAAGAGGGATTCTGCATCCAGGGAGAAAAGGGGAATTACACACAGATACAAGAAAACAGTGTATTATTATAGGTCATTAGCAGTATTTTATCAGAGGTTCCTATTTAATACACTCAATGTTAACTGCAATCTAAAGATCACTACATCACCAAGAGAGATTTCTCAACATTGTAAAATCATAGAACGGTCCAGGTTGGAAGGGACCCTAAAGATCAACCAGTTCCAACCCCCCTGCCATGGACAGGGACACCTCCCACTGGATCAGGGGCTCTAAGTCCCATCCAACCGGGCCTTGAACACCTCCAGGGATGGGGCAGCAAGAGCTTCTCTGGGCAACCTGGGCCAGGGCCTCACCCCTCTCACAGGAAAATATTTCTTCCTAAGATCTGATCTAGAGCCCTCTTCAGCTTTCCTGGAGCCCCTTTCAGCACCGCAAGGCTGCTCTAAGCTCTTGCCAGAGCCTTCTCTTTTCCAGCCTGAACAACCCTGACTCTCTCAGCCCATCCTCGTACAGGAGGTGCTCCAGCCCTCTGGTCATCTTCTTGGCCCCCCTCTGGACACTGAATTCTGATCATCACTTTAAGTTCACCCATGATCAACATGTGGAATTTGATTTCAACCCACGCTGCTGGGTATATACAACACAACATTATTTAACACAGCTAAAATAAAACAGTACAACAGAACGTTTGGCAATGAGTTTGAAGAGGACACGTGAAAACAGTCGTCAGTATTTTCCTCTTGACTAACGATTTAGCACAGAGCGCTGCTTCACCTGGCAAAACAGGCAAATGCTGGAAAAAATAAAGACTGGAAAAATAAAGCAAGAGGAATGGACAGATACTGAATCTTCTATGAATAAGGGATCCAACATATATAAGAACAAGGCTTCAATTGCTGCATTTGAATATGGCACCCAACTGCACTTTGCATTTGAATTGGATGACTTCAGTACTGGATATACAAGAGTGAAAACTAAGACTGAGACTTAACTTTCAGCATTTATAAATCCATTTTTTCCTGTAAATTTTGTGTAATTGTCCCCTCCACATGGGACACATGAGCACACTTCCCTTCCTTCTAACTAAAGCAAGTTTTATCCCCAACAGCCAAGAAACTGATCACTTGTGTCACACAAATTAGTTTTGGCACCAGCACATTCATTCGCCTATAAAGAGCTCTTGTCTTCCATAAAAATGAAGCTGACACATTACTTCAAAACCCGTTTAAATACAAAACTACAAGATGAAAGCTGTTATCTAAACTAGGGACATGCAGTGCTTCAAGGATAGCATGCACTCTGCATGATTTGCTTCCAAATCATGTCAGGATGCCAGCAGAAACTTAGGGCACCCAGGGGATCCTCTCATTCTAAGTAATAATGTATCACCAATCCCCTTATCTGCAGTATTTTGCTGTGATGCAAACCGTAGCTTCAAGCTAAATCTTGGTGAGTTCAGAATTTGCTGGGAGCTGGAATAGTCTGCTCACAGATGGCTCTCAGAAGGAGCTATAATTCCTCACTCGTGGGCCAATTCTGTTCAAAAACACGTCCACATGCCATCTCTGGCCTCTACACCAGACTGCCAACTTCTGTTCCACGTCCATCTACGCCTCTGTAATCCCTTTGCCATTCATTGGGTTGCTCGAGTGAGGATTATGGATAAAGGTAGGGGCCATGTTTAAAGTAACATCTGTAAACACCAGGCCTGGAAACTGCATCTCAAAATACAAGATACAGTTGTGCTCACTGCATCTTCTCAGCAACTCCCCAAGATTCCAGAAAACCGAGAACCCACAGAATTGAACAAACACTACTAATTAAGGTTCAATCTGAAGGTCTGGAAGGGCAAGTCTTATACTGGACTCTTTCACAGATACCTTGAAAAGCAGTGACTGTGGTTACAGCTACTTCTGAATCCTTTAACTTAAACACTGAGGATTTCCAAAAGGTACAATGTGACAGCAGGTTCCCTTGAGTCTCCCTGCTCTCTTTTACCACAGCCTCTCAGTTGCCATCTGGTGGTCACAGCTCCCCAGAACTTTCACTCTGAAGATCCAAAGGACAGCAAGGATGGTTCTAATAAATACTAAAGTGATCCGTTGCCCCAAGAACAGAAAAACTCTGCCCCTGCATGCTTCCCTCAAAAAACAGGAGAGAACTCTGACCTCCCACCTTTAGGCACTCCTTAATGACTTATTCAACTCTCCAAATTGCGCCAGCAGCCTTTCATAAGGCCAGCAGACATCACACACTACAGGAAAATGCAATCAACAAGAGCAGCAAATGATACTGCCATATAAACATCACGTACACTAATCTATAAATCAGCAGTTTGAGACCATTCCTAGAGGTCAACTCAGAAAGTCTACAGGGGTGGGGTGAAGTATCCTTCTTCTTTGACCAAAAGCAGGAAGAATTGGTTGTCTGAAAAAAAAACTTGAACTTGCAAACTAAGTGCCTGGCACTTAGGTAATCTCTTTTTTTTAAAAAAGAGAGGCATTAAAGGCCTTGAAGACATGAGGCAGTATACTGTATTCTCTTCAAAAAAGTATTTAGAGCTTTTCCAAGACAGACCATGAATTATCATCAGCTGGATGATATTCAGAGAAGCTCCAGGCTAAGAGATACATTTCACATGACAACAGAAACATCAAAAGACATTTCATAGAATCATTGAACGGTTTGGGCTGGAAAAGACTTCAAAACCACCCAGTCCCACCCCCCTGTCACAGGCAGGGACACCTCCCACTGGATCAGGGGGCTCAAAGCCCCATCCAACCAGGCCTTGAACACCTTCAGTGATGGGGCAGCCACCACTTCTCTGGGAAACCTGGGCCAGGGCCTCCCCACCCTCACAGAAAAGTATTTCTTCCCAAGGTCTCATCTCTACCTCCCCTCTTTCAGCTTAAAAACCGTTCCCTCTCATCCCATCAGGGACTGTCAGGATAAAGAGCCCCTCCCCAGCTTTCCTGGACCCCTTTCAGTACTGGGAGGCTGCTCTGAAGTCTCCCTGGAGCCTCCCCTTCTCCAAGCTGAACTACCCCAACTCTCTCAGCATTTCTTCTGGTTTTTTTTTCTGACAGCATTTTTTTTAAACTACCAATACCTATTATTTTGCACGATGGAAGGGCAGTCCTATCTATGGTTGGCCAGAAACCCTGTTACTTTTCCCCCCATACCTCCCTGTGTTATTTTTGGCAAGCAACTCAGGTACATATGTAATTTCAAAGGTATTCAGCTACCGAATTCCCAGGCAGAGTTAATCAATACTTCTGCATATCTAGATAAGCAATTATAGCACTCTGGAAAATGCAGATCACATATCTGGCTAAAGCCTGGAGGAGAGGAGCTACACAAAGAAGAACTCTCTGCTGGGGGTTTGGCCACATGCATAGCTACAACCTGTGAGAGACTTTTTGGGAAGAGGGTTAAAAATGAGTCAGGACACCAAGAAAACACGTACATACAAACAAGCTTAAAGAAAACAACTGTCTAACAACTTAAGAACAAACAAGCCAACCCTTCTTAAACCTAAGATTGAGACAGAGTGCTGTCGACCTCAAATAAAGAGACTCAGTTCTTTCCATGCGATTTTTATAACTGAGCTCCTCAGCAACTCTACAGCCACTTCAAACCAAGTGGTGTTAGTGCTGGAAGAAGCCTTAGTTCGGAAATTCCCTGGCAATCGCAGTGTATTTCCTACTGTTGCTCAGCCTACAGCCAGCTCAGCCACCAGACCTTTCTCTGCACTAAAGCCTGACTCACAAGCAGTTCCTAACTCACCACGGTTTCTATTTAAATGGCTTTTATTCCTTCTGTAGGGAAGCTTCAGTTGAGGTTCAGTGTGCATGCACTTAAAATCATAGAATGGTTTGGGTTGGAGAGGATCTCAAAGCCCATCCAGTTCCAACCCCCCTGCCATAGGCAGGGACACCTCCCACTGGATCAGGGGGCTCAAAGCCCCATCCAACCTGGCGTTGAACACCTCCAGGGAAGGGGTGTTCATCCATAACTTTCCTGAGAAACCTGTGCCAGGGCCTCACCACCTTCACTGCCAAGAACTTCTTAATGTCTAATCTAAATCTTCCCCTTTCCAGTTCAAAGCCGTTCCCCAGCCCCCTGTTCTGTCACTACTTGTCCCTGTAAAAAGCCCCTCCCCAGCTTTCCTGGAGCCCCTTTCAGTACTGGGAGGCTGCTCTAAGGTCTCCCCACAGCCTTCTCTTCTCCAGGCTGAACCCCAACTCTCTCAGCCTGTCCTCATAGCAGTGGGGCTCCAGCCCTCAGACCATCTTCATGACCTCCTCTAGACCCATCTCAACAGTTCCATACCCTTCTAGAACTGGACACAGCACTCCAGCTGGGGTCTCACCAGAGCGGAGTAGAGGGTGTGGATGCTGCAGAAGGGCAGCGTTTTCCTTCTGAACAAAGATACTCAAGGAACATTAGGAAAAAAAGCAGGAATAACGCAGCCAGCTGTTTGCATACCCACCTTGAGATATGAAAGGTCACCCTCGCCCCCAAATTCTGTTACAATAAGATCCCTGAGTGCAACAAAAAAAAAGGCATCCAACCAAGGGCAAAACAGGTCTGAAAGGAAATAACTGGGATTCACGAATTCAGAGCACAGTTTGAAGGCATGAGAAGGTGTCCCTGCCCACGGCAGGGGCGGGGGGGTTGAACTGGATGGGCTTTAAGGTCCCTTCCCACCCAGACCATTCCATGATTCCATCATTTACAACCACTGAAACTGTTGTTTCACAAACAGAAAGCGCAGGTCGATTTCCCCATCAAATTTCCACTTTCTGCTTTTTCCCCCGAGTGCCTTAAAAGGCATTTGATTGTGACAAACCCCTACCAAAGGGGGTAAACCACGATCCTACGGTGTTCCATCACGGGAGGGTTTGGGTCAGAAGGGACCTTTAAAGCCCACCCAGTTCCACCGCCGCTGCCACGGGGGATCCCCTCAGGATTGGCGGCGCCCCCCCGGTTACTCATTTTCAGCATTTCCCCTCCCCAGCTCCAAGGCTCGGCACGGGCCTGGAGAATCCCGCAGGCTTTTCCCCCGCGATTTCCATGCCCAAGGACGTGACAGAGCGGGTCCCGCTCAGGCGGAGACAACGGGACCCAGCGGGGGCACCGGGACCCGCGACCGCCTCACCGCAACGGCAAGGAAATGGGGGAGCGGGGGGGTGGGTGTGTGTGAGGGGTGTGTGTGTGCCCCCCCCTCCCGCCGATACCTCCTGCCCTCCAGCTCCTCACCCGCAGCTCCTCGAAATCCGCCATTTTCTACCGGGCGCCGCCGCCCCCGCCCCCCCCCGGGCGCCGCCGCCACCATCGCGCGCGCCGCGTCACGTGACCGGGGGCGGGGCCGGGGGCGGGGGCCGGGGGGGAGGGAGAAGGGGGGGAGGGAGAAGGGGGGGAGGGAGAAGGGGGGGAGGGAGAAGGGGGGGAGGGAGAAGGGGGGGAGGGAGAGGGGACAGAAATGGGGGGGGGGGAGGAGAGGAGGGGGGGGCAAAAGGGGGGGAGGGGAGGAGGGGGGGGCAAAAGAGGGGGGACGGGGGGCAAAAGAGGGGGGACGGGGGGCAAAAGAGGGGGGACGGGAGGAGGGGGGGCAAAAGAGGGGGGAGGGGGGGCAAAAGAAGAGAGGGGGGGGAGGGAGGGGGGGCAAAAGAAGAGGGGGGCAGGGAGGGGGGCAAAAGAGGGGGGGGAGGGAGGGGGGCAAAAGAGGGGGGGGAGGGGGGGAGGCAAAGGAGGGGGGAGGAGAGGAGGGGGGCAAAGGAGGGGGGAGGAGAGGAGGGGGGGCAAAGGAGGGGGGGAGGAGAGGAGGGGGGGCAAAGGAGGGGGGAGGAGAGGAGGGTGGGGGCAAAAGGAGGGGGGGGCAAAAGGAGGGGGGGGGCAAAAGGAGGGGGGGGCAAAAGGAGGGGGGGGGCAAAAGAAGGGGGGGGGCAAAAGAAGGGGGGGGGCAAAAAGAAGGGGGGGGCAAAAGAAGGGGGGGGCAAAAGAAGGGGGGGGCAAAAGAAGGGGGGGGCAAAAGAAGGGGGGGGGGCAAAAGAA